>JACEGR010000460.1:0-261448 GCA_014170235.1 Listronotus bonariensis | reverse complement strand
TAAAAAAATTATACAGGATGTTTCCTAATTGCGATAAGAAAATTTAAGGGTGTATTCTTGAGCCAATTTTATGAAAAAATGTTTATACCGGGTGTTGCTCCGTCGAGCGGGAGATAGGAAATCCCATGTAAATTTTGAAGTAGTCAAATATTGGCTCCCCTAATTATTTTAGAAAAAAATGCTATTAGGAGTTATTAAAGAGCACAGTAAGTTCCACCCAAAATGAAAATTTTAGCATTTTTCAACCAACCAGTAAAGAGTAAACTGCTTAATACTTCTGCAACGTAGTATCTCACGCACCCTGTACTCTAGAAATCAACAATAAAAACACCTTATCGATTTATTAGTTACAATTTAGATCATTAATTTATAATGTCATTGCCAAAACTAAACAATTTTATACGGGAATTTCAAAAAGATCCTCGCATTTCTTTAGTTTACAGCTAATTCCAACACATGCACTCACAGTTACGCAAGACAATAAAACAAATTTTTCTACATTTAGAAGTCAATTTATGACGAAAATATCAGGATTTAATCAAATGCTCAAATATTCCTCCGTTGCCAGACAATAACCTAAACGATTATAAAACTCATTTCTTACGTTGGCTAGTTGCTACATCGATATTCTGGCACATTCAGCGGTAATAGCATCCCTTAGCTGGACTAAATTTTCATATTTTTTTATGGGTAGCTTAGTTTTTAAATGTCCCCATAGAAAAAAATCGTTTGGCGAAAGATCACGTCCATTTTCTTCACATTTGCAATTATTGATTACTGTGCCTGTAGTTTCAAATTTTTTATCGTCCGTTCTATTGTTGATTTACTTAGTATTGGCCTATTGGGAAAATAGGCTGCAAACATGTCCGCTACTCTTCGATAACTATTTCCCTGATAAAACCATTTTAAAATAGTGATTTTTTCTTGATTTAAGTAGTTCATTATTTAAGGATGATGTGACAGTGATCTGACAACTTGAGAGTAAGAGGTTAAATAATTTTTCTAGTATTTTATTATAAACTTCTAATAATACAAGGCGGGTAAGAAGATAGGAGATTCGTAACTTATTTTAGCATTTATCTCTTAGCTCGCGGACTGAGAAGAGCTGAAATTTGTACACTGGGTACCACTTTTCGTGCTCTTTAAAAAATCCCAATTATATTTTCTTCTAAAATAATTAGGGGAGCCAATATTGGACCACTTTAAAATTTATATGTGATTCCCTATGTCCCGCACGACGGAGCAACACCCGGTATAAACATAGTTCCCGGAAATGCCTTGTTTCTATGATACAGGGTGTAAAACTTTAAAAATAAAATCGAGTTTTTGATAATATCCGATTTTAATAAAATACAGAACAGAAAGTTAATTTGTCCCTAAACGAATTTTAATTAGTAAGACCAGTGGCGGCGTGGGAGGCATCATAGCTAATATTATTGACAAAAAAATGTAAGCCACTGACTTTTTTACAACTTTTATATTTTTTCGTATAAAACATTTAAAAATACATTTTTTTGTTCTTATTTTATATTTTTACGTGCCTTTCTTATTTTTCCATAAAAAAAATCCACTAACCTGCATAATTCTGGATCATACAAAAAACATTTTGCTTATAACAACAACTTATGTAAAAAAAAATTATGAAATTTTTGGTAGCATTTTGTACAAAACTTTTAGAGACACCCTGTATGTATATCTTCGAAATCATCCACTTTGTGACTAATAGAAATACTTTCTCCGATCATTGGGTCACCTCAAAATATTTGTCTGCCTAGGGGTTGGAACTGTCAAAACTTTCTGGCATATAAAGAAATATTTTCTAATAGCAACGATTTATTTCAAAATAAATAGATTTTTGCCAGTAGGTACCCAAAGTCGGTCTATATAGGGTCGCGACATTCGGTCATATCGCTTTGACGTGTTATAACGTCACATCTCCCATTTTTCGGCCATGTTGTTCAGTGCCGGAGATATACAGTTTATCGTATTAGTAGAACAACCGTTTACACAACAGTTTGTAATTATTATTAAATTGTAAATTCTTTTACTTTAAATAAAAAAACATTTGGAATTACATCTTTTAACAAATATCACTTCCAAAACAATGCAAAATGAAATGCGCAAATTCTAGACGGCACTGGATTGATCATCAGCTTTGATTTTACCCAGTCTTGCCAACTCTTCTTCATGGAGCGCCCTTCCTTGCGTCCCCGACCTCGAACCGCCTAATAGTTGAGGATGTGTCGCAACCTTATAAATATAAACGAATGTTTAGTTTTAATTCAATAACCTTTGGTACCTGGTACCTGCCAAAGCCAATATGAGTCAAACTTCATAGTCTACCATTGCTTCTACCTATGTTGGGAACATGCACTGACAAACTTTCAGCTTTTATAAAACGATGAAGGTCTGCCGCTCACGGGCTTCGGACTTGGACTACAATGTAAATTGGGTTAAATCATTATACAGGGTGTCTCGTAATTAATTGGACATAGGTTATTGTAGGATACCTGACATGAAAATAAAGCGTTTGTGCTCAATATCGCTTAGCGAAATGTTATAGGTTTTCTTTCTACAGGGTGTTAAAACTAATTTTTCACCAAACATTTAGTAAAATATCTTGGAATCCACTAGACAGATTAAAGTGAAATTTGGTGTACTCTTATTATTTGGAATGACAAACACGAATATGATATCAATTTTGCCATTACCACTGGATGGCGCCACATACAATTACATTGATTGAATAAAATATTCATAACTTTTTTGACCTTCCTGTATGCACATTTGCGAGTGAAAATAATAAAACAGCATTTAATTTTAGTCAAAAAAGGTATAATTCTTTGATTTCCACAAAGTAGACCGTTTTCGAAATAAACGACTTTTTTATTAGGTTGCGCATGAACACTCTAAAATTTAATTAACAACGATAAAGTTAGAAAAGGCTATTGATTATAATAAATGTTCAAAATGTTCACCATCCACTAGGACACATTGTCTAATTCTTTTATTTAAATTTTGCCTGACTTCAACTAATGATTCTTCTTGGGCCCTGATGATATTCACTCCTTCCACAATCTTTTGCCACAATTACTGACGATAACCTAATAAAAAAGTCGTTTATTTCGAGAAGGGTCTACTTTTTGAAGATCAAATACCTTTTTTGAATAAAATTAAATGCTGTTTTATTATTTCCACTTGCAAATGTACATACAGGGAAGTCAAAAAAGTTATGACTATATTAATCAATCAATGTTATTGTATGTGTCGCCATCTAGTGGTAATGGCAAAATATATATCATATTCGTTTTCGTCGTCCCAAATAGTAAGAGTACACCAAATTTCACTTTAATCTGTCCAGTGAATTCCGAGATATTTCACTAAATGTTTGGTAAAAAATAGTTTTAACACCCTGTAGAACGAAAACCAATAACATTGTGCTTAGAGATATTAAGCTAAAACGCTTTATTTTCATGGCAGGTATCCTACATTAACCTCTCTCTCTCTCTCTACTTTTTTTCTTGGTTTTGGTCCCTTCAGGTCCAATCCACCACTCTCCCCTTCCGGACTATGCTTTCCAGGGCTTCGTCGGCGGAAAATCTGGATAATCGAGCTCGTAGCTCCCAGAAATTCCAAAAAGAAAACAAATAATTCATCAATCGATGCAATGCATAAATTGTCGTCTGTCAAACCAAGATCTGCTACTGGTGTTACGTATAACCTTCACTTTCACTACTGACAGTTCCCATGGCACGCCCATCTATTTCCCGCCATTTGAGAAATACCTCGTGTTCACCACCAAACAGGATACCATAGGAATCTTCGCTCACAGCGCTTAGATCCAGAAGAAAGATTTCGTCAATTTAGCGTGAATCTTTCCTTGATCCCCGAAGGTAAAAAACGTTCGTACGACACCTCTAGCCGCCACTCCGGGAAGAACTTTGTTGTCCTCTACGCACGTCCGCACTGTCCGGAGGTCAAACAAAGAGTCCTACATTAACCTATGTCCAATTAATTACAGGGCACTCTGTATTTTAACCTCAGACACCCTGTATAAACAGCATGATTCGAATTTTTAACCTGTTTTCACTAGGTACACCAAATCACTTATCACCGCCATTCCGTAAAGCATAATAGAAAGGTTTTATTTTTGTAATTATAATAATATTAAGTTAAGCAACAAATCCATTATTTACTTAAGAGATAAAGGATCTGACCACGAGCGCATTTCTTTGGGTTTTTCAATTATTACTTAGCGGTAGTACCAACTGAGTTATTGTCATTATTTTTCAAGATAAGTAATAATTTGTATTATTATGGTAAAGTAGGTGCTACTTATTTGTTAGTTTTAATGTTGTTAGCTAAGTGGGTTATTTTGTTATAACAGATGCCTACCTACCGGCAAGTCTGTTTTACATTTTTAGTTTATAGTGCTTGGGACAATAATGAAATGGAGTTCACGATAGGAACCCTTTTAAAACCTATTTAAACGGCTACTTTTGACGAGTTTACCACGAATATTCATACCGCTCAACCCATCCTTCCCACGCTGGCCTTTTTGTTTGACCTCCGAACAGTGCGGACGTGCGTAGAGGACTACAAATTTCTTCCCGGAGTGGCGGTTAGAGGTGTCGTACGAACGTTTTTTACCTTCGGGGATCAAGGAAAGATTCACGCTAAATTGACGGCATCTTTCTTCTGGATCTAAGCGCTATGAGCGAAGATTTCAATAAACTGATGGTATCCTGTTTGGTGGTGAACAAGAGGTATTTCTCCAATGGCGGGAAATAGATGGGCGTGCCATGGGAACTGTCAGTAGTGAAAGTGAAGGTTATACGTAACACCAGTAGCAGATCTTGGTTTGACAGCCGAAAATTTATGCATTGCATCGATTGTTGAATTATTTGTTTTCTTTTTGGAATTTATGGGAGCTACGAGCTCGATTATCCAGATTTTTCGCCGACGAAGCCCTGGAAAGCATAGACCGGGAGGGGGAGAGTGGTGGATTGGACCTGAAGGGACCAAAACCAAGAAAAAAATAGAAATAGAATAGAATCCTTCCCACGTTTACGTTTGTGCATATTGGACCCAATTCGGGATCAACCATATTTCAGATTTTTAAAACAAACACAATGCTGCACAAGACCCACGAAATCTGTGCGGCGAACACAAACCTATCCACGCGTGGCTGGCAGCAGAATGGGCTAGCTCTGGGCTGGGTCCAATATACGCCACTCCATTTAAAAGCATGTTTTACAAAGTTAAACACGCGTGGGCTGCGCGTGTGCTGTGCGTGCCTGGATTCAATTTGCGGTGGGCCTAAAAGCCGATTCCCACCTAGGAGATTTAACCCGGGGTTTTCACCCCGGGTAAAAAGTCTTTGCCTTTTGACGATTCACACCTGCGAGTTATGGGTAAGGGGTTAAAACTTGTGCGTTTTTACACGCCAAATTAGGACTGGTTCTAATTTTCCCCTATGGGTGACGACTTTTTGACAAAATTCCCTACATGAATTAACGGTTGGTACTACCAAAAGTTGTGATTCGATTCAAATATGCATGGAAATGATCGGCGGTGGTAAACGGGGCGCAAGGCCTTCACTAAAGTTTTATTGAACAGGTAAATGGGGTGCAGGGGTCTTGGGATCGATAAAATCGTAAAGGTAAACGGGGCGCAAATGTTTTCTTTAAAGTAAAGGTATCGAAATAAAATGTTGGTCTATGACTATGTTTAAAATTTTTATTAATTACGAGACATTTATTGCATCAAAAAATATTTATATATTATACACTTGACAAATACGAAGTACATTTTACAAAATGTAGTCTACTTATTTCTTTTAACCTATCTTTATTCACAAGTTTTTCCAGTGATTCTAGTTTAGCTCTAACATTTTTATCTTTAAGTTTCTTAGTCAAATGTAAACTTTGTATTTTGATGTATGTATCAATCTGACATTCCTTAAGCTTTTCAACAAAGACATATATAGACGGGAAGGGCTGGCGCCCCATTTACCTATGATATAAACGTAACCTTACAGGCGTGCAGGTAAAAGAGATATTTTCGCGCCCCGTTTACTTCCGTCCGAAATGATTTTACCCGTGTCCTTGAAAAAACCCCGACAATCAGCTGATGGGTGACGACTCATACGTCACGGGTAAACACCCCTAAGTGGGAATCGACTTTAATCCTCATATCTCCTATATCTAAAACCAAAGTACAGCCACAACTATAATATAGCAGTAAAATCGGAGTAAAAATTGTATTTATCAGTTTTGGACCATGCGACCAGTTTTCCCAAAACGACGTTTAAAAATTTCAAATTTTTTGGTCCATTTGTCCTTTTGTAACACCTAGTCTGGGACACACTGTATATTAACAGCCTCTTATTTGCACCTTCCGACATATGATTCAATTTCAAACATCACCAGTCTTATATTATTTAAAAAGAAATAACAATAACAGTTTCTTGAAAGCTCATTACAATGTGGTACCCGAGTGGTACCAACTTATTTATGACGTGAATAGGACATATACACTCGCGGCACAACAGACTTAACATGTCCCAAAGGCGCATTTGTTAATTCTAGTCTAACCCGTGTAGGCGGATACGAATGTACCCATTAGGTACCACTTGTGGTACCACCTGATGGCTAATGTAATCAATGGGGAGTGATTATTTACATTAGATTTGCAAATCAAAATCTCCGGTGTTGTGTTTCCTATTTTAATTTTCTATTTGCATGCGAATATTATACATGCTGTTTAAATGGCATTAACATTTTTGGTACTTAAGTATGTTGAGATTTTAGCAACACCCAGTATGAGTAATATGGTAAAGAACAGTTTTTGCTTTTAATTTTATAGGTTTTTTATTAATTATATATTTTATACTATAAGGCCCAATGATATGTTTAGGGTATCGGATTGGGCAGATTTCATAACTGTAAACTTGACGATTTTTGACAAAATGTTTAAACATTGCATGTAAAACATTGTGGTAAACTCGTCCGACAAAAAAGTGACGCGTCTGCCCAGTCTGACACCCCAAAAATTTGACATTGACAGGCTGGGTTAAAGCAGCGCTTCCATATATGGCGGTATAAATTATTGTGGTAGCCTCGTCAAAAGAAACCCCCTAAAAAGGTTTAAGTTAGTTTATTATTAGCCTTGTTTACTAAAAAAGTAAAATAGTTTAAATAATAAGAGCTATTGTTGTGTTTCCGATGCAGTCTCGCGAAGTCTCGCTACTTTTGTCAAAGATTTTTTTACCTTTTTCTTTATCAGTTTTTGTACTTACAATTGCCTTCCTACTTTTTGCTACTTCTGAGTATAAGGACAGATACAAGATATTTTTATAATTTACAAGGTTTTTCATTTTAAAATTTAATATGTTTTATCCTAAAAGATAAAAGCATTCTGATGAAAGATATTGATTCTTCAGAATCTACCCAACAAAACGGTGTTTTTATTTATTTTATACGTTAAAAAATAAAAAAGGTGAGAACATGTATCTCTGTTACGCTTCTTAGAATAATTTAAAATTATTTTTCAGATTTGGATGGTCACATTTCCGAAACTAATTGAGATAGACACATCAAATGTAATATTTTTTTAACGCATTTTAAAAAAATTTTTGGTGGTGATATACCTAATATTCAGGATATTCCATTTCAAAAAATCATATCCATTGTCGTACCCTGTATATCATATGAGATAATAATCGTCGGATTACTGATTAGAATACTACCGAATTAACCCAACAAGCTGACATTTTAGTTTATTTTGTACAATAAAAAATAATAATGTTAAGTGGGGTGTAAAATTATAATAACATATAATAAGTTTTAGGTTCCCAAAAAGCATTTGTAATAATTTATAATATTTTTCCAGTAAAAAGCACCTCATTTTAAGTTAGATTGGTAAGTTTCAGAATTTTGACCTAAAAAATTAATTTCTATCCCATAGTACGATGACCAGCTGCATCAACCGGCATATCATAAAAGAAATATAGCAAAGGCGGCCGCGAAGACAAGCATGCCGATTTATTTGCTTTAAACTTTTTTGTTTTTTCTTATCAAAGAACCACCGAATTTACATTTTTAAACTGTCCCTTCTATACTTCTGCGTCGAAATTACATCCAACCACTTACAGTAAGATTCTCGCAAGTTTTTCACTAAAAATAGCTTCGAATCCTGTCGCAATCGCGTGGCCAAAATCGGCATCGGTCTTGCGAGAAGTCCTAAGGCAAAAAAACGACATTTTTCTACGCCATAAACGTTTCATAAATATTGCAGATGGTTTTGCAAACGTTATTTGTTGGTCGCGCGCTGAAATCGATCCCTATCTTGATTCTAAGCACGCTGATTTACGGATAAAATGGTCTTTAAAGCTACGTTCCTATTTCTATTTCTATTTCTATTTTTTTTTCTTGGTTTTGGTCCCTTCAGGTCCAATCCACCACTCTCCCCCTTCCGGACTATGCTTTCCAGGGCTTCGTCGGCGGAAAATCTGGATAATCGAGCTCGTAGCTTCCAGAAATTCCAAAAAGAAAACAAATAATTCCACAATCGATGCAATGCATAAATTGTCGACTGTCAAACCAAGATTTGCTACTGGTGTTACGTATAACCTTCACTTTCACTACTGACAGTTCCCATGGCACGCCCATATATTTCCCGCCATTTGAGAAATACCTCGTGTTCACCACCAAACAGGATACCATCAGCTTATAGGAATCTTCGCTCACAGCGCTTAGATCCAGAAGAAAGATGCCGTCAATTTTGCGTGAATCTTTCCTTGATCCCCGAAGGTAAAAAACGTTCGTACGACACCTCTAGCCGCCACTCCGGGAAGAACTTTGTAGTCCTCTACGCACGTCGGCACTGTTCGGAGGTCAAACAAAGAGTCTACGTTCCTATTTTCTATTCTTTTCTATTGCAGCTTAAAAGCTTGTTCATACAGACGCGAAAAGCGAATTGCGGAAGCGAATATTTAGCCAAAAAATTCGCGTTTTTTGTCATGTTCATACAGCTACGAAATTCGCCGAAATTCTACGCAACAAGCAACAACATAACCTACAAATTTCTATATTGTTTTTATTTCGGTGGTGACGCTACTTTTGAGTTCTTTTGAGATTTTCTTTGTTTTTCCTTTTAATAATATACCATTTATCTGATGTGATAAATAAAGAATATAGCACATTTATTTAGCAACTAAGACGTAGAAACGCTGCAAATTTGTTATAAATAAAAAGGCCTAGAAAAGTTAATATAAATTCAAATCAAAAAACACAAAATACTTAAGAAACTTCCAAAAAAATAACGGTCCAAACAGCTAAGAGAATGACATAAAAATAACAATAACAAAATTGTTTTGATTTTGATTCTAAAAGCGATGCCGCCAAGTAGACAAAAAATGATAAAGTAAACAAATCTTTTCAAATGCACATAGCCTCGGACAGAGCTTGATTACATATTTTTAGATAAATAAAAAAATACATTGCTAAAACACGTATCACCTACTTACAAAACATTCTCTTATTTCGCCTCTGTCCTACTATAAAACCGGTGGCACGTGGCGTGGTACTGAAAACTCGTCGGGTTAAATATTTTTTGCTGCAATAAATCATTGTTCACAAAAGGGTTTCTTTAATTTCTCATTTTTGTGTACTTGGCGGCATCGTTTTCAGAATGAAATAAATTTGGACCCATCTTTACAAGGTATTCTTTGGCATATTAACATAAACTAGCATAACTAACCAGAACTAACCAGAAGAGCATACTAAATTTGTATTGTATTATTTGCTACATTTAGGAATTCGAGGGGTTTTGAATGAATTCGTTCTTTGTTTAATCGCTACCAGCTAGAGTTCAACACATTGAAACTCAATGTAACACATCGAGCTGGAACGACATGTACACAATTTTTGAGATATGAGAACAGCTAAAAGCTATTCAAGCGAAGGTGTGATTTTGTAAACTATATAAAAAGCGAACGTAGCATTTTACTAAGCACCAACCATCACTCACAAAGATTTATTGCAAAAATAGGCATTCTCCATCTGAATTCAACACCGCGCCGTATAAGCGACGTTGCCTTTTTCGCCGTTGGCCATATGCGTTTCTTCGTGGAAGTGCTGCCACCTAACTGGCATTTTTTGCATTCCATCGTAATTATCACCAGCTTTAATTGTACTTAACGCCGATATGACCTTTTCGAGCGGATTTGCAATGTTAATACTTTGTTTTTCTGGGGAATGTCAGTTTTTGCCATTGTTTACGAATAAGGAACATGTTTTGTAGATAGGCATGCTCGCATAGGAGGTCTAGTATTTTTTTATGGTATGGATATTTTCCTGGTATAGATCGCGTTGTAGAATTATCACAAAAATGGAGTCTCTTATTTAAAGTTTTTTTTCTGCTGGAAAAGTGTGAGACGCGGCTGGTTGACTTTTTCACGTGCTGTGAAATGCATATCTGCATGTTTCAGTGCTTGGACAACGTTGACGGGACAGGGGAAATAATGGGTTAAACATCTAATAACCCGACACCCGCGGTACTTTGGTATTTAGGCATAGGCCTTCGTGGGATGTCAAAAGATAATAAAAATGTGGCTCAGGACTACGTCTTTAATTTTTTTACCCCAATTAGGAGGTTTTGCAAGTAACCCAAGCAGCAAGCTGACGTCTTATTGACGTCTCATTTTAGTCATTTTTGGTCACATTTGGTCAGCAAAGACGTCATAAGATGACGACAAAATGACGTTAAATGACCTCCCTAAGTCACAGACAAAAAACGTCCCGTTAATGACGTCATAATGACGTCTTTAAGAGGACGAAACATTGACGCATATACTTTTTTTTAAAGCTAAAATGATACGGTATTTTATTTGAAAATTGAAATAGGAAAAAAGTCTTTACTGCTTGCAACATCCTTGCACTGCAAGGACGCATCTCTCGGGACACTGTCTAACCTGGAGATGCAGTTTTTTACACTAGCCGAAGATATTTCTTTCAAAGCTAAGTGAGATCACCTACCGCAGACCGCTCTTGAATTATTTTTGTCTAATGGGTACGGTTTAGACGATAAAAGGCGAAGATATTGCAGAAACGTAGTAGTTTATTGTTCATTACGCCATCTATCGGTAGAGTTTATTCCTAGTTTAATTTTGTAAAATTATTCGTCGTATTGGATTTTTATGAGTTACTATGACGAAAAAATGACGTCGAAAAGACGCACTTCAACGACATCAAGAACACGTCATTAATATAACGTTAAAAGGACGTCATAATATTGGTCTAATAACGTCCTATGACCAAAAATGACTTAAAAATGACGTCATAATGACGTCAGCTTGCTGGTGGGAAAAATATTTTTGTTTGTTTTGAAGGATTAGCCAAGTTCTGCTTTACAAAGTGTTAAACCATGTAGCCTCATCTAAACTCTGTTTTTTTGTAATAAAAAACTTGTTTTTATATTAAAAAAAAATACAGTTAGAAAATATTAATTTTTAATTTTTGTACAATATAAGGAAACAGAATATACATTTATTAATAATAAATAAATTGTAGAATTCTTTCGTAGCGGGAATTAAAACATTCTATACCCGTATGAAGTATAAACAGCAAAAATTATTTTTCCTTATGATAAGTTAACCAGTTCTCCGCATCGATCTATACGCATGATTGCCGATTCTGACATAAACCAAGATGGATATTATAAGGAATACATTTCTTCTCTTCGACAAGATATACGTGTGGTCTGAACCTCAATATGACCTTAAAAATTACCGTTTTTATTTTTTAATCGGATACGATATTTTTTGCGCTTTGAAAAAAATCCACGTCCTCTGCGACTTCCTGATTTAAGGCCTGGTGATTTTTTTAATTATAAATATGTGGTTATCTTAATATGCATAATAAAATAATTAATTGTAAATAACGTGCAGGCTGTTTTAAAATAAGATGATTTGAATTTTGAAAAATATTTTTATTATTTAAAAAAAAATCATAATTGCGCCTTCATATTATTATTAAGGACAACTAATAGATAAAATGTACGTCAAAATATTTTAAAAAATCGTTAAAATAGCAACAAAAACCGTTTACTAAATATTTACCGCTTTTAAGATATAGGGTGGTAAAAAAAAGTTTTTTTACCACTTTGTATCTCAAAAGTTAGGCATATCTATTAGGCCCCTTGCCTTCTGCAACAAATAACGTATGTCCTAAAAGCCTTGGCACAAAACCTATTGTCTTTAATTTTAACAAAAACAAAATAATATCAAGTTGCCTTTGAAAACAAAAGTTTATTTACTTTATTTACTGTCAGTTGAGATTTATTTATTTTGAAGTTTTCGCTTTAAGATGTATAAATTTGAAATAAGAAAAAGTATCTACAAGTTAGTTAAAGCTGAAATCTGTCGAATATTCCAGAATGAAAACATTTCACGCAGAACCATTTATAGAACAATAGCGGAGTGCGAGCAGGGAATACCATGTGAATCTCCCAAAAGTGGAAGACCACGTGCATTTACCGCACATAGGTCAGAGAGATTGGTGAGAAGAGCAAAAACCAGATTGGAATGTCAACGAGGAGACTGGCTAGGCAATACAGATCTTCTAAGAGTACGATATCGTTGGAATTGAGGAGGAATGGTCTTAAATATCGAAAGAGACGTAAGTGCCCCAAATACTCTCAAGCGCAGCTTCTTCGTATACCAAGATGTTGTCGTCAACTGAGGCGGGTACATTTTGCCAATGAAAAAAATCATTATTTTAGATGACGAAAAGTATTTCACTTTGAGTAATTCTGAAATGAAGGGAAACGATGGATTTTATACGGACAACGTAGAAGAATGCCCTGACAATGTTAGATACAAACATAAAGCGAAATTTGCAGATAAAATCCTTGTCTGGTGCGAAATTTCTAACAGGGGTGTATCCCGACCTTTTGTGGGAAGAGTGAGGGGTGAAGCTTTGAATAGTCAGAGCTATATTGATAACTGCCTTTCCAAATTGCTTCAGTTTGTCCGCGAACATCATGCTAATGACGATATCATGTTTTGGCCAGACCTAGCATCATGCCATTACTCAAGAGATACCCAAAACTGGCTTCGACAACACCACATACCTTTTGTTCCCAAAAACGATAATCCTCCAAACTTGCCGCAGGCTCGCCCAATAGAGGATTTTTGGGCTGTACTGTCTAGAAAGGTTTATCATGGAGGCTGGGAAGCACAAGATGAGGAACAATTAAGACGGCGAATTTACGAGAAATTAAGAGAAATTGAACTGAATTCCGTCCAGGACCGCATGAGAGACATTCGAAGAAATTTGCGTCTGGTAGAGCAGAATGGGCCACTCCACATAATTCGATAGTATAGTTTAGTTAAGTATTGAGTTTTAATTTATGATAACTAGTTAGTGTTTAAATAAATTTCTTCATTAAGAAAAAACGATAAATATTGTGTGCCAAAACTTTTAGGACATACGTTATTTGAACAACAAACACCAAACTTATAATTTATTAATTATTTTAGTACAGGTCATGGCTCTTGGTTAACAATAATTTATTATCAATTATAATTTTTTCTCTATTAATATGAAATGGCAGTAGCAGGATAATTATATCTTGCAGTAATGCATTAATTTAAGACAGATAAATTTCTATGCAATGCAATTTATTTATTGGAAAATACCGCGGCAGGCGTACCGAGGTGTTTTTAACACGCTTTTATTAACTTGGGTTGTAACTATCTGGCTATGTAACGGAATCTTTGAGCCTAATTTTAACCAACTTCCAGCTATTCGATTTCTTTGAAACTTTGCACACGTATTAAGGACCCATGACAATGCAATAATCTGCAAACAGTATCCCGTTATCCTGATTAGGACAGTCAGGATAAAAAAATTCCATTATATTATAAAAACAACACCTAGGTTGCCATCTGTTGGCAACATTTCAAACTTTGCTATTAAATGAAGAAGACATTTTTAGTGGGTTGCAATATGTTGGCAACGGTCCAAACATTGCCTGGATTGCCATCTGTTGGCAAAATTTCAAACTTTGCTATTTAATGAAGAAGAAATTTTTTAGTGAGTTGCAATCTGTTGGAAAAATTTTAAAATTTGGTACTCTTGTTCATTAAAAAATTTTTCGCCATTTTGTCAAGAGTACCAAAAACTAAAAAACGAAAAATAATTAATAGTTTAAAAAAACTAAAAAATACGCTTTTATATGCAACCGAACTAAAAATTAGAAAATAATTTTTCATTAAAAAAATATTGTCATTTCATAGTAAAAAGCGTGGGGTGATAAATATATTAAATGTTATAATTATTATATTTGCAAATATCTATGATGGAAAAGTTATGAAAAAATAGTAAAATGCATTAAAAACAAATAAAAAAGCACATACCGGGTGATGCATCGCCTGGCGGGACATGAGAAATCCCATGTAATTTTTAATGGGGTCAATTATTGGCTCCCCTAATTATTTTAGAGAAAAATTCTATTAAAGTTTATTGAAGAGCATGCAAATCTACGTCCATGGTAAAAACTTCTACGTCCATGGTAAAAACTTAAGATTTTTCGGTTAACCCGTTTGCTAGTTAGATGCTAATATATTTTTAAAAATTGTTACATTATTATCGCCTCATATTACAAACTTTTTTTGTTGCTTTTTAAACCTTTTTTATTAAGCAGTTTAAAAAGTACATAGCGCAATTTTTATTATAGCATTTAGCATTCCAGGAGAAGCAAACATTTTTATGAAGAATAACATTTTTGAGGCATTAAAAATAAATTTGTTTACAGGTATAACAACAAAAAAACATAAAATTTTACATGACAGGCAATACGGATTTCGTCACAAGAGATCTACAGCAGATTTTCTTTTCTTCGTTTCACACAACTGGAACAAGTCTCTTAAGTTTCTAGGTGAGTCCCAGATCGTTGCTCTTGATATATCTAAAGCTTTTGACCAGGTCTGGAATGCCGCACTTCTTAATAAACTTCCCTCCTATGGTCTTCCAACTAAACTCTGCTCTTGGCTCTCCAGTTATCTTTCTAATCGACGTATATCAGTCATTGTTGATGGCCACTCTTCAAGCTTTCATGAAATTAATGATGGAGTGCCTCAGGGTTCAGTACTAGCACCAACTTTGTTTCTTCTTCACATCAATGACCTTCTTTCTTCCACAACAAATCCTATTCATAGTTATGCTGACGATAGTACCCTTCACTCCACTTTTCAGGTTCCCAAGCCAATATCCCAACCCGACTTGGAAGGCAAACGCAGGGCGATGCAGATATCTCTTTCACAGGATCTCAATTTGATATTGGATTAGGGCGCCAAAAATCTCGTTCAATTTAATGCATCCAAAACACAGTCATCACTCACCCTTTGCTTATGAGTGGCCAGGTTTTGCAGAGCGGGGACACGTTTAACCTTGTGGGCGTCACATTTAAGAACAACCTCAATTGGCATAAACACATCGTATCTATAGCCACCGCGGTGTCAAAAAAGCTTGGATTTCTTTTCCGAGCCAAAAAGTATTTTTCCCCTTCCAGTTTATACACTTTGTATGTGTCCCAAATTCGACCCTCTCTGGAATATTGTTCTCATGTCTGGGAAATGGCATCCCCTACAACCCTCAGCATTCTCGATGCCATTCAAAGAAGGGCTATTCGTCTTATTAATGATCCTTTACTTACTCAAAGACTTCCTTCCCTTGCCCATCGTCGAGCTGTGGGATCTATCGCTCTTCTATAGATACATTTACGGCTTCTGCTCCGACGAATTATCCAGTATAATCCCTCCTCTTGCAGCTCCCAACAGAGAAACTCGTGGTGCCGCACGTATGCATCCCTATACGGTCCAATTGGAGAGGCCCCGAACTTCCCATTTCGTTCGTTCTTTTATCCCTAGAGTTTCTAGACTGTGGAACCTACTGCCAGCGAAGGTCTTTCCTTCCCTTCCAAAATCTTCAAGTATTTAAGTCCCGTGTCATGAAACTCCCTCTTACCTCGCTTAAGACACCCACGGTACGTTAGTATTTAGGCTTTCAGCCTTCGTCGATTGTCCAAAGATAAAAAAAGATATAGTTAAGTCCATCTGTGGACACACTGATTAAAAAAGTGGATTTTTTTGGGCCCAGTCTTCTGTATATCTTTAACCAGCCTTCTTGAAGTTAAAGAAAAACGACCGAAACCAAAAAAACTTTTAATTGATTCGTTTACAGCTTTCGCACAACCCGAGCTCGAATCGAGCCGCTTTTACACCTGCCTTCATTACCGACCTATTAATTTGTTTCAGGAGCATTTATATCAATTAGAAGGCGAACACTCGGTAGTAAATGCGTTGATTGTGAACCGCAGCATTTTTAATTAAAACCAAACATAGAAACTCAATTAACGCGCCGGCCATAGGCGCGATCGCGATGTATGTTGTCGAACGCCTCGTGTAAATCAGCGTTTACACCTTCGGTGTTAAATGGCCGCTTATGGAAATGAAGGAGATTGTGTTGGAGATTATTTGGTTTCGTATTTCCTTATTTACCCCTTTTTTTGAATAACTTTTTAGGGTAAAAGACCATGTTTTTCCCGATCAGACAGAAATCTACGTATTTCCAATACGTTTTCTTACCTCCAAAATGCATTATTGCTGTAAGAAGAAGGCGTTGCTAGGTAACGTAGTACTTTTGCGGCCATGACCGGGAATATTTTTTCCGGACGCTCAACTTTTCCTATGCCTTAAATATTCATTGATGATATTTGTTAAAATCAATTAACAAATGACAATGTGATACAATAGCAAGATCAAATATATACTATAGTACCGTATTATACCAAGATCAAATAATTAGGATGATTATATTTAATAAACTAAAAAACATCTCTATTTTATACTACTTAACAATTTATTTTGATTGGAGAAAAATAGTATGTGCAAATGGAAGGAAAAGCATATTTCTGAATTCTTGGTGGTTGCTGGATTCGGCTAATGTCTCGTCCAGCAAACTACACTATCGTCCGTAATTATATCGCTTTTTTTCGAATACAGAATCCCGAATACTGACTCAAAAAAGTATTCTACCGAATACCGAATACACATATGTATCTACATGCTACATAGTATACTATTGTTAAACTGAAGTTGAAATAAAATTGGGAATTGTTTAAAATATACGCAATTAAAACTGCACTAATCGAACTTAAATGGGCATACACACGGTCAGACACACCTTGACCCAATCTAAACTGAAAGATAGCTCGCGAGTAAGTGCGATCGTACTTGACGGCTCGTTTCTATTCAAATGTTAGTATATCAGTCTTACTGGCAGACTTGCCCTTTCAGGTAGGCTTGAAGACATGTCTCACTGTGTGTATGCCTAATAAGAGTTAGCTGTAATTATCAGGACAAATATTGTTGTACGACTTCATTTAATGTATAGGTACTACCGATTGCATAATGTGTGCGCGCGTCCGTGTTTTTTTATGAAAACAAATTCAATTTTATTTCAAGGTTCATTAGTACAAAATATTTGTAGCAAATTCATGTCGCTGGCAAAGCAGCTTTAGGCGCACAATGTGTTTTGCAGTAGATGGTCATGAAAAACTGTCACATTGGGGCGGTCATGATTAGTTCTGGTTAGTTTAATATTTTTTCCCAATTCGCTTTATCAAGGAAATTAAAAAACTAATAAGAACTAACCATGACCCCCTTAATGAGATAGTTTTGCATGACCATCTGGTTATTCAAATAATTCTATTCCTATTTGCCTAAAAATTGGTTATGGTATGATGGTATGTCCTGTGGGCAAAAGTCTTCTTACACCGATCGTCTGTAATACGGTTTATAAAACCTGTCGTACAACATGTTGCATAGTCTGTAGGTCGTTTAAGACCTATTACCAGTATATTTTGTTAAAAACTCTAGTTTTGTTGATCTGTACAATTTGGTTATCTCAGTAATATTTGACTGGTAAATTTTCGATACTTACATTTCTATATCATTTGTTATGAAAAGTGAGAGCGTCTGTATACTTCATAAACTTCAAAGTAGTCACAGAGGTAGGAAGAGTACTCACCACTGAAAAAAAAAACATTAATTAATAAAAAAGCAATAAAAAAAACTTTTTGGGTTGCAGTTTAACAGAAATATCTTAAAAACGGTTATTCAGAGCAATTAATAAGGAATATGTGATTTTTCTGTCTACCAATAAGTTTTAGACACACTGTATATGTCTAATTTTCTAAATAGAGATGATTTATTGTTATTCTTATTAAAATTATTCTTATTATTAATATAGAAGTACATCGTCAATTAACATCTTCAACTCTTTCAAATCAAATGAAAGCCGCTGACGCAATAAAACAAAAATGGCCGAAATAACAAATCATCAGATCAATTGATGCCATCAATCAAACTACGAGGAATAATGCTAGATATCTTCATTATATCTATTGATTTCTTTTTGTTTTTTGATGGTGCTGATGGTAGGTGCCCATTAGGAACGGTTTTGAAAGGTGGTGAAAGTCGTGGGAGGCGTTGAAATGTATTTTATAGCTTTGTAATTGAATTGTTCTCAAATGGCTCTTAAGGAAACGTATACGGTATGGACATGGTGCTCGCCTGACCTATGTTCTATTGAATTTTTAAAATTTTATTAAAACTTGTACTACAATATAGGTGGTAATAATGAAAATTGGCGTATTATGAGAAGGACGCTATTTTAAGAAGTTCTAAAGCTTGTTTTACACCTATTAAACTTCTTGTCAAATAAGTGATAAGTTGATCAAATATTTGATACAATTTGCTTGAAGACAGTAGTGTAAAATAAGAAATTATTTGACAAATTTCTTTCAAGCAAATATCAGGGTTAAAACCAATCACGATAAAATTGAGGTTAAGTAGTTACCAACTGTCAATTTTTAATTCATTGAATTGGTAGTTTTGAAGTTTTGCATCAAATATTTGATGAAAAATAAGACATGTTTAAATCCTACAAACAAATTTGACAAGGCGACCTTAAATTACTTTGATATCCAATTTTCTGCTTTACATCATCAAATTTATTTAAGGTAAACTTGGTCCAACTTATTTGACAAGAAGTTTGATAAGTGTAAAACCAGCTTAACTATTACTTATCATAATAAAAAAATATTGATAATAAAGATAGCCCACATACTTTGAAACACCCTGTATATTTGTAATAAAGTACTTGTAGGCAGGCTTCATTTTACTTCTATAATTACCCGAAGACCCTGTATAAAAAAGAGCGCGACTATAACTAATATTTGGTCCAAGTGTTTTTTAAAGAGTATGCTGGTATTAATTTATTCAACTTATTTCAAATAAGTAAACCATACGAGTATGTTATGGACATGACGACTACCAGACCCATGACCAGAGTTGGGTCGAATACTGAAAATCGGTATTCGAATACGAATACCTGGAAAAAAAGTATTCAAATTCCGAATATTTGAATACTTAGAAGAAAAAAGTTTTCAAATGCTTAGTATTCATGAATACCTGCATTCGGTATTCGAATACTAAAAAAAAGAATACCCGGATTCGGAAATCGGTGCTTTAAAATGCTCTATTAATTTTTAAGTTAAATACAAATTTGTTTACATTATGCTAAATATAAAATTATTTTTACACACAGAATTGTTACAAAGGAAGTAAACTCGCATGATCTGAGGCACGTCAATTTTTATTATTAAACTCCTACAGGTGTTTGAAGAGCAGGTGATGCCATCAGGTGAAATTTGTATTAAAAATGCCAATGTACATGCACATAATACGGGTTATCATGCTTTTCATTTAATTAACATTATCCCGATTAACAAGTTTGATCGCGAGCACTAATAAGACGGTTTCAAAATTGTATTACCGCACGTATAGAATAATAAAAATCCAAAATTACACAAAAGTTAATAGATTATAGGTTTGGCAGCCGGGCAGTCCAAGACTTCTAAATTTCCCACCTAATCAGTATTGTGATCTCTGTGATCAAAGTGGAATATTTCCTTTCAACTTGAGTGAGTCTATCAATTACTTATAAAGACTATTTTTCCGCAAAAAGAAACGAGTTAAATGAAACATGCCTCGTTCAATCGCGCTTCATTAACTGCTTCCGATAGATGTTTTACTTGCTGCCTTCCAATATCGCATGGTATCGCATCGCGGTGATTTCACTTAACAAGAATTAATAGGGCGGTATTAAAATTGTATTGTCGCACGTACTGAAAACTTAAAACCGTTTTAAGGTGCTCTATTTTAACAAAGGGACTTTAATATCACAAATTACACAAAAGTCAATAGAATATAGGTCTTGAAGTCGAGCAGTCCAAGTCTGTAAATTTCCCACCTAATCCGTACCTTTTTTTTCTACGCAAAACTCGAAATGCTAATATTTATTATTAAAGGAAATTGAATGCGCTACAAAAAGATCTCCTAACTTTTCTCAATAAATTCTTCCAAAAGTTATTCAACGTTGGAGTTGAATCTAAAATATATTTTTTTAACCAAAAGTTTACTTTTAATACCAATAGCACCTAATATTTATTTGGTGTGAGTCCCATGTCTTAGTTTTTAAATAAAATAATTTAAACTCTCTCTTCACTCTTTTACACGAGATTTTACATAATTAAACAATTTGTAAATTATTAATTTCAATGAATAACTTATTCGGTACCAATGCGAACCCAAACAGGTGGCAAACAAAAAACCGGGCACCTAAAACCCACAAAAACGACCAATAAAATTCTTGATGGCGTAAAATCTCACGAGAATTGTCCACTGATAGACATACGACCAATTTTCAATTTTTGATTGGCGATAAAAAGCGACGATTTAGAATAAATATTGAATAAAATCCATGAAAATCATTATATATCTTTTATCATTAGCTGTTTTATGGTCTCTACACATTCCTGAATCCGGTAATCTCTTGTTAACTGATTTAAATTATAATAAGAAGTGGCTCTGTCATCAAAGTATCATAAAAACTCAAAAAAGGTGAAATAACAACAATATCGTGTAATATCTAAGACTAAATTTTATTATTTAAATATTTTTAAACTTGGCGTTAAAAATGTTGGGTAAAAATCACATGAACATAACTCTGGTAGGTGGGACGGCTTTATGAAAATATAGTGTATGAAAAGTTTATCCGCTCATACAGGTTATATATTTATTTTTTATTACGTATATATTTATTTTTTATTACGGAAAAGCTATAGTAACTTAAACTTTGAAATTCTTGTCAATTATACAGCATAATTCTTTACTTATTCGCATAAACTTGGGAAAGTATTGCTAACAACAAACAAAGAATAATAACCCAAAAAAGTTTTAAAATATTTTCAATATTCAAAAAATAATTTTACAATTTAAATCTGAATATATATAACTTGACGTCAAAAATGATGGATAAAAATATCACATGTACCTAAATCCGGTAGGTGGTACGGCCTTACAAAAATATACTTAACAAGAGTTTCTCCGCTCACGGCTCTCGCGCGCTTTTTTTTTCTTTTTTCTTTATAAAATAATTTGACCCATAAAAAACGGTATTTTGAGCAATCTGTTGCAGCGACGTGTTCGACAGTTCGGTATTACCTTTAGGGGTAATTTTGCAAAAGGCGCGTCAGTGGCGTACATAAAGCAGAAGGTACTTACATTTAACGGTGTTTTCAATGATGGAAATATGTTACAACATATTTTTGCGGTAGATTTATTATTAATTTGCTTTTTGAGAAGTAAAGACAGTCAGGGGGAGCTAAGTCTGGCAAATATACAATCATAAAATAAAATTTTTGTAAGAAGAAAATAGATTTTCTTAAAAACATATATTTTAAAACAAAACGATTTTCTTTGTTTTTAAGAAACATTTTTGCTGCAAGAAATTACAATATCTTATTATCAAATAATGTTATTCTTATTATATATAAAGGGTGATTTCTTACTTTTTTATAAAAAAGATTCCATAAACCTGTGTCAGGATTTGCTTCCTTTCTGAGATACAGGGTGTTTTTTTTTCACCCTTTCGGGGTCATCCCACCCAGGTCCGATGACCGCCCCCTAGGTGGTGCACTGCAGCCTGGAGGCTTATTGTACCTTGACCCCTACTCCTTCCCATTCACACACCATTCATTCCATAACTTGGATGGTTGTTGGTCGGTCCGTTTGTTCACCCCCGAGCAGAACACCGCGTGCCGTTGCCCAAAGCACCACCGGTCACCCATCCAAATTATGGGCGCGCACTTCACTGCTTAACTCCGGAGATCGACGCTTGCCGATACAACCGGAGCAGCCACAAGCGCGCCTACAGGGTGTTAAAAGTTTAATTAAAAAGTCGGTATTTTATTAATAATTTTGAACCGATTTGGTTTAAATTTGTTGTTTAAAGTTATAAGGCGCTTATTAAACCCTAACTGAATTAAAATTATTGAGTATAATGGCGTCTCAATGGGCACTACAGTCAATATTACTAAAAAAAAAATAATATGACTGATTTTTTTGTATATTTATTTTCGTTCCGATTAAGCAACTAAAAATACAACTTTTTAGGCTCTTCTATTTTCTCCGTATGTAGGTCGGTTTTCGAGAAAAAAATATAGAAGGCACTTTAAGACTCACTCTAAAAAGTAGTACGATTTTTAGGAATAACACTTATTAAACATTACTACAAATTTTGCCTTAATTTCTCGAAATGGTTATGTAACACCACTGGAACCAATTTAGAAACCACTTTAGACAGGGCAAAACCACAAAAGGTATCATCAAACCCGTAACCTCCCAGTGTTGTATAGATTTCGATTTTTTCAGCTGACATACCAATGGTCGGTCAGGTGTGAAATGGGCATAACCCAAATAAAAATGTTTCGTAAACATTTGTTTAAACATGTATATAATGAATATATTTTTATTATTAATATGTGTGCTTTGTCTAGTTCCAGTAAACATACTCCTTTAAGTCAAAATGATTTTCTTAGCCTTCACCGCGTTAATTCATTTAATTTCCAAACTTTATCAGTGGGGTATAAGTGTGGTTGTCAGGCAGGACAGACCATTTAATTTTTTATTTTTTTGAAATAATGTTTTATGTGGTCCAATACCGATCTAGGACATAATGACATCTGCCGGTGAAACCGGAAGTGTTGGAAAATTGTTATTATGTCAAAAATTGGCATATAATATCATAATCATACATAGTTTGTATTCAACTAAATTAAGGTATAGATTAGGGATGCGCGTTGTTCATCGATGTTATTTGAAAAGAGTTAAGAACGGTTAAAAACATATAATTTTAGTAATTTAATAAGATTTTTAATAGTTTGATAGAAAAAACATGTAGTGGTAAGGAAAAAAGTAGGACCAACATGAAGTAGTAGGGAAAAAAGTAGGCCAAATTTTGCCATTTTGCCAGTTAAGCCACCTCCGCCATAAGAAAGCTATAAATTCGTCCGTGCCATCGATGTTTGACCTCCGGACAGTGCAGACGTGCGTAGAGGACTACAAAGTTCTTCCCGGAGTGGCGGTTAGAGGTGCCGTACGAACGTTTTTACCTTCGGGGATCAAGGAAAGATTCACGCTAAATTGACGGCACCTTTCTTCTGGATCTAAGCGCTGTGAGCGAAGATTCCTATAAGCTGATGGTATCCTGTTTGGTGGTAAACACGAGGTATTTCTCAAATGGCGGGAAATAGAGGGGCGTGTCATGGGAACTGTCAGTAGTGAAAGTAAAGGTTATACGTAACACCAGTAGCAGGTCTTGGTTTGACGCCCGACAATTTATGCATTGCATCGATTGTAGAATTATTTTTGTTTTCTTTTTGGAATTTCTGGGAGTTACGAGCTCGATTATCCAGATTTTTCGCCGACAAAGCCCTGGAAAGTATAGTCCGGAAGGGGGAGAGTGGTGGATTGGATCTGAAGGAACCAAAACTAAGAAAAAAAATAGAGAGAGAGAGAGAGAACATCGATGTTATTTGTTCGATGTTTCGTTGCCATCGATGGTCACCTTCGATGTCACCATCGATATTCAACATCGATGTTTGTCTTCGAAGTCGCATCCCTAGTATAGATGTTGATTTTGCTTGAGTATTCGGAATGTCCGGAGTAAAATATTTTAAAATAAGGAAAAATGGGTCTAGACTTTGGGTATAAGAAATAAAAATCGAAATAAAACCTAATAGACACCATTTATATTTGTGTTAAGCCAATCTATTTACAAGAAATCTCCCTCAACTAGTTTTTTTACGAGACAAAATGAACCGGTAAAATATATTACTGATATTTGTTAAAGTCCCATTATACCATCCAATATTGGATATTGATTTTTATTAGATACACCTCGTAAAGCCGTGTAATAAATAGTATCAATAATCTATAATTAATTAAAAACTTAACGTAAATAATTTAGAGAAGTTAGATCTGGCGAATAAGGTGACTTTTTTATTTATTTCTGCAAAAACTGGCCATTCTAGTCCCAGTATCAGTAATAAAATAGACTTCATGATGAGAACACTCTTTTTAGGGGGTTCCTTTTGACAAGTCTACCACGAATATTCATACCGCCATATATGGAAGAGGCGCTTAAACCCAGCCTGTCCATGTCAAATGTTTCGGGTGTCGGACTGGGCGAACGTGTCATGTGTAAAGACTTTAAAATACAGTTAAAATTTTTTTTACTTTTTAATTAAACTCAAGACTAATACACACTTTATAAATCAACTTAAGAATTATATTCCCACTTTTAGGGTACCAAACAAGAAGAAATACTTATGCATTTTTGTCTAGGTGACCAAAGAGAAAAAAATAGGGTCAGGTCAGGTAAAATTTGATTATGTACCCAAACAAGAAGTTCCCAAACCAGAATAAACCCCTTTTCACATAATATTTCAAGAGACTAAATCTGGTAAAAACGGAGGAAATACCGTTGTTCTGGTAATTTAAAAACAACATTAACTCTCTATATTGTGGGAAATAATGCTAAAAGAATTATTACCGAGGTAAAATTTGATTATGTACCCAAACAAGAAGTCCCCAAATCAGAATAAACCCCTTTTCACATAATATTTCAAGAGACTAAATCTGGTAAAAACGAAGGAAATACCGTTGTTCTGGTAATTTAAAAACAACATAAACTCTCTAAATTGTGGGAAATAATGCTAAAAGAATTATTAACGAGGTAAAATTTGATTATGTACCCAAACAAGAAGTTCCCAAATCAGAATAAACCCTTTTTCACATAATATTTCAAGAGACTAAATCTGGTAAAAACGGAGGAAATACCGTTTTTCTGGTAATTTAAAAACAACATAAACTCTCTAAATTGTGGGAAATAATGCTAAAAGAATTATTAACGAGGTAAAATTTGATTATGTACCCAAACAAGAAGTCCCCAAATCAGAATAAACCCCTTTTCACATAATATTTCAAGAGACTAAATCTGGTAAAAACGGAGGAAATACCGTTGTTCTGGTAATTTAAAAACAACATAAACTCTCTAAATTGTGGGAAATAATGCTAAAAGAATTATTAACGAGGTAAAATTTGATTATGTACCCAAACAAGAAGTCCCCAAATCAGAATAAACCCCTTTTCACATAATATTTTAAGAGGCTAAATCTGGTAAAAACGGAGGAAATACCGTTGTTCTGGTAATTTAAAAACAACATATATAAACTCTCTAAATTGTGGGAAATAATGCTAAAAGAATTATTAACGAGGTAAAATTTGATTATGTACCCAAACAAGAAGTCCCCAAACCAGAAAACCCCTTTTCACATAATATTTCAAGAGACTAAATCTGGTAAAAACGGAGGAAATACCGTTGTTCTGGTAATTTAAAAACAACATAAACTCTCTATATTGTGGGAAATAATGCTAAAAGAATTATTAACGAGTCAAAATTTCGAATGGGTAATAAAACTCCATAATACGAAATAGTTAAAGCTGTGAATGATCATTCTTCTATTATAACCGGATAATTTGTTTTTCTTAGTATGCTTAACATTTATTTATTTTAATGAAACATAAATTTTCATTTGGAGAAATTATGTGTTTTTGTTAATAAAAGCTTAAGTAAATAAAAACAGAATTAGTTGGTGATAAATAGGATTTTGTTTAAGATTTTTAAGCGTGAGAAAAATCGGGTATTACGGTATTTATGTATAATTGTTAGTGTTTGTGCGTGTAAATAATTTAATATTACCGGGTCTCCGACTATACTTTGACCCATTTGGATCGCGAATAACTTTAGAAAAATAAAGATATCAAAATGCGGTGTTTTTTTCTTTGTTTGACCTCCGGACAGTGCGGTCGTGCGTAGAGGACTACAAAGTTCTTCCCGGAGTGGCGGCTAGAGGTGTCGTAAGAACGTTTTTTACCTTCGGGGATCAAGGAAAGATTACCGCTAAATTGACGGCATCTTACTTCTGGATCTAAGCGCTGTGAGCGAAGATTTCTATAAGCTGATGGTATCCTGTTTGGTGGTGAACACGAGGTATTACTCAAATGGCGGGAAATAGATGGGCGTGCCACGGGAACTGTCAGTAGTGAAAGTGAAGGTTATACGTAACACCAGTAGCAGATCTTGGTTTGACAGTCGACAATTTATGCATTGCATCGATAATTGAATTATTTGTTTTCTTTTGTAATTTCTGGGAGCTACGAGCTCGATTATCCAGATTTTCCGCCGACGAAGCCCTGGAAAGCATAGTCCGGAAGGGGAGAGTGGTGGATTGGACCTGAAGGGACCAAAACCAAGAAAAAAAAATAGAAATAGAATAGAAATAATCTTTTCGCTATTTGGTTGCAACATTTTGCTAACACAAAAATAAAATGGTCGATTTTTCGATATACGGCAACTTCTGTACAAAAAAGATTGTTTAAATTTAATTTTAAATAACTTTTGGTATTTTGACCGATATTGATTATGTTTTGGTTCAGTCGTAGTTCCTTCCATCAAGATTATTTTTTATTATGGGGATTGCAAAAATGGGGAGAGCAAAATGTTGCATTTTGACCCAAATTTGCGAACACCCTGTGGAAAAATTTAACATTACAATTTTTTACTAGTGTATTGGATTTAAAAGCCCCATATTTTCTTTACATTTCCTTTTTTTATTTAATTCAGTATCTCAATTCTAAAAGGAAATATAAATTTTTAAAGAAAACAATGCAATTAAATTAGGATGGTCGTAAAGATATGCTCTATATTGTTTTTTATCTTTGGACAATCCACGAAGGCTGAAAGCCTAAATACTAACGTACCGTGGGTGTCTTAAGCGAGATAAAAGGAAGTTTGTTAACACGGAACTTGAGGATTTGGGGAAGAAGAAAAGACCTACGCTGGCAGCAGGTTCCACAGTCTAGAAACTCTAGGGATAAAAGAACAAACGAAATGGGAAGTTTGGGGCCTGTCCGATTGGACCGTATAGGGATGCATACGTGCGGCACCACGAGTTTCTCTGTTGGAAGCTGCCAGAGGAGGGTTGGTTAGTCGGATTCATTTATTGGATGGTCTTTGTGTTGGGTACACGCCTAGAAAAAAACTTGTTCTAAAAACGCAAAATCAAAGAAAGTGCGTATTATTATTAAATAAAGATAATTGTGTAGCATCAATTTTAGTTAAGTTAAATAACACTTGGTTGCCTTTGCTCGATACTGAAGAATCTTCAGAAAAACCAAAAATCAACTAACTCATCACCTTTTTTGTCTTACAATTTTAAGTTAGATTGGTAAGTTTCAGAATTATGACCAAAAAATTAATTTCTATCCCATAGTGCGATGACCAGCTGCACCAACCGGCATATCATAAAAGAAATATAGCAAAGGCGGCCGCGAAGACAAGCATGCCGATTTATTTGCTTTAAACTTTTTGTGATTTTTTTCTTATAAAAGAGCACCGAATTTACATTTTTAAACTGTTTCTTCTATACTTACAAAACATTCCTTT
This sequence comes from Listronotus bonariensis, assembly GCA_014170235.1. NCBI lineage: Eukaryota > Metazoa > Arthropoda > Insecta > Coleoptera > Curculionidae > Listronotus > Listronotus bonariensis. The sequence continues at coordinate 233,468 of JACEGR010000460.1, read as the reverse complement.
TTTCGCCTCTGTCTTACTATAAAGCCGGTGGCACGTGGCGTGGTACTAGAAACTCGTCAGGTTAAATATTTTTTGCTGCAATAAATCATTATTCACAAAGGGGTTTCTTTACTTTATCATTTTTTGTGTACTTGGCGGCATCGCTTTCAGAATACATTAAATATGAACCGATCTTTACCCCAAATATTGAATACTATAAACTATACTGGGCCAAAAAAATTGAACTTTTTTTAATATATTGAAAATATTATTTAGGGTGACAAAAAGAAAATAACGTGAAGATTTGAGCCCTTAATATTATTATTAAAAGGTCCTTCTCCTTCAATTTGGTATAGTAGTATTTTTTAAAAAGCTTAAAAAACTATGTAAGAGCAATAAAACAAAACGTTGCTACAGCGACGATAAGGCTTGCTCTACTGGCATGTCACCACTTCTACTCGCGAATGGGCATTAAAAAAACAAACCCCTCTAATTGCGTATGTGAGTTCCCGTTTAAGAGAAATGCCGGTATTCCATATTAGGAATACTAACGTATGTCCTAAAAGTTTTGGCAAAAACTCATTGTCTTTAATTTTAACAAAAACAAAATAATATCAAGTTGCCTTTGATAACAAAAGTTTATTTACTTTATTTACTGTCAGTTGAGTTTTATTTATTTTGAAGTTTTCGCTTTAAGATGTCGTATAAATTAGAAATAAGAAAAAGTATCTACAAGTTAGTTGGGCGGATACCCAAAGCTGAAATCTGTCGAATATTCCAGAATGAAAACATTTGACGCAGAACCATTTATAGAACAATAGCGGAGTGCGAGCAGGGAATACCATGTCTGAATCTCCCAAAAAGTGGAAGAACACGTGCATTTACCGCACAGAGGTCAGAGAGATTGGTGAGAAGAGCAAAAACCAGATTGGAATGTCAACGAGGAAAATGGCTAGGCAATACAGATCTTCTAAGAGTACGATATCGTTGGAATTGAGGAGGAATGATCTTAAATATCGAAAGAGACGTAAGTGCCCCAAATACTCTCAAGCGCAGCTTCTTCGTATACCAAGATGTTGTCGTCAACTGAGGCGGGTACATTTTGCCAATGAAAAAATCATTATTTTAGATGACGAAAAGTATTTCACTTTAAGTAATTCTGAAATGAAGGGAAACGATGGATTTTATACGGACAACATAGAGAAATGCTCTGACAATGTTAGATACAAACATAAAGCGAAATTTGCAGATAAAATCCTTGTCTGGTGCGCAATTTCTAACAGAGGTGTACCCCGACCTTTTGTGGGAAGAGTGAGGGGTGAAGCTTTGAATAGTCAGAGCTATATTGATAACTGCCTTTCCAAATTGCTTCAGTTTGTCCGCGAACATCATGCTGACGTTATCATGTTTTGGCCAGACCTAGCATCATGCCATTACTCAAGAGATACCCAAAACTGGCTTCGACAACACCACATACCTTTTGTTCCCAAAAATGATAATCCTCCAAACTTGCCGCAGGCTCGCCCAATAGAGGATTTTTGGGCTGTACTGTCTAGAAAGGTTTATCATGGAGGCTGGAAAGCACAACATGAGGAACAATTAAGACGGCGAATTTACGAGAAATTAAGAGAAATTGAACTGAATTCCGTCCAGGACCTCATGAGAGACATTCGAAGAAATTTGCGTCTGGTAGAGCAGAATGGGCCACTCCACATAATTCGATAGTATAGTTTAGTTAAGTATTGAGTTGTAATTTATGATAACTAGTTAGTGTTTAAATAAATTTCTTTATTAAAAAAAAAAGATAAATATTGTGTGCCAAAACTTTTAGGACATACGTTATTCCATTTTTGGTCACTTTCCTCTAATTTAATTTGCATTTTAATAAAATAAATAAAATAAAAGAAGTTCAATAAATAAATAATTTATTCTTTTTCTCCCGATCTCATATGCAAATCCGCCTATTTTTAAATATTTAACTTAAATGTTCACAGGCAATTGCTGTCGACACTCAACACTGCAACATTTCACTTAATGTATTTCGTATACCGTGACTCCCGACAGTAAAGTAACGCTGCATTCTAAACGAACGCAATTGCTTATTTGCTTATAACTTTATACCAGTTGCAAATGAACGGAAAATAAAAACACTCTGTAAGATATACCTGATACGTTCCTAAATTTATTTTGGACATACTCGCTTAAAATATCATTTTTCCACGACCGGTTAAAAAAATGTTGTTTTTCTAACCGTTAACATGAAGTTAAAGTACTCCCTTCTAGTACACTACATAAAGTGTTAAAAAATACTTTTTTCTACTACTGTATAAATAAGAAAAGTTTGTGGTCCTAGCAACGCGAATGATAATGAAAGAGAACCTTCGTGTTACCTGGTTGCTAAGCGTTGCTAGCTACGAAAGTAATATTTTCAGCGCCTGGACAAAAAGTAAGAGTAAAAAAATATGCTTGTGGGAAATATTAGGATTTATTTATAAAAAGTAACTAATTTTTGACAAAATATTTTAAAAACTAGGTTAGGTATTGACATTAAAAGTAATTGTGCAATTTGAGCAATTAGCAAAAGAAATTGGAGGAATAATACTTGAATTAACAGTTTTTAAATTTGTTGTTGGGGTATCGTTATCACCTTTAACTACGTTAATATTCATATTTTTCACTGTTACTTCATTGGTGGAAATATTGGTAGGAATTTCGTGTAAAATCTTCTTTGAAATGTCCACCTTATTACTATAGGATTCAGCAAGATATCCCTCCGCACCAGAAGAAGACTTCCAACCTTCATGCCTTTTAAGTCCAAAATATCGACATCCGAAGCATTGGCAAGGAACGCAGGTAGTTGACGTTCTTCTAAAAGAATAGCCAGTGTATCTACTGATGTCTTCAAGCTTCAAAAACTTCGCAATTTCTTTAGGTACATTTGAAATAGTGTGCTTTCCAATTACTTGATTAACACATTTAACTCTTTCATAACGATACAATATAGGCTCATCTAGAGGCATTCCTCGGTCTCGAGCTTAATATATTCCTGTAGAAATCTGACGCATAGGGAACTGAGCCTTCATCGTTGGATTTACTACAGGTTTCTTTTAACTTTATTTTAGACTCCACTATTCTTACTATAGCCACGTCATTTCTTATTTCTACATCCACTTAGCTTCATTCTGTATATTTCGTCTGTCCGGATGCCCCAGCCACTCTCCATAATGGGCTATTACTTTCATTGCTAGTAACTCTTGATCAGGCGCGTTCAGTAAAAACTTTATAATATCTTCTTTTTAAAAATTTTGACTTTTTGCCCTCATAACCATCGTTTTCCTTTTAATAAAACAACTAGTTTCTTGAACTCCGAAATATCTTGATTTTGTTTACGGAAATGTTAATCTACACCGAAAATTGTTTATTATCATAATTTTGAGTATTGATAGCTCCTTTTTTAGAAAGTTTTCTAAAAGATCAACGCAGGGCAACTTAAAAAATGTGTTCTTTATTTAGCCCAAAATTATTTTAACTGTTGCTACTGTTGCAGCTTAAAAACCAACGACATTTTAGAAAAAAAAGTAGCTGTACCATTGTTTTACCATCCTAAAGGTCACAGCCCTAACTTTCGCGATCGATTTTTAAATTACCCTGTAGAACGCCTTACTGACACCTTACTAACAATAATCATTAAGAGTCATTGTTAGGCACAACTCTAATCACTAACAAAAATAAAATCTGATGCGTCCACAAATCTGGTCATCCTGCGGAGACCATTCCTATACTAATGAAACAGAGCTTAAGCTACAGTCTGGTGCGTGAACTTGGAACTGTAGCGTTTGCGAAATAAGTGCTCAATAAAATATCTCAACCGTAGAGTGTGTATTATGTAAATTGAGCTTATAAATGCACGTGCAAAACCCGATACATAGATTTCTCTGCCGAGAGAGACTTCTTACACGCCCGAGCCACACTCATACGCCCTTTAAACTTTCAATTCTTGTTGTCTTATGTAAAATATGACCGTTCGCCAATTGTAATTGCAAATTTTTAGTTATAAATATCGCTTGAATTAAAGCCATTTAGGCGATCATGCAAAACTGTCACTTTGGGGGACATGGTTAGTTCTGATTAGTTCTTTTTTTAATTCGCTTTTTAGTTCGCTTCTAATCAATAAAATTACACGTGCGCGTGCTGAAGTCTACGTTTTTTTAGTGAATAAGTTTATCGAATTAATAGTGATAATAATAAACTAAGAAGAGAAAAATAAACAATAATTTGAACCGACTTTATGACAATAATAAAACTTACTAAAAAGTAAAAAATAAAAAAAGTCGGGTAATAACATATACAGGGTGTCCGGGAAAATGTGGGAAATCTCTCGCACACGTATGGAACAGATGAAAATAACACGAAAGTTCCTATAAAATTTTTCCGTTTAAGCCTCCTCTGCGGAGATATGGTCCCTAAAGGGGGCAGCTAGAAATCGATTTTTCGTGAATAACTTTTAAAGCGCTCTGTATAATTTGATAATATTTTAGTACGATGCATTCTAGTAAAGACCTCTTAAAATAGTGCCCTTGAAACTTATGTTGCTTCTTTATGTTTGCCAGGGACGGACTAGTTTTCGCACATTATTGATAATATTTTTTACGCCCTGTATGGTGAAGACACAAAAAATATGTTTTTGGGTAGTTTAAACCTTTTGCTAAAAAAAAGGTACACTTGTTTGACATCGATAAAATGAGCCGTTTTCGAGTAAAAATTATTTTTACAATAAGAGTTTATTTTTGTTTAAGGAGGACTCAATACTGAATCAAAAGCTACAAATTACATCGAAGATAAAATATTGTATTATTAAACAAAAATAAACTCTTATTGTTAAAATAATTTTTTACTCGAAAACGGTTCATTTTATCGATGTCAAACAAGAGTACCTTTTTTAGCAAAAGGTTTAAACTACCTAAAAACATATTTTTTGTGTCTTCACCGTACAGGGCGTAAAAAATTATCAATAATGTGCGAAAACTAGTCCGTCCCTGGCAAACTAAAGAAGCAACATAAGTTTCAAGGGCACTATTTTAAGAGGTCTTTACTAGAATGCATCGTACTAAAATATTATCAAATTATACAGAGCGCTTTAAAAGTTATTCACGAAAAATCGATTTCTAGCAGCGCCCTTTAGGGGAGCATATCTCCGCAGGGAGGCTTAAACGGAAAAATTCTATAGGAACTTGTCGTGTTATTTTCATCTGTTCCATACGTGTGCAAGAGATTTCCCACATTTTCCCGGACACCCTGTATATGTGCTAACATTACTCAACGTTAATAACGAAATAAACAAAAACTATATATTTTAATACCATAAAATTGTATTACCAGGCATATTATTTTTTTATTTTTTACTTTTGAGGAAGTTTTATTCTTGTCTATAAAGTCGGTTTAGTTTTTTAAGTCGATTAAATAGTGTACCTGTAAAAACTTCGTATTCTCTTGATAACGGTTAAAAATGCTTAATTAACCGAATCGTAGCAAACCATAAACAAATTAAAAGCAAAGTTCATGTAGTACATAGTACTATTAAAGCCATAACATTGTCTACTACATAATTCCTCGCTAGTATTATCGAACTCGCCCTGTATATAGAAAATCCATTAAAAGATAAAGACCTCTGTGCCATACTGTGTATTACAATAGCCGGAGTCGGTAGAGAGAAGGTTATCACTCTGACCAATCTGCTACTTTAGTAGTAGCAGCCCGATTTCGCTTTTGTACCCGTCATGTTTTTACGCGGCTACATTTAACATCATTATTGGGGTTGGCTAAAAATAAAGACATTTATTTGTCATTTAGAATGAGTTGTGTGTAATTTCGTTGAAAGTAATTGGAGTTCTATGACGTTTTAGATAATGCATCTGTTTTGCGGGATTAATTGAGTGTACGCGGACTGTCCGGGCGCCAGATCTACGACCTATTGACTTTTTTCATTTCATTACATTATATTGAATATTTAGGCATTTGTGACGATCTTAGGGTTATACATAGAATATTTAGGAAATCAGTAAAAAGATATATTAAGTCATCACTTTTTCATTTGAAATAGGTAACATGTAATTTAGTTGAAAGAAATGAAAGTTACAAATATTGTAACTGTTTTGGAATTTAATTGCTTGTATCCTGGAAAAAGAATGTTTTGCATGTTTTGTAGCCAGAATTGTTTTATTACAAGTCAGAAAATTTATTCTATAAATATTTCTTTAAAAAAAAAATCTATACATTTTATCCATCCATTGGGAAAAGTCCTTAAAAAAATGTGATTTTTGTTTTTGTTTTTGCATCTTGAAATAAGACGGACCACCTGAGCGCTAGATCTATAATCGATTGGATTTTTCTTTAACCACCCAAAGGAAATATAACTGAGGGGTCCATTTAAAAAAATAATGTTTCAATAATATGGGAAGATTAACGACTTTTCAAATGACACAAATGTTCCCGGAATTACTTCTTTTAGTTATATGGACCTGCCCGATCGCCAGATCTATATTCTTTTAATACCGGCACACAAAAAAGAAAAGTTTGATGTACACCGGACGCGACCTATCTACGGATACGTGAATTTTTATTAAAGATACGTTCAAAACTAATAAGAATTTACTGAACTTACTATTGCCATTCTGTCCGAGATTAATCTATATATAAATACGTATAAAAATATTATATTTGACATTTAAAGAAAATTAAGTAAAATAATTTTGAAAGTAAATTGAAATTTTAATGTTTAAAATAGTACAGCTGTTTACTGCTGGCGGGTCCTAATTGCTTCTCTAAATATATCAAGTAACAATGTCGTTAAGTAGGTAGAATGACAGATATTTGGCCAGATCTGTAGTCCATGGATCTTTTTTAATATATGTTGTTCCTTGGACATTTAGCTTAAATTAAAATAAAATCCTTATATGTAAAACTACTGATAAAGATTTAATGTTCTGGCCGGCGTGACCACCAGATTTATACTCCCTTGATTTTTCCTGTGTACTCGAGTTGCTAGACGAACCCAGATAAAAACAGATTAAGATTGTTCAAATTTCTATACGGACATAGTTAAGTTGCTGGACGGGGGCATGTTTGAGTTCCTAGATGTAACCCAGACGTGTGACCTCACTGTCGTTAAAAAGTATTTTCAAATGATCATACATAAAACAGAGAAAAGTTGTTTTTGTTGGACCCCTCCCCATAAACAAATCAAGTTTCCAAAAGCTAATCCTCTTTTTGTATTAATACCGTAAATATAATGCAATTTTATAGACAAATTCCTAAGTTTTGCAAAATTATCGAAATAAATATTTAAAGCATTCGTTTAACAACATATTTTATTGCATGAGGTGTTATGTTTATTACCGTCTAGTAACTCAACAATCTATTTCTAGCAACTCATTCATCTATATCTAGCAACTCAACAATCTTAAATTCAAAAATACACCCGATTTTTTCAAAATTTTCTATTTTATGCGAGAAATAGTTCCCGAAGATAAATATCGCTCTATTCATCACTTCGGAACGCAAGGTAGCCGCAATTCTTTGTCCTGAGTTCCGTAATGGTGGTTTTAACACACTATAAATCTAAAAGTCCGTTAAAGAATCGTGGCATATTTGCCTCCTAACTCATAAATAACTGTTCCGAACTACAACGTAAACAAATGTCGGCAAAGTCGACGTTCAAAAGACCGTTTTCCGAGGAATGTACTCTATTTAACAGTGGACCTATATGTTATGGTCGGAGATATGTCAGGTGAATATGATTCAGGAAAAAAAGGCGTTTTCGAGGTGCAGCGAGCTTGCCGAGAAATATTTTTGAATTGCGGGGTTGCCCTATATGGATTGAGGAAGCTGTGTAAGCGAAAGAGGTTATATGGGGATATTTTTGCTGTTGTAAATTCCATCTTAAATGGAAGCCATTTAAGATAATGAAAATTACTTAAATTTTAAAAATATCTTTAGCCATCCAATTTTTAAAACACAGGTTTGTAGAGAACCCGTCTGAAAAATACGTTTTCTCGTAGAAACAAAGTCGCACGGGCCCAAATCAGGAGAATACGGCACCCTGCCGACAGCATCATCATGCCCAAAATTTCTATATAGGATATAACCCACGCGATTTCTTCTCTCGGGCACCTTCAATCGATGGTCTGTTAATACCAAATCGTGGATTTTGGTAGGTTATACTCTGTGATTACCGTTTTTGGACCTCTGGGCGTGGTTCATCAAAAACCGACGTGCGACTACGTTAAACTCGTAAAACCAATTTTATAAGGTCGCCATCGAAAGAGAAGAGTCATCACGTACAAAGCATCCAAACGTTCTTTAATTTCGCTGACCGATATTTCTTTTTCCATTTTTCTATAAAGGTTTGCCTACACATAACCGCAAAACCCGGCGGCCGTGTGTGTGTGAAAATTGCAGTAATATAAGTCTGCTATAATACGATTTAGATTAAACCTGACAGTTTTACCTATACTACACTTAATAAAAGGGAATAAGTAGAAGAATATTGTTTTTAAACAAGGAGATATCACTGATCTCGATCGATTGCCAATGTTATAACCTGCGCGAGACAAAAGTTACATTTCATGGGGGAAAAACCGGATTGTGTGCAAGCTAGTTGAGGGTTAACGCACCCGGCTCCAAACAAACTATTCGCATTATAGGAAAGAATTTGTTGACGGCGTCCTGGTTTTCTGTTCGAAGTACGGTAGCTAATGAGCGTTACGGTCAGACCGCGGACGAAGGGTACGGGGTGCCGGTGTTTGTATTTTGCCACGGCTTTTAAGTGCGCATGTTCGTCCACTTACTGCGCGAGATCGTAAAAACTGAAAAATGCTTCTTGCGGAGGAGATATACATACATAAAACAATAGAGTCAGCTTGACAAAAATACTTTTTATATTTTAGGGCATGAAAAGTGATTATGATTTTTTCGGATTGATCTGCCCCACTTTCCTCTATCATTTTGAATCCCTGCTCGTTTCGGCACTGGTGCAGTTATGTGTGGCTAGACCTTAATCCGCAGACACGTCCGTTTTCACACGCGATCGAAACAAAAATACGAGTCCGATTCAACTGAAATTTTGACAGTAGCCGTCTACGAGAATATTCCACACCATATAGTACATTACTCCTTTGATAGTGGCACCATCCGGCGGTAAGGCTAACTTACTAATCGACGAATCAGCTAATAAACAAAAACATCATGCACCTGTCTTTTGATTTATACCGAAGGTAACTTCAGGTAGGGCCTACCTTCTTGATTTTTCTTGAGGGTTATTTTTCAATTTATGGCCTTTAACTAATCCTCTGACTTTTTATTACCGCGATGATATATTTCATTACTTTTTGTGTCTTAATTAAATTTTCTGGTGTAAGGTTTTACGATGTGGCCGGCCTGACCGCCAGACTTACAGCTCATTAACATTTTTTAGTGGGCTTAAAAATATTCTAAAAATTGTATTTTGTCGACTCTTACTGGCCAACCAGTTCGAGTTACACAAAAAAATACTATAAAACAGTTTTAAAGAACGTGAAACATGCCGTAAGGTCCATCAAATCGATTCACAATATAGTAAAAGTGGCTAAGCATTACAGATAATAAATAATAGTTTGGGTGAAACCAAAAAACACGCTTTATAAGCAACCGAACTAAAAATTAGAAAATAATTTTTCATTAAAAAAAATATTGTCACTTCAGTAGTAAGCGTGGGGTGCTTAATATATATACTAAATGGCAGTAAGGTATTATATTTGCCAATATCTATGAGGGAAAGTTATGAAAAAAATTGTAAAATGCACCCCATCGCTATACTATGAAGTGAAAATATTTATTTTTTTAAATGAAAAATTATTTTCTAATTTTTAGTCTCGGTTGCATATAAAAGCGTGTTTTTTTTTGGATTTTTTAAACTATTATTTATTTTTCATTTTTTGAAGTCTCGATATGCATTTATGTATGTATCTATGTAAAAATGCTCCAGTTTATTCACTAAAAAATTCCGCTCGCCATTTTTTGTCAAGAGGTAGCTAAACCCAAGGAGAAAAGCTGGGGATTGTTCTGCCAAAAAAGGATGGCAAACACTGGAATTGTTTCTATAATATAATAGAATTTTTTTCCTGGCGATCCAAACCAGGATAACGGGATACTGTTTGCGGGTTGTTGCATTGTCATGGGTCCTTAATACGTGTGCAAAGTTTCAAAGAAACTCGAATAGCTGGAGAAGTTGGTAAAAAAATTAGGATCAAAGATTCCGTTACATAGATAGTGACAACCCAAGTTAATAAAAGCGTGTTTAAAAAAGAAACAATGAGACAACCCAAATGTGATTTCAAGCTAAGTAAAAACAAAAGAAAATATCTATGCCGTTTGTATGGCGTTGTCACTCTTAATTGGATCAAGTATCACGACTCAAGCGCAGTAAGTTGCCCGTCTGCAACAAGTGTAAAAAATATTTTTTTTCTTTTTGATTTATTTAATTTTAAAAACAAGGAGATTTTAAGTCTAGGGCATCGCATTTTAAGTCTCGCAAGGCCCCTTTTTGTGTGTGGGCCTACTTTGCCCACTCGTAGCTACGCCACTGTTAGATTTCACAGATGTATTAAGAATTTTACATCGTGTATCCGCTGCGATCGCCGGACTTGAAACCGATTGATTTTCCTGTAATAAAAAGAGCAAACAAAAAATACAGTTTTATAGAATAAATGCGTGAATTCCTAAGTTATTTCTCATTAGCGAAGATAGTTATCAAGATCTGACTATTTAAGGATTTTGGTTTTCATCGATATCAAGAGGTTTTATTAAATCAGCCCGCCTTAACCATATCCGTTCGCTAATAAGTTAGAAGAGGAAACGGGCCGGTTTTACACATACACACCGTCCTGTTGGCAAAAAATCAAATTAATATTAAAACCAGTAGGATTAATTTTTAATTCGATAAATTTAATATCTTTACTTGAATTAAAATCATGTAGGTCTAATTAATTGTATTTTAAATTAATTTGCTACTTTATACATCGTTTAGGTTTAATTTATTTTCCTAGTTTTTTCTTAGATATACAGGGTGTTCCAACTGTATTTATGCGAAAACTTGCCCCTGTACAAGACAAAAATATTCTTAAAATAAAAAATGCTTATTTGAATAATTTTTTTTTTTATGGATAGTGCCAGTTTAGTCAAGGTATCTCAGTAACAGACTTTTTATTGTCAAGAAGGGTTTTTTTCTTTAAAATTGAAAACACTTTGTATATATTAACAAAATTTGACTATGTATTATAATTTACATCAAACGACGTAATGAACACATTATGCCGTCAATTTATTGCTGTTTTTGAGATATGAACAGTTATTTTTTTTTTACCTTTTTTTATCAGTTTTGTATAAAATCGCCTTCCTACATTTTTGCTTTACTTCTGAGTGTAAGGACAGATACAAGATTTTTATAATTTACAAGGTTTTCCATTTTAAAATTGTAATATGTTTTGTCTACACTGTATATCCTAAAGATAAAAGCATTCTGATGAAAGATATGGATTCCAGAATCTACCCAACAAAACGGTGTTTTTTATTTATTTTATACGTTAAAAAATAAAAAAGTTGGGAAGATATATCTCTATTACGCTTCTAAGAATAATTTAAAATTATTTTTTTCAGATTTGGATGGTCATATTTCGAAACTAATTGAGATAGACACATCAAATGTAGTATTTTTAAAGCATTTTTAAAAGATTTTTTTTTTTGGTGGTGATATAATATTCAGGGTATTCCATTAAAAAAATCGCATACCTATTGTCGTACCCTGTATATCATATGAGATAATAATCATCGGATTACTAATTAGAATACTACCGAATTAACCAAACAAGCTGACATTTTTAGTTTATTTTTGTACAATAAAAAATAATGTTAAGGGGGTGTAAATTTATAATAACATATAATAAGTTTTAGGTCTCCAAAAAGCATTTCCAGTAAAAAGCACCTCATTTTAAGATTGGTAAGTTTCAGAATTTTGACCAAAAAAATGAATTTCTATCCATAGTGCGATGACCATGCATCAACCGGCATATCATAAAAAAATATAGCAAAGTTATTTTGAGGAACAAAAGCAAGCCGATTTATTTGCGTTAAACTTTTTTGTGATTTATTTTTTCTAATCAAAGAGCACCGAATTTACGCCTTTTACCATATATATGGTATTTTCTTCCACAAATAAACTGAGGGTAGGAAGGGCGTACCATAAAAGCGACTTTCCTATCCTTCATAAAAGGGCACTGGAACTAGGGCGGACACAGCTTACCATAACCGACGTTTCACAAAGGTCACTGGGAACAGGGGGCGCCTCCCACCATATGTGACGTTATAAAATTTTGGAATTACATAAATAGGGTCTGCCAGCGTCACTGGGACTATGTACCATATGGAACTATCTTCTTGGGACCATGAGACCGGTGGACCATCAAAACTAACTGCGACCAACGTAACTTATTGAACTAACTAAATTTAGTACGGGCATACTCCCACTCAGGGATAGCATCTGCACGGGGCGTGGCACCTTCAAACTTTGCCTTTTAACTTGACTTCACTGACTGCTTCTTATCTGATAGAACAATCAAGTCAATCCCCCGTCTTCAAATTTTGTTCTCTTTAAAATATTAAATTTTTCAGTATTTGTTTAGCATTTCTAGGCTACTCGCTTGTTTAATGCTTTTGTTTTATTATTATAAGATAACCTAGAAAATTGTTTGATTCATACTTTTCAAACCTTGACACTTCACGTATTGTTTTTATGTACCAAAATTCCCAATGTTAAGATTTTTCGTGAATAACTTTAAAGCGCTCTGTATAATTTGATAATATATTTAGTACGATGCATACCTAGTAAAGACCTCTTAAAATAGTGCCCACTTGAAACTTATGTCGCTTCTTTGGTTTGCCAGGGACGGACTAGTTTTCGCACATTATTGATAATATTTTTACGCCCTGTATGGTGAAGACACAAATAATATGTTTTTGGGTAGTTTAAACCTTTTGCTAAAAAAAGGTACTCTTGTTTGACATCGATAAAATGAGCCGTTTTCGAGTAAAAATTATTTTAACAATAAGAGTTTATTTTTGTTTAATAATACAATATTTTATTTTCGATGTAATTTGTAATTTTTGATTCAGTATTGAAGTCCCTCTCGTAGCAGGTCAGGAATTTGTTGCAAATGTTGTTAAAATAATTTTCCTGGCAAACTAAAGAAGCGACATAAGTTTCAAGGGCACTATTTTAAGAGGTCTTTACTAGTATGCATCGTACTAAAATATTAAGCTGCCAATCAAATCATTAGAATATTTTTTTGTAACTACTACTACAAATATTATTAGTTACATAATCCAATACATATTTTTAAAGGAAATTTACATTTTTCAATATATTCGCTCCTTCAAAAGTTTATTCGACGTTGAAGTTATCCTGTAGTAATTTCAACGTCGAATAACTTTTGAAAGGACCAAATTTATTAAAAATGGTCAAGAGACCTTTTTTGTAGCGCTACTCAAATTGTTCTTTTAAAACATGTATTAAATTTATTTAAATATTGGTATTTGTAGTAGTAACAAAAAATTAAAACTTAAGAAAGAAAATTGAAAAATAGTTCAACGTTCAAAGCCCGATTATATGTAAACGGCTTATTTGACGAAAATTTATGAAGAGAAGCTCTTTTGTAGGACATTTAATTTTCTTTTAAGAATGTGTTGGCGTTTAGATCAAAAATTTGCGAGTCTTCTGCATTAAAAAAAAAAAAAAAAGAAAATTGTTGTGAAAAAACTGTTAGTCACGAAGAGTATCCACCGCTTTTTGCCAGATTTAGCCACCTTCTACTGCAGACTGTTTTTACATCAAAAAAAAAAAAATATTATGAAGACTTTCGGTTATCCGGTCTCTTTGTTAAAAAGGTACCCTTAGAATAGTAGCACAAAAGTACATGTTTCCAAAAAGTGCAAACAGCAATTAAGGCAAGTAATTACGAAATTACAGCTTAATTTTATTTTTTAAATTCCTTCTAACGTCTGTGTATTATAAGTATGAAGCCGAAGGCGTGCTGTTTATAACAACTGTTTCCGCTGCTTTCGCCTGACTTCTATGATGATTTTTTAATTAAGAAACCACGCGAATCATCAATTAAACTTATTTATGAAGTTAAACCGCCATTGGATGTTTACGTAACCATGTAGACCTCATCAGACATGCAAAAGAATATTTTTAGAAAAACCTTCAAAAAAGTTAAAACAACTTTTTTTTACAGTTCAAACCTTTTTCACACTTTGGATTGGTGTTTTGTATATGGCATGAAAAAGAGACCGTCTAAAGGCGTGTAGAATACCGACGGGTAAGAGATTAAATAAATAATTCCGGCATGTAAACAAGTTGACACACCGCACAGTGCGTCGATATGTAGGCAAAAATGCCAAAATTAATATTTTCATAATATCAAAAATGAATATTATGTGTAATCATGTGTTAAGTGTATATTAATATTATTACCTTATTGGTTTCTATAGTGGCAGAGCATTGTACCCTACTTAATTATTAATAACAGAACTATTTTAGTCAAATAAGGCCGATACGACTTTGTCCCAGAATTCCTATCACTCAACGCACTGTGCATCGGTATGGCTTTAGCAGATGCTTTACTGGCCAATATATAGTTCGAGCCAGATATAATTCATTCTGAAAGCTATGCACCGGTATCTGCTATCTGATACCGTTCACAAAAAATGATAAAGTAAACAAACCTTTTAGAGAGCACATAGCCTCTGACAGAGCCTGATTACATATTTTTTAAATAAATAAAAAAACACATTGCTAAAACACGTATCTTGTCATAAAAGAAAGTTCCTTTATTTCTCTGTCCTGCCATAAAACCTGACGCGTGGTGTAAGGAACCAGAAACTCTTTGGGTTTAATATTTTTTCTGCAATAAATCATTGTTTTCATTATGATTTTTGCATACTTTACGGCATTGCTCAGAATAAATTATGTTCCGATGGCTAAAGCTTTTTAGTGCTCCTTTTACTTAGATCAATATGTAGATATACATATTGTGGTCAAATTAATTATGTCCATGGTTCTTTAATTTATCTGAATCTACGTTCGTAAAATGTGTTTTTCACACACATATGGTTTTTTTGTAGATCGCCTCGAATATTTGTATCGCGTTTTCCAAAACTAAAATACATAAAACTACTTTCGAAATGTCAGGGCTAACATTATTTTATTAATCACCCACAAGACGCGTAGAGAGTGCCAGGACTTTAAAATTTAAATTCAATTACCACATTTAATGGTCGGAACAGTTTGTACACTATTATTCAGATTCTAATTGTGGGTCTTTTGTAATTTATGTTGGCAAAAATAAACCCTTTTGTTAGAAAAAGGCGAAGTTCTTTGAATTTAGCTGAAAAATATTAAATATATTACTTTCTTGAATCACTGATTATATTATATAATTCTTACCTCCCGAAATACCTGATTTAATGCCATCAGACTCTTTACAAAAAAAAATGAAATATTAATCAGGATTTTTGAGACTTTTGTGAAACCGTTTACGAAATGCCTAATTGCACACGCCCACGGCACACCCTGGCAGACAGGTATACCTGGCGTAGGTACCGGAGCGTAAGTTTCGTGCAACCAATCTTTGTATCACCCGGTATTTCTATGTATAAGAATTAATGTATTATATTTCTAATAGCTTTGTCAAACTTAAAACGAGGTTGTTCTAAGCCTGTGGGTATTTACTCAAAGAGGGAGACACCATTTTTAAGATAAATATAACTGTTCCTTTGATCTTTGACATTAAAAGTTTGGCTTGTCCTGTGCGGTTTTAACACCTACAGTTGGTACATACATTAGACGAGATATTTGTTTAGTTTTAATTGTGCTTTACACACATTTGCATTTGGGAAATTCTTTAGAAAAACAATATAAAGAGAGTCAGCTTGATATTGGACGGCCGAACACCAGATCTAGGTCCTCATTGATTTTGTATTATTAAATCAGCAAATGTAGTATATTTTAAAGCTCTTTAAACGATTATCCTTATTGGTGAAGCAATATACTAGGTGTTTGCAGTGTATCCTTTAAAACCCAATAAAAATCTAATAGCTGATTTTAATATTACAAAATTAACAAAAACTGTACCACTCTGTATAATTGGCGTCCGCAGGTAAAACTCGGAGATAAACATTTAGAGAAGATATTTCGGATATGTTTGTGGGTGGACAAACGAGTGGATATAACGAAATAACGAAAGAAGATAATATGCCGAACTAGAAATGCATTTCAATGAGGCCTGATCTATCTCGGGTACAATCATTGACAAACTAAGCGGCAGATATGGACTGCTCCAACCGACATGACCTGATACCCCATTGAATTTAGTTTCTTCTTTTCACAATAAGTAGTTAGACATGTCACACATATTTGGGCCTAAAGGACCGTTCTTTATTTATGTTATGTTAATTTAAATTATAGGTGCAGATATTTACTATTAAATACATGAAAAAAATATCATATATAATATATATCATATATATATATATATCATATATATATATATATATATATATATATATATTATATATATATATATATATATATATATATATATATATATATATAATTTAAATTAACATAACAAAATAAAGAACAGTCCTTTAGGGCCCAAATATGTGTGACATTTTAATACTTATTGTAAAAAAAAAAATTCAATGGGGTATAGGTCTGTCAATTGGGCAGATCCATATCTGCCGCTTAGTTAGGCAATGATATTTATGGCATTAAGAAGGTAATTTGTTGCTAACTTAATAACATTTAATGAATCGCAGTGGTGTCTCGAGCGGTAACTGCAGGAATATTTCTAAAGAGAAAATGGTACGCCACTGACTGTGTCAATGTGTGGTAAAATGTGTGTGCTTTCTTTAGTTTCAGCAAATAAAAATGCAGTTATATTATTGTCTTTTTTTGTATCTTCGTATTTAAATCGATGGTACGAAATCAAACGTACACGGAAAAAAATCGAAAGGCGTTGTGTTCTATAAGAGTGTAGCGCAAAAATTGTGTTAAATGTGTTTATTATTGACGTTCTAAGTATAATTTTTGTCATTAATTTTCTATTATAAAAATCAACGAGTCCTAAAGTTTTGTAAGTGAATGATAGTAGTTAACAACAGTAACTATGTATGAATCTTGACTATATTATAGTAGTATTGAAAACGGTATCATGAAGTTCTACTACAAAAGTATTAAATACTACTGCACATTATTTGCGACAAAAACGAAGCGAGTTTTACTACAACGTATACCTGGGGCATAAATTGCAACACATTGTAACTGTGTAGGTTGCAATTGCATAAATAGTTACCATAATTTTTTTTCCGTGTATTTCGTAGAATATTGTTTTTATTTTTCCGCAAATGTTTTTTTAACTTTAGCTCTGTAACGTTGTATTTTTAATTAGTAGCCACTTAAAATTTAAAAATCCACAAAAACTTCTTCTGTCCTAAGTGCATTATTCTGGTATAACGTTTATCTCGATACGTATATATGAACTAAAATCTCACGGCTTTAAATCTGGTTATCCCGGAGTCTATTTCATACTGATCTCAATCAAACAGTGTTTTATACCACTTCATATATATACGATTTTCCTTAGAGTGGCCTTCGATGCGTAAAGCCTTTTTTTTTTCACTAAAAACGCGTTTGAAACTGGATCATTTCTTTAAATTTTCATGAGCCTCCACACTCCTAATGGGCTGGGAGATGTTTTATGTATGAAAGGCGGCGGTAAAATAAAGATTATTTTAAAATCAATACACTTTATTCAGTTCGATACATAAATATGAGTTTGATGGTAAAAAAAGTGGTAAATTCTTTGGTAAAAACTAGTTAAAAGTAGGGGAAAATGGCCTAAAATGACATAGTAACCTAACCTAACCTAATAATTTTTACCCATATTTCAAAATAAATAAATAATAAAGCGATTTATTATAACAAACTGTAAATTGCCTTCATAACTTATTCTTAGTCATTAGTTAAGCCAAGGTTCACCTAGTCCGGCATAGAAAAAAAATAACGACTATTTTTATAATGTCCGAAGTATGTCATTTTGGGCATGGTGTCAGATAAAATGGTTTAGGCTAAAATGGCTATACCTCCAACAGACGATTTTAAGGATTTTATGAAGTAAAAACATATACATTACATAAATTTAAAATTAATTTTTTATTAAAAACATTTAACATTTATAATATGATCGGGTATGTAAACAATCTTGACTTTTTTAAATTAATAACAAAGTTTACGGAAAATATTTTTGTTCTAGGGGAGACTAGGAGCATTCAGCATGGACCCAGTTTGAACAAACTTGGCGTATAGATTTCGTTTTATATTTACCAACCATCAAGAAAAAAAATTTTGACATTAACGAACACGTTAAAATAGCATGTTTTTTTTCTTATCTTTGGACATACCACGAAGGCTGATAGCCTAAATACTAACGTACCGTGAGTGTCTTAAGCGTGGTAAGAGGGAGTTTGTTGACACGGGACTTAAAAACTTGAAGATTTGTGGGAGAAAGAAAGACCTCCGCGGGCAACAGGTTCCACAATCTAGAAACTCTAGGGATAAAAGAACGAACAAAGTGGGAAGTTCGGGCCTGTCCAGTTGGACCGTATAGGGATGCATACGCGCGGAACCACGAGTTTCTCTGTTTCTCTATAAAAAAGCGAAAAATCCCCCACAGCCCGACGATGGGCAAGAGAGGGAAGCCTTTCAGTAAGTGAAGGATCATTTATAAGACGAATAGCCCTTCTTTGAATAAAATCAAGAATGCTTAGGGTTGTGGGGAACGTCATGCCCCAGATATAAGAACAATATTTCAAGGGAGGTCGGATTTGGGACACATATAAAGTGTATAAATTAGAAGGGGAGAAATATGTTTTGGCTCGAAAGACAAATCCAAGCTGTTTTGAGGCTGCCGTGGCTATACATACAATGTGTTTATGCCAGTTAAGGTTACTTTCAAATGAGACGCCCACAAGATTGAAGGTGTCTTTGCTCTGTAAAACTTGGCCGCTCATAAGTAGAGGATGAATATTTGATGACTCTTTTCGCGACAAGGAACATGATTGTGTTTTGGATGCATTAAAATGGACGAGATTTTTGGCGCCCCAATCCAATATTAAATTAAGATCCTGCGAAAGAGATATCTGCATCGCGCTGCGTTTGTTTTCTAAATAAGGTTTAGTGATGGGTTTAGGACCCTGAAAACTGAAGTGAAGGGTAATATCGTCGGCGAAACTATGAATGGAATTAGTTGTGGACGAGAGAAGGTCGTTGATGTGAAGAAGAAACAATGTTGGTGCCAGAACTGAGCCCTGAGGGACTCCAGCATTTACTTGGTGAAAGCTTGAAAAATGGCCGTCCACAATAACTGATAAACGACGATCAGATAGATAACTAGAGAGCCAAGTACAGAGTTTAGTTGAAAGACCATAGGAGGGAAGTTTATTAAGAAGTGCGGCATGCCAGACCTGGTCAAAAGCTTTGGATATATCAAGAGCAACGATCGTGGACTCACCTAGAAACTCAAGAGACTTATTCCAGCAGTGTGATACGAAGGAAAGAAGATCTGCTGTAGATCTTTTGTGGTGAAATCCATACTGCCTGTCATGTCATGTCATTTTACACCTAATACATGTATGTCATTTTACCCAAAAACGACAATTTAGCAAACATTTTTAAATCTTGAGAGTATAAATATACCTATAGTTATCATATTCCTAAATCAACATAGCCAAAATATCGTATTTCAATAAAAAATATCAAAATTTGTAACAAAACTATATGACTTTGCAAAAATGCACAAATTCTAAATTGAATAGAATTATTTTGCGTTTGATGAATTGGAACTTGAACTTGAAAAGTCGTGCAAAAATATCAGTTATATGCACCTATACGGTAATTTTGATACTAATTGCAAGGATTATGCCATTTTACGCCAGTTTCCCCTACTTTTTAATAGAAAGAATGGAAGTTTTATTATTGATAAGGGGATTTTCCGATTTGCCTGATGACATATTTTTTTAAATACTTATAAATAAATTCTAAAACGCGTCAATTTCATTTTTAGGTCATTCATTTTTGTGTTAAAATTTACCTGTTCATGGTTTTCCCCTATCCACACCAACAAAAACGTCAAAAAGTTTAAATAGGCAAAGGTGTTAAGTGACACCTTATCTTAAAGGGTTTCTTAATTTTCTTTTTAATGGTTTTTAGTTTCTCCAAATCGGTTCAGTAATTACCGATAAAATTCACCTTAAATACCAGGTATCCCTAGCCGATTGTTCATCCCTATAACTTTTTATTATTTAAAATATCAAAATAAAATTTGGTACGTACGTATATCACATAAACATGCATTGTTTTGCAATATCACTTGTTTTCTATCACTTCCGGTTTAGCCGGAAAACATCTTAACTTTGCTTTTTAAATTAGACACATCCTATATTTTTACCTGTTTAAATAAAATATGACATTTTGCGTACAACGACACTGTATTTGCAATTTTTTGATATCTAACCCCCAAATATTTTTAATTTTTAATCTAGAGTGCCATGTATAGATGGGCTCATATTTAATTCATTCTAAAAGCGATGCCGCCAAGTACACAAAAAAAATTAAGTAAACAAACCTTTTCGAATGTACATAGCCCCGGACAGAGCCTGATTACATATTTTGAGATAAATAATAAAAAATACATTGCTAAAACACGTATCACCTACTTATAAAACATTCTCTTATTTCGCCTCTGTCCTACTCTAAAACCGGTGGCACGTGGCGTGATACTAGAAACTCGTCGGTTTAAATATTTTTGCTGCAATAAATCATTGTTCACAAAAGGGTTTCTTTACTTTATCATTTTTTGTGTACTTGGAGGCATTGCTTTCAGAATGGGTTAAATTTGGACCCATCTTTATATGTTTCTAACATACCTTATAATTGTTTCCTTGGCTTCAACAAACAACAGAATCTGAAAAAATAATAAAAATAAGTTACATCAAAATAGGAATAATAAAGTTATTATTTTTTTAAAAACAAGTACAGATCTGTTGATGTGCAATACCTGTTTTAATACAAAATCGAGCTAATTCACTCGGCCGCATTTTGAATTGACCTTATGGGTTTTTATGGCAATGCAAGATGCATAAAAACAAAGAAATAAGCACATATGCGCGCTTTAAAAAGAAAAAAATTACATATATTATTAAAAAGTCGACTGCTGAACAATTGTATTAATTTTTCTTAGCACGCGGCGGTTAGCGGAGGGCATTTATGAAAATTCGCTCATATCGCTCGGTAAAAATAGGATTGTAAAGTTGGTGAATTAGACAAGAAGAACTAGAACTATTTGACTTATGAATATATAGACACATACACCCAAGCAGCAAGCTGACGTCTTATTGACGTCTCTTTTTAGTCATTTTTGGTCACATTGGTTAGCAAAGACGTCATAAGATGACGACAAAATGACGTTAAATTGACCTCCTAAATCACAGACAAAAGACGTCCCGTTAATGACGTCTTTAAGATGACGAAAAATTGACGCAAATATTTTTTTAAGCTAAAATGATACGATATTTTATTTGAAAATTGAAATAGGAAAAAACTCCTTACTGCTTGCAATCTTGCACTGCAAGCAGAGAGTAAAAAGTACAAGGGTCGCATCTCTTGGGAAACTGTCCAACCTGGATATGCAGTTTTTACACTAGCCGAAGATATTTCTTCCAAAGCTAATTGAAATCACCAACCGCAGACTGGTCTCGAACTATTTTGGTCTCATCGGTACGGTGTAAAAAGCAAAGATGTTGATTTTAATATTAATTAAAGTTTGGAGAAAAAATATATTTTGCTTGTTAAATAATGACAATATTAGATACTCACAAATTTTGCCTCACCTGAAGCAAAACCGCCGTGTCTAGTGTCAATATTATCCAGAATATGTCCAGTATGTGACCCAAGACCCAAATTCGACCCTCCCTGGAATATTGTTCTCATGTCTGGGAAATTGCATCCCCCACAACCCTCAGCATTCTTGATGCCATTCATAGAAGAGCTGTTCGTCTTATTAATGATCCTTTACTTACTCAAAGACTTCCTTCTCTTGCCCATCGTCGAGCTGTGGGAGATCTATCGCTCTTTTATAGATACTTTTACGGCTTCTGCTCCGACGAATTATCCAGTATAGTCCCTCCTCTTGCAGCTCCCAACAGAGAAACTCGTGGTGCCGCACGTATGCATCCCTATACGGTCCAATTGGACAGGCCCCGAACTTCCCATTTCGTTCGTTCTTTTATCCCTAGAGTTTCTAGACTGTGGAACCTACTGCCAGCGGAGGTCTTTCCTTCTCCCCTAAATCTTCAAGCCTTTAAGTCCCGTGTTAACAAACTTCCTCTTACCTTGCTTAAGACACCCACGGTACGTTAGTATTTAGGCTTTCAGCCTTCGTGGATTGTCCAAAGATAAAAAAATATATTAAACAACCCGTATCGTATGACTCGCCCCATCCTTAAGAAAAATTGCTTAAAAATCAATTTACACACACACATTTTTAAACGTCTTTAAGATCCACATTCCACACGTTGGTTGGTTGATTAAATACAGTGAAAATAGGGGCCTGATTCTTAAACAACATCGCAGCGTTTTTAATTAACTGAAAAATCAGATTTTAATTTTAAATTATGAAGAACATTAATTCTTTGACGGGGCCTCATAACTCAAAAGAGGGCTCAAGGTGCTTACGGAAATGTTTTTGGACAGAGCATAGACGTAGAATTGGGGTATAGTGTATCTCAAAATATATCGCTTTGGCTTTTGACGGCAGTACTCTAATATACCTGCCGACAGCAATAAAACAGCGGATCAGTAGGTATTAAAGGGCAGAACATTAGGGACGGACTCTAATAATATAAAGATTTATAATTTATTGTTTATTTTAGTAGATATAATCTAAATCTAATTCGGTTTCACTATCAGAGTCATCGTTGAGATTAATTACAATTCGATTTATGTTGTTTTGTACAGAAATGTAAGAGTCCTCAATTTTTAAAATGTGCTGTACTGACTTTTTCCAGCTCTCAACTGGTATATTAGTAATTATAATTTTTATCTAATTTATAACACTGGGACTTAAAGAAGATGTAACATTTTCTGCTCTAATCTTTGATTTTACTTGGTTCCACAAATGTTCTATGGGGTTAAACATACAGTGATACGGAGGAAGACGTAAGACAGTATGCCCAGCCTGTTCAGCCAAATTGTTACATACATATTGTTTTTTAATTGCATATGAATTTAGGACTTCCAAAAGTTGCGTTTTTTTGTAACTGAACTCAAAATAAATATCATTTTCTAACAAATATTCGTGGATTTCAGTTTTTGAACTTGATGAAGCTGGTGCTTTGTGTAGCAGACGGCTGTGGTAGCTTGCGTTATCCATGACAATAACACTGTTGTTTTGAATATTTTTTAAAAGATAATTTTGAAACCAGTTTTCAAAAGATCTGCGCTTGCATCCTCGTGATAATCCAAGCTAGAATCCTTAATATTCTTCTCTCTTTATATGTTCAATGCGTAATAAAACTTTTTAACATATATTTTTTTAATATAAAATTTATTATGTTGCATATAATCCTGTCGCTAATAATAACAATTTTTAAAATAAGTTAACGAAAACTTTGCGTTAGAAAAACAAAATACGTCAAGTAAAAACAAAATAATGGCGCATGTATTACGTGTCTTATAATGACAATAATTAATTTAATGATACTTTGAACATTTTAGACGGTAATTAGGAATCGTACGTATCTACTGTAGTACGTAAATATAAAATTACCTCGCCTACGCGATCGCAGCTTATTAACGAAAATAGTCTTGCTATTTTTAATTGTTTACACAATAGTTTCAGATAGTAACACTATTATTAACTTTCTAAAACAATGTGTAAATTATTTTACGTTAACGAGATATTTTAAAATATGTTATGAGTACTAAATCTGGTCATCGATACGGCCAATCATTTTTTTGTGGTAAACGTAGATAAAATAATGCTTAAAACTTTGAAAACAATATTAGGACTGCAGTAAGAGCATAGTATTTAAAAATTTCGATCTGTGAGGTGGTTTTCTGAGTTCACACATATTTTTACCAGTTATTTCGGGAAATGTCAGTGATGTTTTTAAATTTGTGCGTTATAATTAATGGACTACTTGTTGATGGTTTCTTAAAATTAGACACCCACTATTTGGATTCAAAAATATTTTATCTTTTACCGAATTGGATGGCGAAGTAATATAATACAAAACTATGGTGCTCAACTGCTATGGTAGAATATGCTCATTAAAATAATAATAAATAATAGTTTAAAAAAACTAAAAAACACGCTTTTATATGCAACCGAACTAAAAATTAGAAAATAATTTTTCATTACAATGAGTTTGTATTACAGTAATAAAAGGTCAAACAATGAATCATAATTATATACCCCAAAATAGAATTATAATAAAATTTAAGATAATAACAGAATAATTCACTTCAGAGTAAAAAGCGTGGGGTGCATTTTACTATTTTTTCATAATTCTTCCCTCATAGATTTTTAGCAATGAAATAATTATAACATTTAATATATTAAGCACCCCACGCTTTTATTCTGAAGTGAAGTATTATGTTATCTTAAATTTTATTATAATTCTATTTAGAGGTATATAATTATGATTCATTGTTTGACCTTTTATTACTGTAATACAAACTCTTTGTAATGAAAAATTATTTTCTAATTTTTAGTTCGGTTGCATATAAAAGTGTGTTTTTAGTTTTTTAAACTATTATTTATTTTTCATTTTTTAGTTCGATCTATTAATTAGTTTTCTGCGGATATGTGATATTGAAATGTTTCACGAACTATTTCGTAATCTAATCATTTCATTTAAAGCTTCACTGTTGCATGGGGTTTCAGAATGCAACTACTCCGAAAAAGTTTCTGTTAGCCTTATGCTGAAAGTACGTCCGTACAGCACGCATGCGCAGATCGTGCACTAGCTCTTTCTCTGTTACTCTCCTACAGAAAATCTAATAAAGGAATTTATTTATCCTGGCGATCCTAATCAGGATAACGGAATACTGTTTGCAGATTATTTTATTGTCATGGGTCCTTGATACATGTGCAAAGTTTCAAAGAAATCGAATCGCTGGAAGTTGGTGAAAATTAAGCTTAAAGATTCCGTTACATACATACATACAACCCAAGCTAATAAAAGCGTGTTAAAAAAAAGGTTTATATAATCATGGGTCCGCAATTTTCTTGTTCTCAATTCGCCAATATCTTCAAAGATTAAAATTATGCCTCTATCGGATACTTTTAAAACCCTTTTGGTGCACTATGACATTTGTTCAGTAGCGTACCTACAGGTATCGGAGCTCGGGGCGAAAATTGTAAGTCGGACCCCTTAGTTAACAATACTGACTTTCCTTAATAATTATTACTTTTAGTATATTAACATTTTTGACCACCAATAAAATACCATTTTTTTTCCAGAGTTTTACCTTTTTGGGTCCGGGGCTGCTGTTTAGAGTGTTCCTTTTAACGAGTCTACTACGATTATTCACCTGTCAATTTTGACATGTTTCAGGGGTCCGACTGGGCGAATGCGTTACTTTTTCGTCGGACAAGTTTACCACCATATTTTACATGCAATTTTTAAACAGTCTGCTAAAAATGGCAAGGGGTAAAGTTCTGAAACTATAAGGCTCAAAATTGACATCTTTCGAGCATCTGACTGGGCGTACCAATCCGACTTTGTGTGAAACGAGGGTAAAAAGCCTAGAAATCATTACTTCCATTTTTAAGGAGCTTTAAAAGAGAACCAGAGTGTAATTTAAATAAAAAAAAATAATAATAATACTTAAAATACAAATCGCTGAATCGGCTAAATGCAAGCCCTAATGAAGTTAAACTCGCGATTCCATCGACCTTTTGCATCATCCGGCCTCCGCGAAAGGAGGTCGTGACCGCGTGTGACACGTGCCGCCGCCCGTGGAAGCGGCATCGCTCTGACCTTGACACGGCTGCTGCCGCCGCGCGACCCAGACTCGAGATCGATGCAGCGGACCTGCAGGCAAGTGCATCCGATGCACCTGATTTGGAAGGCATCGCCGAGGAGCTGCAAGAAACCGTCTTGGAGCGGAGAGAAGCGAGACAAGAATTTTGGGTCTTTAAAAGGAATTTCGCACTAGATGTGTGTTTTGTGAAGAGAAAAATAATAACAAGGAGAGCTTTAAAATCGACCTAAGAGCATTTAACAAATACTGTTATTTTTTTAGTTCATATGTCAATAACTTTAAAATTTTTCAGTTTTTAAATAAATTTAATATAAATTATCAAAACCTAATGATAATAATGAACTCGGATCACTCAGAAATTGAAATTATAAAATTCATACGGCGGTAGAAAAAAATAGTATGCAACACATATTATAAACTCATCAACTCATAAACTTTATTGCAAAGATAATTTGACAATATAAAAAATGTTTGGTTTAAAAATATTCTTATGTCCAGACGAACAAATTACTAAAATTTCAAATACCAGTGCACGAATTCCCTGAAAAAAAATCAAGATGAAAACTGTCGTAATGGCGGACCTAAATACTAGTCCCGGCCTACTTCGCGGCGTTGGCGTGAATCGTTGCAATTGTTTTGACGCACGTGACAGATGAACGTCGCGAGTTATGACGCAAATCACATTTTACATAATTTTGTGAAGGTATTGTACACCTGGTCGCGAGGTTGCCACAATTTAAAAAAAAATTGTTTTAATATTCGTGATTTAGATTAAGAACGACAATGTTGCAACACGGTCAATCAGTTGACGAAAATGGGTATCTAGATCCAAAATGTCGAAAAATATTTACAGTAATTACCCGATTTTTGGTTTCTGTCACGGCTTGAAACAAGCATTTTTGCAAACAATGCACTAATTTCAGAAAACTCAATAATACACATCTCAATAATACAAAAAATTGTTAACAGTCAGCGCTCCAAGTTTATATAAAGTTCAAAACGTAAGTTCTTGCTACTTAAATACTTAATACAAGTTGTAGACCAATTTTTTCTATTTTTTTAATGCATTTATTCAATAAATTGTTAAGAATACAATACTAACTGCACTTACACCATCTACATCCCCCGTGATCGCCGGATTTACACCCTAGTGACCGAAAATAAAACAATGACATTTAGATAAAACTGTTATTTTTAATTTCCTAATTAAACCTAAGTCTAATACACACTTTATAAATCCACCTAAAAATTCTATGCAAACCTTTAGGCTACCAAACAAGAAGAAATAATTAGGCATTTTTGTCGAGGTGACCACACCAGAAATAAAAGGGTCAAGAGAGGTATTTTTCTAGGACCCCAAATAAGAAGTTTCCAAACCAGCATAGGCCGATAAAACATACTCCCCGCTAGTCAGATTTATACCCTAGTTACCAAAAATATAAAAATGTCATTCGGATAAAACATCCTCCCCGCTCACCAGATTTATACCCTAGCGATCTTCCGACACATCTGGCAGCGCTGTTTCCAGACTAAAAATCGGCGTTTAAAACGGTCTGGACACGTCCCACAAATATCCAGCCGTTGAAAAATGACATATCAGCTGTTGTGTGTCTACGAACGTTCTGCTACAACGCTTTATTTACGAAACAACGACAAATAAATTAAGAGAAACGGGTAAAACAACGTAATTGCACGGAATTAATGGCGTGTTTTGACGTGCGAGATGTCTGTAAAAATCCCATTAATTTAACAAATTTCGCTATAAATTTCGAAAGACTATTTCGAATATTTTATAGAAAATCTTTGTTACTTTTTAACCGATTTTAAAAAGAAGGATGGTATCAATTCGCCATGTTTATTTTTTTGTTACACGAGTTCTCCAGCGTTTGTGGACCAATTTTTTATTATTTAAAAGATTGCATTTTCGCGATGGTCCCATAAAAAATAGGGCAGGATCGCAAGAGAAAAAGGTACTAGAGCTAATAGCTTTGTTCGCGGGTCTAGTAATGAACCGATTCTGAACCAGAACCGAACTGGTTTAGAATTGTTTTAAATCGCATGTCTAGTAATTTATTAGTTCGGAATTTTTATTTACCGCGAACGATTTTCTATACAGCTGAGGATGTATTCTAACCTAGCATTTTGGTTAGGATTTTTCATGGTTAAATTGGATACTACACAAAAAAATTAAATTCAAACAAAAAGGTAAATTGTTATACTGTCGAATGCCACTCGAGGTCTCTCGGCGGAAGACGAGGGATTCCCTGCCTCCTCTCGTTTTTAACATAAGTACCTATGTGTATTTAACTAAAGATAAAATTCAAACAACAAGAAATGGTAATTTTTTTAAATATTGTCTATATTTTTTAATTAAATCTTTATTTATTTTATTGCATACATACATTCATACGGAATACAATTAAAAATCCTTTGTTTATATACGCTCGGAATCACAAAAATATAAAAAAATATTCAACAGGTATATTAACCCGCATAAAAAGTGGCAAAAACAAATAAACTGTAATACAACGGTTTATTTCTGTACCACAAAAACAGAAACCAGCTGACCATGTCGACAATGCGCATGAAATTCCGAACTGAACTTTTAGTTCCAACAAAAATCCCAGGACTGCTAATCAGGTTACGAACCGTTAACGAACTGATTCCATTGTAACCCGCAAACACAGAACTGTTACTAAAAATTCAGGATTTTACTAACCGCGAACGCTGATTTTTTCACTGCGCATGCGAATAGTCCCAGAACCGGTTCAGAATCGAACCCGTTAGTAATTAGGCTTTTAGCCTTCGTGGTTTGTCCAAAAGAAAAAAAAAAATAAATAAAATATTAATCTGACGCGCTGTGGTATATCTCGAAATCCCCTCTTTTATTCCCCTGTCATATTGAAACTTATGGAAAAAATTAAGCCTATATAATAATTTTTATGAAAAGTGTAGTTATGTTGACACATTTTATCATCAGGTCAGACAGTGTCCCTTACCTCAAAAAACCGTAAAAATTCCTAAATTAAAAAAAAACTTTCTAAACGCTTTCAGAAATAAGTAAAAACTAAGCTTCCATCTAATAATTAGAAACTCTGGAAAATCGAAGCTGGTGCTGTGAATTTCCCTCGCTTGCATTCCAGTCAGCTGTGACAGCCCGGCCGACCTTGATTTTGACCACCGTACGCGTGACCTTGTCGCGAATGCACCCGAAGAGAGGTCGATGATTCCCGATGGACCCTGGATGAAAGCGAACGAATTGAGGGGGTGGGGAAATGAAAAAGGGAAAAGCAGAGGCGGATCTCGGAAAGATAAATCGGTTTTATTTTAAACACATTAGGAAAAGAATATTACTTAGTGTTATAAAATTATAAAGGTAAAGCCATGTACAGACTTGGATACAATCGGCGAGAACATTTGTTGGCCGACTGTATCTTGAATGTTGCACATCGGTCGGCCGACTTGCTGCAAACGCCACTGCAACGTCGGTGGACGTTTTCATCCAAGGAATCGGCAAGCCGCCTGTTTTCCATTTAATATGGAAAACTTCGGCAGGTTTGTACGAGCTTTAAAACTAGTGTGGACGCGAAACACTTGTATCTGCAAATGATGCCCAACTTTGTTGCTGAAAATTTTTTGAACATGATACAGTCGACCGACAATGTTGTCCCGATTGTATCCAAGTTTGTACATGATTTTACGGACACTCGGTCTAATCTAATAATGGCAGTGGTGGTACCGAGCTATAAACTTAACGAATCTACGCCTTTGTTAAAAATTTATCAAGAGCTAACAGTTCTGATGTAAAGATTCCTAAATTAGTATCAGTCCTTTGATAACAATAGCTTTGTTCGCGGATCTAGTAATGAACTGATTCTGAAACAGAACCGAACTGGTTTAGAATTGTTTTAAAGCGCATGTCTAGTTATTTATTAGTTCGGAATTTTTATTTACCGCGAACGATTTTCTATACAGCTGAGGATGTATTCTAACCTAGCCTTTGGTTAGGATTTTTCATGGTTAAATTGGATACTACAGAAAAAAATTATTAAATATAAACAAAAAGGTAAATTGTTATACTGTCGAAAGCCACTCGAGGTCTCTCGGCGGAAGACGAGGGTTTCCTTGCCTTCTCTCGTTTTTAACATAAGTATGTGTATTTAACTAAAGATAAAATTCAAACAACAAGAAAAGTTAAATCTTTATTTATTTTATTGCATACATACATTCATACGGAATATAATTAAAAATCCTTTGTTTATATACGCTCAGAATCACAAAAATATAAAAAACATATTCAACAAGTATATTAACCCGCATAAAAAGTGGCAGAAATAAATAAACTGTAACTGTATGTCGACAATGCGCATAAAATTCCGAACTGAACTTTTAGTTCCAACTAAAATCTCAGGAATGCTAATCAGGTTACGAACCGGTAACGAACTGATTCCATTGTAACCCGCGAACACAGAACTGTTACTAAAAATTCAGGATTTTACTAACCGCGAACG
Organism: Listronotus bonariensis; assembly: GCA_014170235.1. Classification (NCBI taxonomy): domain Eukaryota; kingdom Metazoa; phylum Arthropoda; class Insecta; order Coleoptera; family Curculionidae; genus Listronotus; species Listronotus bonariensis. The sequence goes on along the minus strand of JACEGR010000460.1, from coordinate 202,781 downwards.
CTGCTTTTTCACTGCGCATGCGAATAGTTCCAGAACCGGTTCAGAATCAAACCCGCGAACAAAGCTATTATCAGTCCTATTGAATAACAATAATTGTGTTATTATTAGAGAGTATAGGTGGAGGGTCTGGTTAGTTCTGGTTAACAAGTCTTTTTTTTATTCCTAAATTAAACCCAAGACTAATACACACTGGAAAAACTGAAAAGTTAACGAATTTATCTACTAATTACAAAATCGAGAATTCCGCAAACGGAAATAAACCATATTAATTAACCCTTTAAACTGCACCCCTGAAGAAAACACATCGCTTATCCCTATCAATTAAAACCAGCAGCAGCAACCACCGGCGTGACCTAGAAAGACCCTGACACGAGGCCACGAGTTGGGGGCGTTCTGGAGGTTGTTACCCCTGCAACAGTTTGCCGATCGATGTCAGCGGGGCAAACACACGCTTTGCTTCCTCTATGGCCAAGGTCGTCGCGACGGAGGCGAGCGTCGCGACGCTGGGACGTCGGTTTGACACAGAAGCGCTTACCTGGATTTAATTTGATGTGACTCTTGTTAAAAATTGAAACACAATTTAATCAATTCTTAAATAAACTTACTATATTGTACATTATGTGTATTAATATATAGGGTAATTCAAACATCGATCACTAAACTTACAGCGGTGATTTTATAGTTAAGACCATATTTATTTCATTTTGAAAGCGATGCCGCCATGTACACAAAAAATGATAAAGTAAAGAAACCTTATCGAAAGCACATAGCCTCTGGCAGAGCCTGATTACATATTATTATTTAGATAAATAAATAAAAATATTGCGAAAACACGTATCACGTACTTAAAAACATCCTCTTATTTCGTCTCTGGCCTGCTATAAAATATGTGGCGCGTGGCGTATTCGTCGGGTTGAATATGTTTTGCTGCAATAAATCATTGTTCACAAAAGGGGTTTATTTGCTTTATCACTCTTTGTGTATTTGGCGGCATCGCTTTCAGAATGAAATAAATATGGGTCTAACTATACATATTTATTCTGGCGCGCTTGTGGCTGCTCCGGTTGTATCGGCAAGCGTTGATCTCCGGAGTTAAGCAGTGAAGTGCGCGCCCCTAACTTGGATGGGTGACCGGCGGCACACGGTGTTCTGCTCGGGGGTGAAAACGGACCGAGCAACAACCATCCAAGTTATGGAATGAATGGTGTGTGAATGGAAAGGAGTAGGGGTCAAGGTACAATAAGCCTTCAGGCTGCAGTGCACCACCTAGGGGGGCGGTCGTCGGCCTGGGTGGGATGACCCCGAAAGGGCCCAAAAAAAACATATTTATTTCCCTTATAATAAAATAGACCAATCAGACATCGCCATTTTTGAATACAAGGTGCGTTTTTAAAACCCTCAATGGCTATATACCTAAACCAAGGAAAATATCAAAAAATTAAAAAAAAAAAGTTTTTATAAAACCTGGGGGATTTATATGACGTATTTTTTAAAGCACATCTATTAACCCCTTAAGCTGCACCCCGAGTCACTTAAAAATATTATATGGCAACACCCCTTATGTGGCACCTTTCTGGAAAGCTTATGAAAAATTTTTTCGTTGGTCATAAAAAAGTTGGGATAAAATTATTCTACCCTTAAATAAAAAAAATCATACTTTATTATTCATAAAGAATACCAGAAAGTGTCCAATAAATTTAATAAAAAATTAATTAAAATTTAATAATAAATTAAAATAATACTCCCTGTAGAGCTTACCCGTCTTAATAAAAGTTCTCTCTCTCTCTCTTTATTTTTTTTCTTGGTTTTGGTCCCTTCAGGTCCAATCCACCACTCTTCCTCCTTCCGGACTATGCTTTCCAGGGCTTCGTCGGCGGAAAATCTGGATAATCGAGCTCGTAGCTCCCAGAAATTCCAAAAAGAAAACAAATAATTCAACAATCGATGCAATGCCTAAATTGTCGGCTGTCAAACCAAGATCTGCTACTGGTGTTACGGATAATCTTCACTTTCACTACTGACAGTTCCCATGGCACGCCCATCTATTTCCCGCCATTTGAGAAATACCTCTTGTTCACCACCAAACAGGATACCATCAGCTTATAGGAATCTTCGCTCACAGCGCTTAGATCCAGAAGAAATATGCCGTCAATTTAGCGTGAATCTCTTCCTTGATCCCCGAAGGTAAAAACGTTCGTACGACACCTCTAGCCGCCACTCCGGGAAGAACTTTGTAGTCTTCTACGCACGTCCGCACTGTCCGGAGGTCAAACAAAGAGTAATAAAAAGTTCTGGATAGTATTGGTTAAGTTCTCTTTCTGAATTTTGTCGAGAAAAAAAAAGTAATAGCAACTGGTCTTGTTGCAACGAAACTAACCAGAACTTCTTATGGGGGCGGATTAGCTCTACAGGGAGTTATATTTTATTTTATTAATATTTTTTATTATTTCATAATACAGTATGGTTTTTCTAAAATTGAATGATAGTATTTGTATTTACCCCAACTTTTTATGACCAATGAAAAGAGTTTTTCATAAGCTTTTCAGAAGGGATTCTTTGTTTGACCTCCGAACAGTGCGGACGTGCGTAGAGGACTACAAAGTTCTTCCCGGAGTGGCGGCTAGAGGTGTCGTATAAACGTTTTTACCTTCGGGGATCAAGGAAAGATTCACGCTAAATTGACGGCATCTTTCTTCTGGATCTAAGCGCTGTGAGCGAAGATTCCTATAAGCTGATGGTATCCTGTTTGGTGATGAACACGAGGTATTTCTCAAATGGCGGGAAATAGATGGGCGTGCCATGGGAACTGTCAGAAGTGAAAGTGAAGGTTATCCGTAACACCAGTAGCAGATCTTGGTTTGACAGTCGACAATTTAGGCATTGCATCGATTGTTGAATTATTTGTTTTCTTTTGGAATTTCTGGGAGCTACGAGCTCGATTATCCAGATTTTCCGCCGACGAAGCCCTGGAAAGCATAGTCCGGAAGGGGAGAGTGGTGGATTGGACCTGAAGGGACCAAAACCAAGAAAAAACAATAGAATAGAATAGAATAGAAGCTTTTCAGAAAGGTGTCACAAAAACGGTGTTGCCATTTAAGATTTTAAAGTAACCGGGGTGTGTCCATTTGTTCTCTTGTAATCTCCATCCATGGACAGTCTGTATAAATTATTTTATTACAAAACATTTTTTTCTGATAATTATAAAAGGTATTAAAAATGTTTGCATAACAACCAACAAAGAATATTTGTTTAGTTATATACATACATTTTTTAATGGCGTGATTAAAATCAACAATTTAATCAACACTGAACTTATTGCTATCCGTGGGACCACGCCCAGATCGATAATTTCAGATACGTTTATCTTTTAATTATTTTTGATATCTGATTAAAAATTCAGACTGATGAATAATGATTGTATTTTTAAAAATAAATTGTTAATGGAAAAAGTTAAAAAAATTACCGAATTTGTTAGTAATGTGTGTGTTTTGTGTAAACAATTAAGTATTTTTCAAACCATATTTCCGTTGAAAAAAAAATAGAATTTTCTCAAAATTAAACAAATTAAATTCTGCTTTTTTTTAACACGCTTTTATTAACTTGGGTTGTAACTATCAATCTATCCATCCATCTATCCATCTATCTATCTATGTAACGGAATCTTTGAGCCTAATTTTAACCAACTTCCAGCTATTCGATTTCTTTGAAACTTTGCACACGTAGTAAGGACCCATGACAATGCAATAATCTGCAAACAGTATCCCGTTATCCTGGTTTGGATCGCCAGGAAAAAAGATTCCATTATATTATAAAAACAACACCTGGGTTGCCATCTTTTGGCAACATTCCAAACTTTTCTCAGGTTTAGCTACTCTTGACAAAATGGCGAAGGAATTTTTTAGTGAATAAACTAAAAATAAAACTAAAAAATGAAAAATAAATAATAGTTTAAAAAACTAAAAAAACACGCTTTTATATGCAACCGAACTAAAAATTAGAAAATAATTTTTCATTAAAAAATATTGTCACTTCATAGTAAAAAGCGTGGGGTGCATTTTACAATTTTTTCATAACTTTTCTCTCATAGATATTGGCAAATATAATAATTATAACATTTAATATATTAAGCACCCCACGCTTTTTACTATGAAGTGACAATATATTTTTTAATGAAAAATTATTTTCTAATTTTTAGTTCGGTTGCATATACAAAGCGTGTTTTTTTAGTTTTTTAAAATATTATTTATGTATATTTTACTGGGTTATATATTTTACCATTAACACAGAGATCACAATAATAGCTTTGTTCGCGGTTTTGATTCTGAACCGGTTCTGGGACTATTCGCATGCGCTTTGAAAAAGCCGCGTTCGCGGTTGGTAAAATCCTGAATTTTTAGTAACAGTTCTGTGCTCGCGGGTTACAATTGAATCAGTTCGTTACCGGTTCGTAACCTGATTAGCAGTCCTGAATTTTTGTTGGAACTAAAAGTTCAGTTCGGAATTTCATGCGCATTGTCGACATGGTCAGCTGTTTCCTGTTTTTGTGTTACAGAAATAAACCGTTGTATTACAGTTTATTTGTTTCTGTTGCTTTTTATGTGGGTTAATATAGGGTAGGGCGGGGCTAGTTGAGCATAAAGGTAAGTTGAGCAATCAAAATATCTCAAAAACTATCGACCGCACGCGAAAGCATCAAATAGCATAAAGAAGGGGTGTCGCGAGGGAAACTCATTGTGCCACCACTAGTGGTAACGCGGCGATCGAGAAAAGTATCCGTGCGCATTGTTTATTTTGTGATTAAAAAGTAAAATAATTGCAAGCCAAACAATTTTATCTGTGGTAGTTAAATGTATTCCGTTCCCAATCAGGTAAGTGTTAATCTTAAGTAAATTTATTGCAGTTTAATTAGGTATAAAGATTTTGAAGATAATCCTAACCGGTATTCTAATAATTTTACTTTTCCTTTAAAATTTCAGGTTGGGGTTAGTTGAGCTACAGCTTCCCTACTAATCCCACGGTTTTAAGTATATTTTTTTATATATATTTTAGGATATGGACTTATAACAGTAAGACTACTAGACTCTCCTCAGGATTTAAAAGAGGTTGCAACCCGAACTTTGTACAAGCAACAAAGAAAACGACCTGACCTATCTAACTTATAAATTTTCTCTGGAAATAGTTTGACCATACCCAAGAAAAGGAGCCCAATAAAACTGACGATAATGAAAAGCTGCAATTTTAACAGATACAGAAGGCATTACAAGAGAAGCAAAATAAAACTGCCTAAAAGTTTAAAAACGAAGATGAATTGATAGGTATTAAATTCAATAGTTAAGCGAAGCTAGGCATGTTGCTGTTGTATTAATGAGATTTGTTGTTTTGTCGCTATATGATTATAAATATAAAAAGCAAATTGTCAAAATGTATTTTTATTGTAAACGTGTCTAACATTCAAGCCATGATTTGATCGTACTTTCTAAGTGCTCCACTAGCCCCATACCCTTGCTCAACTTACCTCACCTATGGGGTACGTTGGGCATACTTGACTATCTACATTAAAATAGATGTAGCTCCAAAATTTTTCTTATTAGAAAGAAATTACTATGGACACTATTAATAAGGAATAAATTGCTAATCCATCAGTATGCATTATAAGCCATTAAGACTTATTTTGGAAGAGCTATAACCGATCAAGTGAAAAATTGCTCAACTAGCCCCGCCCTACCCTACCTGTTAAATATTTTTGTTATATTTTTGTGATTCTGAGCGTATATAAACAAAGGATTTTTAATTGTATTCCGTATGAATGTATGTATGCAATAAAATAAATAAAGATTTAATTAAAAAATATAGCCAATATTAGAAGATTCTACCATTTCTTGTTGTTTGAATTTTATCTTTAGTTAAATACACATACTTATGTTAAAAACGAGGGGAGGCAGTGAATCCCACGTCTTCCGCCGGGAGACCAGGAGTGGCGTTCGACAGTATAAGAATTTACCTTTTTGTTTGAATTTAATTTTTTTTTGTGTAGTATCCAATTTAACCATGAAAAATCCTAACCAAAATGCTAGGTTAGTATACATCCTCAGCTGTATAGAAAATCGTTCGCGGTAAATAAAAATTCCGAACTAATAAATAACTAGACATGCGTTTTAAAACAATTCTAAACCAGTTCGGTTCTGGTTCAGAATCGGTTCATTACTAGACCCGCGAACAAAGTTATTGATTACCTGGAACATTTAAAGCCTTGGACTGTCCGAGTACCAAACCTATAGTCTATTGACTTTTGTATAAATTATTATTATTATTAAAGAACAAGTTATAACACCTCATTATTATTTCTCATACCCAAGAAATAGGACGAAATATGACTATGTTAGCAAATTTCAACAAAAAAACCTTGCTGATTAATTCAACACCCACTTTAGCAATCAAAATATCAGGTGTCGCTAGGAGGTGTTATAAAAAAAAGATAAGAAAGGTAATTCCTGTAAAACATATTCTTCAAGCTTTAAGTCGTATCAAATAACCATTACGTCGACATATACACGAGTATATGATATGTTATGGTGAAATTTACCATAGGCATACCATTGTTGATAAAATTTTCAATTATGTATGCATTTTCATTACAACGTTTAGTTGTAACTTTGTCTGTGAGAAAAATATATGTGCTGCGTTCTTGTATTGTCTTTGAGATACGAGAAATTAAAATTCAAGAACCAAAATCCAAAAAGTGACAAAGAAACACTAAAATTAATATTGCTTGCCTTTCCGGTTTTTTACTTTAGCAAGCTTCTAAAATTTTGTTTTTTAATAAATTAATTTTAAATAATTTTCATTCTACCTCAATGTTAAGTAGTCACACATAGTAATGCAAAGAGGATTATTACCAATTTAATACCAGTAATTAGGTAATATTACGGAAGATTACCGCAAGATCGGTAACATTGGATTTTTTTATTTCCTCGCTCTTTACACTAACCAAATCAATGCCGCAACAATTTACCTGAAGCTAAAAATTTAATTGCATCGGAGTTCATCTACACACAACGCCAAAAGCTTGGACCCCTGTATATCTTGGTTATAAGGAATCCTACATTATTTTTAGTGTTGGATAAAAATATTCTTTGATTTACGAAATAAAAAAGATCACATACCTATTTGGAGATAAGAGTTTTTGTGGATTTTGCGAAGATTTGAAAATGTTTAGTTACTTTTAGTTAGTTTATTTGCATTTTTAAATACGCAAAGTTTACATTGGTCCTAACTGAAAATGCCAGGACGTAAAATTTCTGTTTATAACAGAGCAAGAATAATTGCTCTGCATGAATCTGGATTTTCCAATCACCCTATTTCAGCCAGTTTAAATATTCCAAGATCTTCTGTGAGTCGAATCATCAACAGGTATTAAGAAACTGGAAATGTGGAAAGATTGCCACGTAGTGGACGGCCACGTGTTTCTACCGAAAGGGAGGACAGATATATTATTATCCAATTTATACGCCGAAATCGGAACGCAACGGCCCCAGTCATTAGATATCATTTCCAAGTGACGTTCAACCGCGTAATTTCCACCAATACAATTATGGATGATAACGCCAGACCACATCGAGGCAGAAGAGTTCAGGAGCTTTTTAATGCTGAAAAAATCAACAGATTAGAGTGACCAGCTAATTTCCCATAGATGAATCCAATTGAGAATATGTGGGATATTGTTTCCAGAGCTATCCACAATCGCAATCCACCACCTAGAACTGAGGTGTAACTTGCGGTAGCCGCCGTAGAAGAATGGGACCGCATATCGCAGAAATTAATTAATAATTTAATCATTTCCATGCCCAGACGTGTAAACTCATTACTCAGAAGTAGGGAAGGCCCACAGAGCTGTACGCATTTTAAATTAACCATCGTCAACAGCCGCATTCGAAAAAACCTTTAGTACTGATGGATTTATTCATCGTCAAAGAAGAAACAGTTTTTCTGTGGAAAAGGCCAGAAAACTAACTTATTTTGCCCATAATTAAAATTTACTAAATGAAGGAGATTATTTAAAAATAGTGAAAGTTACTGAGAAAGAAATTAAAAAATAGATATTTGTTTTGAAATTATAGACCTGACTTAATTACCGAAAGAGAAAGGAGATTTAAGTTCTTGTTTTAAACCGAAACTTAAACCAAAAACAGGGAAATACTGTAAATATTTTTGCTATTTTGAATCTAGACCAATTTTATCAGCTGATTACCCTTGTTGCAACACTGTGTTTCTTAATCTTCTTAATCATCCTAATTATATGGTGTAAAAAATGGCATTTAGGAACGTAGCGATTGTCAACAAAACACGGTTTCAAATTTAAAACTCACTGGGTGTTCTTCAATTCACCAAAAATTAACGACATCTATTGTTGTTAAAACGGCTTTTTCTCGACAAATATCATCCGTAATTTGTTTAATCTTTGACAATCTTATAAACGTCAACGCGTGAGTTCCATAAAATTATCATAAGAGCGTGTTTCGTTGTGAATTACCCAACGGAATGCATGTATTGAATAGGCATTAGGAAACAATAAAAATCAATGGGGTATAAATCTGGTATTTTAGGAGGACGGCTGGATAACCTCGGGAAAAATTGAATTTTATTGAATCTTTTAGATATTAATAAGTTTTTCTCTGTTACTCTACATATATGATTTATAGATCATGATAGTTTAGTAGTCAAATAAAGTCGTTTGTAATGTGCTAATAAATTTAGGAGACATATATGTATATATGCGTGGGAGGTGTGAAAGATTATAGGATTTTAAACGGGGATATTTTAACTGAGACAGTTTGTTAAGTCAACACAAACACCGCTTATTCTTTATGGCTTGTGTAAGTTTATGTTTTTCTATGTTTATTCTTAGATAATTCAAGTATAAATAATCTTAGATGCATGTATTGAATAGGCATTAGGAAACAATAAAAATCAAGGGGGTATAAATCTGGTATTTTAGGAGGACGGCTGGATAAAATCAAGAAAAATCAAATTTTCTTCAATCTTTTAGATATTAATAGGTTTTCTCTCTCTTACTCTAGATATGATTTATAGATTATGATAGTTTAAAAGTCAAATAAAGTCGTTTATGTGCTAATAAATTCAGGAGATATGTGTGGGAGGTGACAAATATTATAGGATTTTAAGCGGGGATAATTTAACAGGGACAGTTTGTTAATTCAACACAAACATCGCCTATTCTTTATGGCTTGTGTGAATTTATGTTTTTCCATGTTTATTTGTAGATAATTTAAATACAAAATGAATCTTAGCTGTAACATTTGGTTTAATTGTAATAAATATAAAAAGAGTCAGGGAAAAATAATTGTCAAGTTTTTGACGGACTTCAAAAAAAAAAAAAGGTTTTCTATGTTCAACTGTATAAAGCATCAGCTAAGTCTAAAGAATCACAGAAAATGCGTGAAAAAGAGACGCTCTAACGCGTGTAGAATACCAACAGGTAAAGATTAAATAAATAACTCCGGCAGAAACGTGAGTTTCCTATCAAAAGCGTCGAATTTGGCCCACCCTGTACAGTGCGTCGATATGTAGACAAAAATGCCAAAATTAATATTTTCCTACGACCACTTGTGAAAATAGCAAATAGCACACTGATTTCATGCATAGAAAATGCGTTATATCACACTAGTGTTGCAAAGTACTTTACAGCACTAGTGTTGCAAAGTACTTTACAACACTGGTGTGATACATATTATGATGTCATTCTAAAAACTGCTATTGGTTTTGCAAGTGACATATTTATTGTAGTGACAGTAAAAAAACTTTTTATTTACCTTAAACGGTAGAACCCAAATTAGCGAAAATCATCTTATTTTATATTTATTAAAATTTACGAAAAAATAAAAACATAAACAAAAATAGACATAACCACAAAAACAACTTTCACTGACTGGCACAGTGTTGTCAGGTAAGTAGATCAAATTAAAAATCTCCCTTCTACCTTTGAGCACGTACTTTATAGAGGCAGCCTTGCCGCTTGACCGTTCGACCTAAAGCGCCAGAGAAAAAAGCCTATAGATCAAATTCCTTCCTCTCTTTCTTCGTGTACTCAAACAACTAATTAAATCTTTTTTTTTTAATCCCTAATTAAACCTAAGGCTAATACACACTTTATGAATCCACTTTCTTTTATCCATTCATAAATAGAATCAGACCCTTCCGACGTTGCCAAATGCTTTCCATATTTTGCATGGTAACTGACGTTTTGGTAGTCGTTTTTCCTTACTTTTAGGACTTTAGGTTATGCATTTACAATTTTCATATGTTTTATATTTTTTCTTAAAAATATGAGGAAAAACTGTTATTTTTACTTAATTTTATATGTGATGTTCAGTTTCATTAACTCGTTTTACCAATTTTTCTCACTCCCCGGTCCCGTAAGTTTATTTACTGATATTTTTAAAAAACGGAATATTTTGGATATGCACCACTTACGTTTTATTTAGAAGAGTGTCTAAAATATGTAAGAATCGATAATTTTTAAAAAACACTTATAATAGCAGAAAACCGTATTAAACTGTTAGCGTTATTACCTAACAAAACCATACAATTTTTATTAAGTGAGGGCCTTTTTAACACGCTTTTATTAACTTGGGTTGTAACTATCTATCTGGCTGCCTATGTAACGGAATCTTTGAGCCTAATTTTAACCAACTTCCAGCTATTCGATTTCTTTGAAACTTTGCACACGTATTAAGGACCCATGACAATGCAATAATCTGCAAACAGTATCCCTTTATCTTTTTTTTAATCGCCAGGAAAAAAATTCCATTATATTATAAAAACAACACCTAGGATGCCATCTGTTGGAAAAATTTCAAACTTTGCTATTAAATGAAGAAGAAATTTTTTTAGTGGATTGCAAAATGTTGGCAACGGTCCAAACATTGCCTGGATTGCCATCTGTTGGCAAAATTTGAAACTTTGCTACTTAATGAAGAAGAAATTTTTAGTGAGTTGCAATCTTTTTGCAAATTTTAAAATTTGCTACCATTGTCATTTCATAGGGGGCTGGTTATTTTCTTTTGCTGCTTAATTAAATAGTATGTTCTAATTTACTGTTATATTAAGAATTTTTGTGCAATATAACGAACTAAAAAATGAAAAATAATTAATAGTTTAAAAAAACTAAAAAAACACGCTTTTATATGCAACCGAACTAAAAATTAAAAAATAATTTTTCAAAAAAAAAATATTTTCACTTCATAGTAAAAAGCGTGGGGTGCATTTTACTATTTTTCATAACTTTTCCATCATAGATATTGGCAAATATAATAATTATAACATTTAATATATTAAGCACCCCACGCTTTTTACTATGAAGTGAAAATATTTTTTAATGAAAAATTATTTTTTAATTTTTAGTTCGGTTGCATATAAAAGCGTGTTTTTAGTTTTTTAAACTATTAATTATTAAATTCCAAAATGATAAAAGTTATATAATGCTTCTAGGTAGGTGATTTTCGATGTAAAAATATTGTCAAAACAGTATAATATAGCAGTGAGGAAATAGTTATTTTCTAACAAGTGCGGAAAGTATCATTTTTCCGCACGCGATTGCAGATTAGCCGAACGACGCGAAGCGGAGTTCGGATAGCAATCGAGTGCGGAAAAAATACTTTCCGCAAACGTTAGGAACAATATTTTCTACTAGCGTAGGATAAAATACTTTCCGCAAGTGTTAGGAACAACATTTTTTCTACTAGCTTAGGAAAATAAATAAAACAGTTCGTCTATAATATATGTATTTTGTATTTTTTATTACATATTAAGAAAAAAAAACTAAATCTAAATCTTATCACTATTTATATTAATTATAAAGGAGCAGTTGTTGGCATTTTGTAAATTTATAGCAGATGACAAAACCTTGGGTATGGTGGTCGTAGACCCAGTATTGCCACTTTCTACCTCTGCATTACCTGGATTTCTTTGTATCTCGGTTTGAATAGAATATATTTCAGATTGGGAGGCGGATGCTGATGTCGTAAATGTTGTTGGGTCTTTCTGATTTAAGATTTTGTTTGATATTCTGGTTCGTTCTTTTGCGGACTCCTCGATATAACCTTCGGCAACTGAAGTCGATTTCCAGCCGCCCAGTCTTTTAATATTGGTTATGCCTTCCCCGGAATCTGCCAACATTGTCGCAGATGATCGGCGGAAGCTATGGCCTGTGTATAAATGAGGGTCTGGAAGACCGAGGTACCCAGCGATATCTGCTGGCATCTTGCCAAAGGAATTTATGCCCACACACTGGACTGAGATAACTCCCTTTTTATATTGAGTAAAAATCTATTATGCTTAGTATTAGGTTTTCTTAAACTTGCATATTTTCTATACAATGCCAAATATTTTCCATTTTTTACCTCTTTTGAAATTGTAAAACATCGGGATGTATGGTTTTTTGATTGAGATATGTTAATCATTACAAAATCGCCTTTATCAATAACATCATTTGTAGTTAAATTGCAAAGCTCTTCTCTCCGGCATGCTCCCGCCAGTCCGAATATTGTTGCCACTTTGATCATTAAGTAAATTTCGTCAGGTGCTTCTAGTAGGAACTTACTAATTTGTTCATTGGTAAAACTTTAGCTTTTTTGGTTGAAAACCAATATTCATTTTCTTAAGAAATGCTGTTAACTTGAAATACCTGCTGATATCCACATCTTTTTCAATTTTAAGCTTGCTCTTCAACATCGAATACTTGGACCAAAGAGTATTCGGCTTGATAGTCTTGGAGAGCTTGGCAAAATACGCAAGCAAAACTTCTTCTTTCAAGCTTTTCACTCCTTTTCCATTACACCAGTTTTGAAATACTTCGTATTCCTTGTTATACCTGTTTTTTGATTTTTCAGGCAAAAATTCTAAACTCTTAACAGTCTCCAAAATTTCGCTTGGTAGGTCGTCGTCTGATTCAAGCATTTTAAAATCGTCAAGAACTTAATTATTATATTCAGCAATATTATTTGACTTTGACTTTGACAAATTATCTCGTACTTGGTTGTTATGGAGCGATTCTGTTGCCATGGTTTTACCTTTTAGGTGAAGTTACTTAACCCTTTATTGGATATTCTTTCGATCATAAGAAATAATTATTATTTATAAAAAATTAAGGTATAAAGTCGAATTCTACTTGTGTAGTCTAGTCTGACGTTTACTTATACGTATTTCTGAGATAATGAAATTTTTATCTAAAACATCTATTTATTTAGCCTAATATAATTTGATTTTTGTGTTGCAATTGAATATATACATTTTTAACTTATTTTTACTTTTCCACACGCCGTGCGAAAAGTAACTTTACTACACGGCGTGCGGAAAAGTAACTTTGCCGCACGGCGTGCGGAAAAGTAACACTTTCCAAACTAAAATGCGTGCGGAAAAGTGGACTTTTCCGCACGCTAGTAGAAAAGTATATATCACACTAGTGTTGCAAAGTAAATATCACCCTAGTGTTGCAAAGTTCTCAATTGTTTTTTATTTTTTCTGAACAGACAAACTTTAATTTATTTATTTTTTGGTGAATAATTTGTGGTCGTAGGAAAAATAGTGTACAGTACTCGTGTGAAAATTACTTTCTTACACTCGTGGGTTTGTCGCACTCGGCTAACGCGTCGTGCTAATTGTAGTGAATATTGATTCCCACTCGTGTGAAATTAGTCATTTTCCACACTTGTAATGTAATATACTATTTCATAACAACTTAAATGTATAATAATATTACAGTATTGCTTTCTGCAAATGCAGAGCATGGTACTCTACTAAGTTATATAGAATGACAAAAACTATTTTAGGGCAAAAAGAGTGATACAATTTTTGTCCCGAACTCTCTCAACGCAGTGTGCATCGCTCCCGCTTTGTTTTTGCTTTACTAGCCTATATACCTTTTTATTTAGCTGAACCTGTACACCTTTAGCCCAATTAAAAAAAAAGGTTAGTAGATTACCTATCTTTTTAATACTTGCTTGACTTTGTTATGGATATAACTGTTCATCTATTTGATAATTGAGTCTATATGAAATTGTTTTTTTCTGAATATTAAAGAAAAAACACACTGTGTAGTTGTTAAAAATACAAAATAATCAGAAGAGAACATAGGTGGAAATATCGTTAAGATTTTTTTATACAGCATGCCAACAACTTGGTTCGTATTACATAAGCAGACGGAACCCACACAGCAATAATTGAAGAAAAAAATAATTAAAAATATTAATAGGTACCGTTTTGAATTGCTGGAGCAAATAATTTTAATTGACAGCCTTTTTCTGACCGGTTCACGGTTCGAGCACACCGGCGCAATCTTAATTAGTTTTCTACTTTACCGGTATCTTATCGAGACGAAAACGATCCCCGATTTAAAGCCCTATTTACAATTACGCGTTATTAATAGTATCCTCCTTATAACCCCGACTTATCACTCAGTGATTATTTTATTATTTTTTAAGAGAGATATTAAGTACATATTTTGCTGTAAAATATTAAATACAAATCTTGTTCGAACGGCACTGGTAAAACTTTTACAGCAAAAAATGTAATGCAATGGTCAAAAGAAATGTACCAAATTTTGTAATAATATCTGGAGTAGTAGAAAAGTAATGACAAAAAAGTCATTTTTTCTTAAAACTTTAACACCCTGAATCTTTGAAACGAAGCATTTTCAGACATAATTTTGTTTGATGTTTTTTTCTTGCATTTTATACTGTGTTAAAAGGAAAATATCAACTTAAAAAAACCCTGTATAAAGCCACGAAACGTAAGCTTTTGGTTATTTAAATTTGAACTGCAAACACAACAAATTCGACTTTATACATTTTTCTTTATTGCAGCATTAGCGGAATTCGCCAGCTCTCCCCCTGCCGACCTATCTTTCCAGGGTTTCGTTAGTGGAAAATTTTGATAATCGATCTCGCAGCTTTCGGAAATTCCAAAACATGGAAAATAATAATCGATGCAATGCATAAATTGACAGCTATCAAACCATGAATTGCTACTGGTATTACCTATAACCGGTCATTGTCTAAATTGACGCTTTAAGCGGAGGGCAAAACCCTCCTACACGTGCACACCACCAAAACTAAGAAAACATCAGGCTATAGGAATCTTCGCTCACAGCGCTTAGCTCCAGAAGAAAGATGCCGTCAATTTACGTGAATCTTTACTTGATCTCCAAAAGGTAAAAACGACCGTACAGCATCTCCAACCTTCACACCGGAAAACGCTAAGTAGCTTTCTACGCAACGTCCACCCTGTTCGGAGGTCGAACAAAGAATTCCCCTAAAAAATCAAAAAGTTTTCGATGAGGGCGTTAAATCACAATGGCAACATTGCCAACTCGCTTACTTTCAATTGCTTAGAGACGAATTGGATACTGGATACTGCTTTATTTATGGCGTTGCTGCAAGGCAATTGCCAGCTCTATGTGGTGGGAAAATCTGGATTGTCAAGCTTTCCTCTCCCAGAAATTCCGGTTTAAAATATTCAAATATTTAAATCAACAACAGCGATAAACTTCTGAACATGCATAAATTGTGACTGTCAAGCCAGCGGCTGCTACTGGTATCGCGCATAACCGTCACTTTCACTACTGACGTTTTTCCGCAAGGCGTGCGCACCTCCTCGACCATACAAAGACACCATGTGTTCAACACCAAAACGTAAAAACCTCAGGCTTTAGGAATCTTCACTCACAGCGCTTAGCCCCAGAAGAAAGAAGCCCCAAATTATCGTGAACCTTTTCTCGATCCCCAAGGGTACAGCTACGCTCGTACGACGCCTTCAGCCGCCTACCCGGGAAGTCTATGTAGACTTCTACGTAAACGTGAACCGCACTACTCGAAGACCGCGGAAAAAGTGAAGAGACGAATTGTAGTGGCGATAGTCGACAAAATATCCTATAAATAGAAGGTTGGGGGTTGGTTATACAGGGTCATCTTGTACAACCAACCACTTTATACCTTGACCTAATTTTCTTCAATTAAACGTTTTATTAAAAGCAACCAAAAATTTTAACGTGTATCTGCACTTTTATGTGAATTATCATAAATTACCGTAGATCAGGCCTTAGCTTCCTTCCATCACCCACCAATTACAACTTTTCTTTACCGGACCAAAAATGGTCGCAAAAGCAAGTATGTCCGTCATATTTCCGAGAATATTCTGGGCGATCAAAATTTCAGTTTTGTTTTAATGATGATGCGCCGAACGGTTTTTTGCTTTTTAATGCGAATAATTGATTTTTTCGATCGTATTTTGTTTCAGTTCATCAAATTAAAATTATTGGAAACGATCAAGAGAAATGACTTTATTTTGTGTGAGTGGCATGTTCACTGCCATAGCAACTGAATTATGTTATAGATGTGAACGCATCGTCCTCTTTATTGGGCAGATCTGGGTGTATCTCAAAGTATATCGCTTTGGCTTTTGACGGCAGTACTCCAATATACCTGCCGACAGCAATAAAACAGCGGATTAGTAGGTATTAAAGGGCAGAACATTAGGGACGGACTCTAATAATATAAAGATTTATAATTTATTGTTTACTTTAGTAGGTATAATCTTAAAATTACATGAAGAAATTAAATATATGCAAAGTTTTAATAATTATACATAAATTTTTAACTATATTATCTATACGTTATTACATTTTTATCTAAATATCTAAATCTAATTCGGTTTCACTATCAGAGTCATCGTTGAGATTAATTACAATACGATTTATGTTGTTTTGTACAGAAATGCAAGAGTCCTTAATTTTTATAATGTGCTGTACTGAATTTTTCCAGCTCTCAACTGGTATATTAGTAATTACATTTTTTATCAAATTTATAACACTGGGACTTAAAGTAGGTGTAACATTTTCTGCTTAATCTTTGATTTTACTTGGTTCCGCAAATGTTCTATGGGGTTAAACATACAGTGATACGGAGGAAGACGTAAGACAGTATGCCCAGCCTGTTCAGCCAAATTGTCACATACATATTGTTTTTTAATTGCATACAGTACAGTAAAAGGGTTATTCAAGACTTCAACTTAAATATTAGCAGAAATATTTATATCAATGGTCAAGAGATATTTATACCTGGCCCACCCCTGTTATTATAAACTTATAGGTTTGCCCAATAACAATAGTAAAATCATTAAAGGTTTATTGGGGTATTCCCCGTTAAAAGCCAAAGCGATATACTTTGAGATACACTATACACATAAGTTAAGTGTTGATTTTTTTGTTACAGGTTAATTGGCGGTCGGATATTAAGAAAACTAAAAATCCTGCACAAATTATTGATACAGCATCATACAGAGTAAAAAAATAATATAGATCCATATTCTATTTAGAAAAATCCCTAAAAAATTGAGATTTTCTGCATATTTTGTGGCTACATAGGTTTATCGGTAATGGGTGTACTCTGTCTTCCTATATTTCCAGACCTAGTTCCATCAGACCAATTAAAAAATTAAAAATGTACTTTTTTAATTTTTAAGAAATATTATATTGTGACGTCCAAAAACTCCCCGATATCGACAGAATACCATCCAAAAGGGACCGGTAGCCTGATGGTATCTGACCATTGCCCATTTTGGTCCGCCGCCGGCATGCCGGTAAGTCAGGAATCCGTTTCGTTTATTTTTGTTAATGCGTGGTAATAAGACGTTCTTTGCCTATACGGGGTGTCCGCTAATTATTTATACACATTAAAACGACAGATTTTCTTATTTCCAAATATTATGATTTAATCAAACATACCCACAATCTGATCAAACTTAAGTCAGCAATATTGCTAACTACTTTATTAAAGACATTTTGCACCTTTTATTTTGCAATTCCGTTGTGGTTAACGTTATTCTGAGTCTGCGCAGTAACGCAAACATGATCCGTTATCGTTATTAACCATATCGGACTCCTTTAATTGCGGATGAATACCGAAGAGCTTATCGTTATCGTTATTGTTAAACTGCGTGTTTGCCGGATTGTAGAATTTTTAATGTCAATTATTGAAGAAGGTTGATATTTTAATGCCGTATTAATTAAAATATCATTGATACATAGGCTCTAATTAGCGAAAAATCCATAGCAGTAAGAAAAATAAAATAGTGTAAAGAAATTAAAACGGACTTGCATTTTTAAGGATGTTTTAATACAGTAATTAATTTACATGTTACAATCTGGTACACTTGCTGTTTATTCTACTACCAAACCTAACCTTACTTTTGTGTTTTGCTTATACTGTATCGTTTACATCTACTTTAAAAACAAAATCAAGAGAACTATTTGCATATATTTAAATATCAATATATAATTTATGGAGAATAAAAGTCAGTACTGATTTTTCGTAAACTTTAAAATCGGTCAACCACAGGTAAAAAATAAGGTTATGTGTCGAAAGCGCAGACGCAAGATACATTTTTTAAAAGAGGCTGCAAAATCTCTGTCTAAAACTGCTGCCGTAATCGTTATGTTTAATAACGATAACCATAAGGAGGCCAAAAAGTCTGTTATTTCATGAGGTGCAAAATGTCTCTATTATTGGAGATACGAAGTCGTCTAAATTAATAAAGTTGTAGGTATTATTTCTTTAGCTGATTAACATGCTGCCACCAGAAAACTGTTTGACGTCGAGTTTTCAATTTATTGCAAAAAGCACCTTTTAAATAGAACACCTGTATCTTATATCACCAGGCCAAAAATCGATCAGAGCGTTGATAAAAAGTCCACATGTGATATTTACAATTTTTAATATTTTCGTAAATATGGCCATCTTTAGGAATTTAATAGTAAAATGGCATTCTTATTTAAAAACACCCTGTATATTGCATCGCCAATAAATAGATATTTTATAGAGCTTTAAGAAAATACTATATTTGATATGTTGATTCCTTATAGTTTTATATATGGCCATATATATGGCCATCCAAATCTAATAATTATGTTAAATTTCCAATATACTTATCTACCTCTAAGCTAAAAGAACCAAGTTTGATCTCAAAGATAAGATAGACATTAGAGACATTTTGCACCTCTTAAAATAACAGACGTTTTTTGGCCTCCTTATGGTTATCGTTATTAAACATAACGATTACGGCAGCAGTTTTAGACAGAGATTTTGCAGCCTCTTTTAAGAAATATATCTTGCGTCTGCGCTTTGACACATAACCTTATTTTTGCCTGTGGTTCACCCATTTTAAAGTTAACGAAAAATCAGTATTTACTTTTATTCTTCATAAGATATAAATTCATATTTAAATATATGCAAACACTTCTGTTGATTTCGTTTTTAAAGTAGATGCAAACAATACAGTATAAGCAAAACACAAAAGTAAGGTTAGGTTTGGTAGTAGAATAAAAAGCAAGTGTGCCAGATTGTAACATCTAAATTAATTACTGATTTAGAATATCCGTAAAAGTGCAAGTCCGTTTTAATTTCTTAACACTATTTGATTTTTATTACTGCTATAGATTTTTCGCTAATTAGAGCCTAGGTATAAATGATATTTTAATTAATACGGCATTAAAATTTTAACCTTTTAAATAATTGATATTAAAATTTCTACAATCCGGCAACCACGCAGTTTAACAATAACGATAACGATAACGATAAGCTCTTCGGTATTCATCCGTAATTAAAGGAGTCCGGTATGGTTAATAACGATAACGGATCATGTTTGCGTTACTGCGCAATCTCAGAATAACGTTAACCACAACGGAATTGCAAAATAAGGGATTGCAAATGGTTCCTCTCTTATATCTGCTCATTTTTTGGATTAGGATGTTTGCCATTTGCTATCGCATTACTGACCTTAAAAAGGCCGACATGATATAGTTATATGGTGTTTTTGTTCGGGATCATCTTTTTGGGCACCTTATAAAATTCTACCCTAACCTGACCGTCCCTTTTTCTGGTTTGATCTCCTGGACACTATGCATAATTATTTCTTCTTGTTTGGTACTCCATGATGTGCATACAATTTAAGTATATAAACAGAACATCTATTTTAGGGTACCAAATAGAAGAAATACCTACGCATTTTTGTCCGGGACTGGCCAAACCAGAAAAAAGTCAAGTCGGATACAATTTTACTAGCTGCCGAAACAAAGTTCCCAAACCAGAGGAAACAGTTATTTGTTGTTAAAGATGGTGAGAAACTCCCCATTTTAATAATAACATTAAAACAATATTTTAGCACTTAAAATCACCTAATATAAATAGATCACACTGTATACTATAGTGCTAGACGCTCTTCAGCTACCAAAAAACGGTTAACTAAACCTGCTACACATCGGAAAAAAGTTAATCATCCAGTAATGACGGGTGTAGTGTAAAAAAGTACCGAGCTATAATGAGTATTTGTCATAGAAAGAAAAGAAATCCGACGAACAAAGAAATTTACTCCATGGGAGTCGATTCTGGTCTGTTCGGAGGCTATAGGCGTTTTCCAAATAAAAGATGTTAGTCTGTATAATGGCTGTTCCGTTTTTTGTTTGGTTCTGGTTCAACTTAACAAGTGTATTGTGTTTTTTTGCAGGCAGGAATGCTTCCGTGTAGAGGAGACGAAAAACATGTGCTTAACAAAATGATTGTTGTAGGTTTAAGTTTGATGTTTATTATTGGAATGATTAGATCTGAAATCTGGTCTTTACGAGTGTTGTGGACAACAGATTCCTGCTATTTAACAAGAGAATTCGGTACTTTGTGTTGAAGTAGTATATTTATTGAGTACCCGGGAAGAGCAAAGTTTAAAGTTATTATACAGGGTAATTTTAAAGTTGACATTCTCCTTTAACAATGGATAGAATAAAAGAAAATAAGAAATATTTTCAAAACAAAGGTACCTTTATACAGCTAGGGTTTAAGCTATCCGAAATTACACGGGTGTAAAAATAATAAGCACTATTATGTAAGTTTAGTCCGACTCTGGCTAAATAATAAATCACGCTCTAACCAACTATACAGGGTGTTCATTTGAAAACTTTCCACTCAAGTTATCTTCGAAACGAGACAGATTTGAGAAAATAGCCGAAACACGTCAAGATATTTATTGAGGGGAACGTTTTTACAAAATTGGACGGCGCCCCTTTAACCCTTAACCACCAGGGCCACCACCCCAAAATTCTTAAATAAGAAGGCGGGTCGAGTGATACATCATTTTAAAGCTCCTGACGAGTACTTTATAACCCTACAATATGAAGTCAGTATCTTCACCTATTACAAAAATGGCGGTACTTTTAAAAATTACCTAAATACCTGATTTGGATGATCATATTTCCGAAACTAATAAAGTTAGATGTAAAAACGTTTCCCCCTCAATAAATATCTTGACGTGTTTCAGGCGATTTTCTCAAATCTGTCTCGTTTCAGAAGATAACTTGAGTGGAAAGTTTTAAATGAACTTTCATATACTTTCATATGTTCTATATGAATATAAAAGATTGCCCACATATTATGGGACACCCTGTATACACACATGTAAGCTAATACTATTTGGGCAGGAATTCCAACAGACACAGAAAAGAATCAAATCGAAAATGCATCATCCACCCCACTTAATACCTGGCACAATCGTTGACAAATGCATTTCTAATTATTATTTTGTAGCCTTTGAAAATCCGTATGACTCCTCTACCATCCTCTAATTACTTAAGTAACATCCGGTGTCTCATAAAAAGCCAAACTAATTAATAAATATTATCGCCGCCTGCACATGCAAAATAGTCGCACGGACCAAATCTGGCCGGCTAGGAGGACACCTATACACGTAATCACCTTTATGTTACTTTAATTATAGATTATTTATTGAAGATATTTTCGCATTGATCTAAATCTGGTCGGTTGGGAGGACACTTTCATAAGTGAACACTCTTAAACCACTTTTTGCTGTATGTTTTCCTTGCTTAATTAAATTAAACAAAGGGTATTTTTTTGTAAATACCTGATACCATATTGTCGTCGAAAATTCTTTTAGTCGAATGTTGTCCACTTACACTTAGTTGTATTAAAAGGCAATGTAGTATGTGTTTGTCTTTTTACTTAAAGTAAGTACTCGTGGACAAGTACTGAGCATAATATGCTCATCTGCCTGATGACGTACTTTGTATGCTTTACGTTCAAAATATGTGCTTAGCTAAAATTGAAAATAATTTTTAGTATTAATAAATAATGTTTAAAAACTAACAAAAACACGCTTTTATATGCAACCGAACTAAAAATTAGAAAATAATTTTTCATTACAAAGAGTTTGTATTACAGTAATAAAAGGTCAAACAATGAATCATAATTATATACCTCAAAATAGAATTATAATAAAATTTAAGATAATAACAGAATAATTCACTTCAGAATAAAAGCGTGGGGTGCTTAATACTATTAAATGTTATAATTATTTCATTTGTAAATATTTATGAGTGAAATAAGTTATGAACAAATAGTAAAATGCACCCCACGCTTTTACTCTGAAGTGAATTATTCTGTTATTATCTTAAATTTTATTATAATTCTATTTTGAGGTATATAATTATGATTCATTGTTTGACCTTTTATTACTGTAATACAAACTCTTTGTAATGAAAAATTATTTTCTAATTTTTAGTTCGGTTGCATATAAAAGCGTGTTTTTTTAGTTTTTTAAACTATTATTTATTTTTCATTTTTTAGTTCGATATATCAATTAGTTTTCTGCGGACATGTGATATTGAAATGTTTCACGAACTATTTCGTAATCTAATCATTTCATTTAAAGCTTCACTGTTGCATGGGGTTTCAGAACGCAACTACTCCGAACAAGTTTCTGTCAGCCTTATGCTGAGAGTACGTCCGAAACTGCACGCATGCGCAGATCGCGCACTAGCTCTTTCTCTGTTACTCTCCTACAGAAAATCTATAAAGGAATTTATTTATCCTGGCGATCCTAATCAGGATAACGGGATACTGTTTGCAGATTATTGCATTGTCATGGGTCCTTGATACGTGTGCAAAGTTTCAAAGAAATCGAATCGCTGGAAGTTGGTGAAAATTAAGCTTAAAGATTCCGTTACATACATACATACATACATACATACAACTCAAGCTAATAATAAATAATAATTATTTGATTTACAATAATATTGTTCAAAACGATATAGTTCTTTTCACGATCTAAGAAAGTGACCTGAGATGAGATGATGACATGCAATAAAGCCATGAAAGTATTATCCGTATTTATTTTGGACTTTTGAATTGTTTTTATGACTTTATTTTATTGCAATGTATTATTTGCAGGTGGTTAAAAAAATAGTTGCAATAATGGCAATTTATACACATTCTGAAATACTGTTACTTATTAACTTCTGCAGTGAAAGTGTGTTTAAAGATGTCTAGTGCAAAAGCCATCTAACGCAGTAGCCGAAAATGTTGGCCTGTTGACGCATAAATAATTAATAAAAGTGTTTTTTAAAGTTAGTAGAGCGAGGCCACGAACAACAAAAAAAGAAACATCAACCTTTAACCGGCTTTCCCAAAAGTACAGTGTGGAAAAATTCTAAATAAGAAAAGTACGAAAAGGCAATGGTGCACCTAAATCTGTTGATTTATGCAATAAACCGATCGAGTTTATATGGCATAAACTTGAGTCTAATATACGCGCGCGCAATAATATACCAAGTTTAAAGACACAAGTTGAAAATGTAACCGTACAAAAACTAAAATAACTATACTAAACACGATAAAAAAATGTAAAACTCTTTATGTATACACAGTGATTCAAAAATCGATCACGAAACTTAAGGGGATGATTCTACTTGACAAAATAGGGGAGAGCTTCATATAATTTTTTTTTCAAAATGTCATTCGTTTTCGAGTTACAAGCCGTCAAAGTTCAATTTTTATTTTTGGTTTTTTTCGCCATATTGCATTTATTTTTTAACCAATCCAGTTGATATTTGGCACACAAATCAAGCTTTGCAGATTCTAAAATTTTAAGACAAAAGTACTTTTTTAAAAACCGCCAGAGGGCATTTTACCTAAATCTTAAAATTTATTTACATCATAACTTTTTTATTTGACAGATATCGCAAAGCTGGGGGCGCCATTTTTTAGAAAATCAAAATCTTTAAAAAAAAAATTTTTTTTAATTTTTAACACCGCGTAGTTCAAAAACTAAGACGTTTAGGACATATGTTTATATAAAGTTTTTATCTTATTTTTTGTTTAAAAATCGCTGGGTTAAGTTTGTCGGTTGAGTATGTACATATGTGTAGGTAATTTGATTGACATTGATGAAAACTTTGATGTCTATTGGTGCCTAAACGGTGAGGTTTATCGACTTTAATAAAGAGTACCTTATTTTTTAAGTTTTTGATTGTCCATAAAATGACGCCCCCAGCTTTGCGATATCTGTCAAAATAAAAAAGTTATGATTGTAAATAAATTTTGTGCTTTAGCTAAAGTGCCCTCTGGGGGTATTTAAAAAATACTTTTCTCATAAAATTTTAGAATCTGCAAAGCTTGATTTGTGTGCCAAATATCAACTGGATTGGTTAAAAAATAAATGCAATATGGCGAAAAAACCAAAATAAAAATTAAACTTTGACGGCTTGTAACTCGAAAACGAATGACATTTTGAAAATAAGTTATATGAAGCTCTACCCTTATTTTGTCAAGTAGAATCACCACCTTAAGTTTCGTGATCGATTTTTGAATCACCCTGTATATATGTTTAAATGTACATAGCCTAGAACCTGTGAAAAGGATTATTATTAATTTGGACGATATTAGTGATAGCAAAATTGATTTAAAGTAAGATATGGTGTGTTTAATTTTTGTTCTTAAAAGTAAGTATTATATACTACCACAGTGTTTTTACACCGGCAACAGCGCATCGGTGATTATAATTACAACTCTTCGTCAATAATTTCTGCAGGATATTCGATTCCCACAAAAAGAAATGAGCATATTTAACGTATGATTCAGAACAAAAAACGCCTATATGATCGGCAACTTCATACGGAATACCAACAACCTTAAAAGGCCGGCGTTATTATACCAAAACGACCGTACCGCAGACCAGACCTGACATCCCCAGCCACCTAACCAAACAGCGCATAAAGAAACGGTCTTTGTCTTGTTGCGAGAGTCGGGCAATTGTTTGTGATGGTAATGACGCGACACCCTGTGTGGGAGGCCTGTATTTTTGTTTGGGACACTTCGGGGTATTGACAGGATCTCTCTGCACCCACTTACTATAAATATTTCGCCGTGTCTTTTATTCAAAACTTTTTTTTAAAAATTAACAGGTTTTTGATTTAATTAATTTATTCCCAGTTGAATGTTAGCAGCAAGTCGGTTAAGTTACTGGACATCCTATATGTATGTAGGTAATTTGATTGAAATTGATGAAAACTTTGATGTCTATTGGTGCCTAAACGGTAAAGTTTATCGACTTTAATAAGGAGTACCTTATTTTTAAGTTTTTGATTGTCTATAAAATGGCGCCTCCAGCTTTGCGATATCTGTCAAAAATAAAAAGTTATGATGTAAATAAATTTTAAGTTTTAGGTAAAGTGCCCTCTGGGGGTATTTAAAAAAAGTACTTTTGTCTTAAAATTTTAAGAATCTGCAAAGCTCGATTTGTGTGCCAAATATCAACTAGATTGGTTAAAAAATAAATGTAATATGGCGAAACGACCAAAATAAAAATTGAACTTTGACGGCTTGTAACTCGAAAACAAATGACATTTTGAAAAAAATTTCATAAAGCTCTACCCTTATTTTGTCAAGTAGAATCACCCCCTTAAGTTTTGTGATCGATTTTTAATCACCCTGTATAATAAGTATAAGGGTTTAAAATAGGTGTCCCGTAATTAATTGGACATAGGTTAATGTAGGATACCTGACATGAAAATAAAGCGTTTGAGCTTAATATCGCTTAGCAAAATGTTATTGATTTTTGTTTTACAGGGTGTTAAAACTAATTTTTACCAAACATTTATTGAAATATCTCGGAATCCACTGGATAGATTAGAGTGAAATTTGGTGCACTTTTAGTATTTGGGACGACGAATCGAATATGATATCTATTTTGCCGTTAGCACTACATGGCGCCACATACAATAATATTGATTGATTAAAATGGTCATAACTTTTTGACCTCCCTGTATGCCCATTTGCGAGCGGAAATAATACTTCTTTCCAAAAAGTAGACCGTTTTCGAAATAAACTACTTTTTTATTAGATTGCGCATAAACACTCTAAAGTATAATTAACATAATTAACAACGATAAAGTAAGAAAAGACTATTGATTATTTTTTATCTTTATGACATCTCACGAACGCTTATGCCTAAATACCAGTGTACCGTGAGTGCCGGGTTACTGGATGTTTAACCCAATATTGTCGTGTTCCGTCAACGTTATCCAAGCACTGAAACATGCAGTTGCATTTCACAGCACCTTTTAGACAACGCGGTAGTGCCACCACGGACGTTATTTTTAAATAACTACTACCTAGAAATGGCAGAATACTACACAGTGGTTTGCCATTACCAACTGGGAGGTGACAAGCTATTAAAAATCCGATGTCCGACTCCGAGATTCGAACCCGGATCGCTGCGGTAAGAGGCTGACACGCTAGCCACTACACCACTGCTCGCCACAAATATAATATTAAATGTTCAAAATGTTCACCATGCACTAGGACACATTGTCCAATTCTTTTATTTAAATTTTGCCTGACTCCAAATAATAATTCTTTTTGGGCCCTGATGATATTGACTCCTTCTACAATCTTTTGCCACAATTCCTGATGATTATTTAATAAAACAGTCGTTTATTTTGAAAACCAGTCTACTTTTTGGAGATCAAAAAGTATACCTTATTGCCTAAAATTAAATGCTGTTTTATTATTTCCAGTCGTAATTGTGCATACAGCGAGGTCAAAAAGTTATGACCATTTCAATCAATCAATCTAGTGTTAATGGCAAAATAGGTATCATATTCGTATTTGTCGTCCCAAATAGTACAAGTACACCAAATTTCACTTTTTCTGTCCTGTGGATTCCGAGATATTTCAATAAATGTTTGGTAAAAAATTAGTTTTAACACCCTGTAAACGAAAACTAATAACATTTTGCTAAGCGATATTGAGCTCAAACGCTTTATTTTCATGTCAGGTATCCTACATTAACCTATGTCCAAGTAATTACGGGACACCCTGTATAAGCGATATTTACCTTACGTGGCACGTTGCATGTAGGGTGTTTGATGTATCATTGGTGGAGGACGTCCTGACGTACCACAAATAATAGGTTATAAATACTGCTGACAAAGCTATTTACCGCAACTGCTTAGTTGACGAGTTTTGTTTTATTTGGTTTTGTTGTTGTGTTTCTTTTTTAACACGCTTTTATTAGCTTGGGTTGTATCTATCTATCTATCTATCTATCTATCTATCTATGTAACGGAATCTTTGAGCCTAATTTTTACCAACTCCCAGCGATTCAATTTCTTTGAAACTTGGCACACGTATCAAGGACCGATGACAATGCAATAATTTAAAAACAGTATCCCGTTATCCTGATTAGGACCGCCAGGATAAATAAATTCCTTTACAGATCCTCTGTGTCCTAATACTACTCTTGACAAAATGGCGAAGGAATTTTTTAGTGAATAAACTGGAGCATTTATTTTTAAATATTTAACTTTAGTTAAAAATTTGGTTTTGTATTTCGTAAAGCATTTCAATATCACATGACCGCAGAAAACTAATTGATATATCGAACTAAAAATGAAAAATAAATAATAGTTTAAAAAACTAAAAAACACGCTTTTATATGCAACCGAACTAAAAATTAGAAAATAATTTTTCATTACAAAGAGTTTGTCACTTCAGAATAAAAGCGTAGGGTGCTTAATATATTAAATGTTATAATTATTCTATTTACAAATATCTATGAGGGAAAAGTTATGAAAAAATAGTAAAATGCACCCCACGCTTTTTACTCTGAAGTGACAAACTCTTTGTTATGAAAAATTATTTTCTAATTTTTAGTTCGGTTGCATATAACAGCGTGTTTTTTAGTTTTTTTAAACTATTATTTATTCTAATTATACACTCGTCGAAATTCGACGGGATTCAAACTAGTTGTATATTATTTCACGAAATAATCCCCCACTTGGTGTACTCATGATAAGCCACTGCTAATAATAATAGCCTATAATTAGCTGAAGTAATTTTTATTCTTATAAATTAATTTCATTTAGTTTTATACACATTAAGTTCATGTAGTATTGTTATTTATAGCAGAAATCGTACGATGATACTATCTTTAATTAAGCAGTATTAATAATAATAATAATAATGTTAAGTAAACTCAGTGATTAAATATAAACAAATAAATACTGTGTTATAGGTATATACAGTTTGCGTTTTACAGATAAAGACTATCTGATGATGGCCATGTTTAATATAAATGTATCAGTTACTAATTGGATCAATTAGTTTTCGAGATACACGTCTTCTTTGGTCAGGAAATGTGCAAGAGCTTTTATATCAGATCTTTTGCAATGTTTGCAGTGTGTTTTTGTTTAGCTAGGATGTTAATATTACTGTTATTTCTTATAATATACTGATAATCAATTAAATTAATTAACTCTGAATTTTTTATCCGAAACCTCATAAAATAGTTTTTTTACATTTTAACTGCCAGTTTTACAATATTTGGTTAACCCTAACCATAGGTTTGTTACCATAGAAACAACGAAGTACCGAAATGTGATTGGTGTTGCCAAAATAATTAACCCAAAACTGATGGTAACCATATATTGTGAAACTGGGAATAAGTATTTTATCCAACACTTATATATAATATCTATATAATTGATCAGATTTTGAGGATATAAAGTGTACTATAAGTCACTAGTGAGCTAAAGTACCCTTTAGCTCACTAGTGACTTATAGACAATACAAAATTTTGTTGCTGGTGTTGACAATGACAAGTAACAAATAATGGATGACGTTTTCAAATTATTTTCGATATTAAAAACGATTTATACGAAAGTGTTGGATAAAATTTTGTATTAGACACGTGAGTTATTACATATATGTAAGTCACTTAAGAAAATTACTCTCTCGCCCTTCGGGCTCGAGAGTTAAACTTTTCTTGCGTGACTTATATGTAATATAACTCACTTATCTAATAAATAACTATTACCTTTCTTATGATTTTACATTCTACACTTAAATAATATACCGGGTGATTTACAAATATAGCATCGTAAAGTACTGTTGTTAAAAATATTATGTGTGCACAATTTCAGGAAGATCAGTCAGTAACTTTTTAAGTTATCGTGCCCGCCAATTTCAAAATAAAGTTTTGAGAAAAACGCGTTTAAAGTTTGAATAGGTACATTGGCGGAAATAAAATTTTGTACACTTAATATTTTATGTCAATTTTCAATACTTTGGTAAACTTGGCTTCTTACCTTTTTCTCACCTTAATTAATATTCAATAAAATAAATGACTCCAAAATAAATATATAGATTATTTTATTCAAATATTAAAGAAAAACACTGACTTAATATTTCAAAGCGGCACCATTTTTTTCCACTAATAAGTTTATACGTGTGGGCATTAATGCAATCAGCATTTGTGCATGGTGAACATTGTAATTATTTCAGGTTTCTTCAATTTTATTCCACAAATAATCACTTTTTGTGGATGGAAATCATTATTCTTGTTAATTTCCTTTACGATATATCCCCAAACGTTTTCGATTGGATTGATATCAGGGCTTCTTGAGGGCCAAGGTAACAATGAAATGTTATTTTCCAGTAGCCAGTCCGAAACTCTCCTTGCTGTATGGACAGGGCAGTTGTCATGCTGGTATATCCAATTTTCTTGTTCAAATATATTGTTTACCGATGGCAACATACCATGTGTTGTGAGTATGTGTACTATATAAGCTTGACTATTAAATCTTTCTCGAATACGGTGGCATATGCCTAGCCCTCTGAAAGACATATACCCCCATACATTAACAGAAAATCTTCCACTTGTTTTAACATGTTGGGTATATCTTTCTTCGTACCGTGTATTTTGCAGCCTATACACTCTAATCTGCCCGCTATAATAAGATTGAAAAATCTTCTCATCGGTAAATACTACCCTTTCCCAAACATCCATACCTTGCAGTAAATATTCCAGTGCAAACCCCATTCTTTGCTCTTTATTCATATCGGTCAAAAATGGCTTTTTAGCAGCTACACTGCTTCTCAATTCCGAATTTTTCCTAATACGATTTCTTGCCGTTCTTACTGTCCCAGGAAAATTAGTTTGGTTGTGTGCTTCTACAGCTGTCTGAAATGGATTGTTTCGCAAAAAATCTATCAGATCATTATCTTGATTTTCGTTTGAAATTTTTCTTCTACCACTTCCAGCCCTTCTCTCCAATGATCCTGTATTTTCCCATTTAGTTCTGAGGCTTTGAATAGTGCTTCTTGGTTTCCCAACTTACTGAGCTATTCTTCCCAGAGAAACACCTTCTTCGAATAGAGTAATTACTCTCGCCTTCTCTAGTTCATTCATTTTCCAAAATTAAAAAAAGTAAAATAATATAATTTTGAAATGTGTGACAGATAACAATTTGTCAAGTAAGGTATATTTCCAGGTGATCCAGGTACGCAAAAGCCAACATCACACTGGGAAAAATTAGGTGTACGAGATTTTAATTCCGTCACTGTACATAAGAATTCATTGATTATGGTGACTTACCGACTCTGTTATATAAGAAATAATGAAAATTGTGTTCCAAAAATTTTACTAACGTGATCTTAAAGGACTACCTATACTAACATATTATGGGAAAAAAAAATTGAAATTTTTCAGGTATCTCCCCTATAAAGCTCAAACACATGTTTCTGTTATCGGACAGGGCTAAGTGCTTTAAAAAATAGTAATTTTTGAAGGACAAATAAATGCTTTAATAAATAGAGGGTTATATATATATTTTTTTATAAATAAAGCAAAAATATACGATCAAATTTGACACCTGTAGCAAACATTCAAAATTTAGATCTCCGAAGGTATTTGCTTCAGTAGCTTAAATTTTTACTCCAATATAGGAACAACCACTTATCAATAAGCGAGAAATATTTCAAAATTTCTGCATTATTAGTTTTTAATTAAAAAAAAATAAGAAAAAATTTAAAAAAATAAAATGGTTTTAGGTTTAACGGAAATCGTAATTGGGCCACATAGATACTGGTTTTTTGTTTAACTATTACTACATTAAGTATAGACACAAAATTGTAACTTTATATCACGCAGATGGCTGCCAAATTCAACTTCTACGTAATACAGAAACTATAAAAACAATTCACACAAAGAGAATAAAAAATCAGTTATGATACAAGTGACATTTTCTTACCGAAAAACACCGAAAAGAATTTCCACGTCTTTAAAAAATAATTTCACACATACACACCATCGAAAAGTTCACTTATGATATTCATGTATCCGTACACAACTTAAAAACAAGCCAGAGAAGCCAAAAAAGCAACTGTATAAGCAGAATAAGCCCGATAAGAATAAATAAAGTTTATTTAAGATAGGACGAATAATGGTATCAGCATATTAGCGGCTGGTTTTGACTTAACTTTGTTTGAACAGGACCCCTGCTTAAGAAAATGGCGCTTAAATGTGCTAAAATGGTGTGCAGATCGCTATAATTACGATAAAACAATGATTTTACAGCTATTTGGAAGAGTAAATTTTATTATTATATTTTAATGTGTTGAACACTAGCAGGTAGTGATTGGACAAGGGCTAATACATTCAAAACCCCCTGAATAAGAAAACACTTAGTCCCACTACACATGAGACGTCCAAAAGCCCTACGCCTGATGCATTGAAAGTAATGTAACCTTTACATTCAGGCGCGGCGCGTACGCGTTAGGCCTCGGGCCCGATAACCAGTGTCAACGTCGAACGGCTTATAAAAATTCTTCTGTTCTGGTTAGTTCTGGTTAGTATAGATCAAAGACAGACGCTTAACGCTGTCCGCTAATACTAAGCGTCAGCGGCCAGCGTTAAGCGGCAAATGTGGGAGCGCTGTCTTTGATCTTGATGCGAGAATAAAAGAACTTGTTTATTTAAATCAGCCGCTCGACGCTGACGCTGGGTATCGTGCCCGAGGCCTTAGGCTTCTGGCCGATACTAAGCGTCAGTGGCCAGCGTTAAGCGGGAAATGTGAGAGTGCTCTGTCTTTGATTTTTACCTGAAAATGACAGAACCTGTTTTTTTTTAAATCAGCCGCTCGACGTTGAAGCTGGTTATCGTGCCCGAGGCCTAACACGTTTAGTGTTTTATTGTTTTCATAGACCTTTGCCATTTTTATTAAACATTCATAATTCAAACATTAACCCAGAACTGTCAGCTTTATAGTAAAAATAATATTTCACTGGTCGGGTCGCAGCAAAAATCGCACTAAAAACTGGACATACCCAGATTCAATAGTAAAACAAATTATTGCATGTTATTATACCCACAGTGGTCGAAAATATCAGGTATAGAAGGAAAAGTTTAAAAATGTAAATTAGGTGCTCTTTGATAAAAAAAAATCACAACAAAGTTTAAAGCAAATAAATCGGCATGCTTGTCTTCGCGGCCGCCTTTGCTTTATTTCTTTTATGATATGCCGGTTGATGCAGCTGGTCATCGCACTATGGGATAGAAGTTAATTTTTTTGGTCAAAATTCTGAAACTTACCAATCTAACTTAAAATTAGGTGCTTTTTACTGGAAAAATATTATAAATTATTACAAATGCTTTTGGAAACCTAAAACTTATTATATGTTATTATAAATTTACACCCCACTTAACATTATTATTTTTTATTGTACAAAATAAACTAAAATGTCAGCTTGTTTGGTTAATTTGGTAGTATTCTAATTAGTAATCCAATGATTATTATCTCATATGCTATACAGGGTACGACAGTAGGTATGATCTCTTTTAAAATGCTTTAAATAATACTACATTTGATGTGTCTTATCTCAATTAGTCTCGAAATATGACCATCCAAATCTGAAAAATAATTTTAAATTATTCTTAGAAGCGTAATAGGGATACATCTTCCCAATTTTTTAACGTACAAAATAAATAAAAACACTGTTTTGTTGGGTAGATTTTGTAGAATCCATATCTTTCATCAGAATGCTTTTATCTTTTAGGATATACAGTGTAGGACAAAACATATAAAATTTTAAAATGGAAAACCTTGTAAATTTTAAAAATCTTGTATCTGTCCTTACACTCAGAAGTAGCAAAAAAGTAGGAAGGCAATTGTAAGTACAAAAACTGATAAAGAAAAAGGTAAAAAAATCTTTTGACAAAAGTAGCGAGACTTCGCGAGACTGCATCGGAAACACAACAATAGCTCTTATTATTTAAACTCTTTACTTTTTTAGTAAACAAGGCTAATAATAAACTAAGTAGAATAAATGTTGTATATTTATGTTTACTTAAAATACATTTTCCAGTTTCCTAGTACCCCAATAGAAGTCGTCATAGCCTTTTATAATTTTGCGTACTTGTAGTTTGGAGTATCTACTTTGAAATACACAGCATGAGCCATTAAAATTTCAAAGTTGCTTTTGGCCAAAATAATGGATTTCAATCCCATAGTGTATCGGCGCGTCGCTGTAAAGGATAGCGGCGCCTTTGTATAAAATAGTCCGATAGCAGGCGTCCTTTCTTATGTTTTTTGTATTTTTTCAAAGGGTACCTGAATTTGCGCTTTTAAAATGTTCTTACATAACTGGTAGAGTTTTATTTAAAAATTTGCTTTATTTGGCATCTTTTGTTTCAATAAGTTTGATGGTAAATTTGCTTTTCTTTATGAGTTATTAAATTAAAGGACTTGACATTAAAGACAAGTATATACATTTCCTTCAGCAATCGGAAATGTATTAAATTTAACATGTTGGTAGGTACTCCATCAAACGGTATACAACACTCCTGTAGTTATGTCTACAAAAATAATAATCAACGGATTTTCTATCTTGCATCATTAGTTAGAACATGTGGTGCTCAGGTGTCGTCGAAAAAAGAATCATTAATCACAATTTTTAGGTCAAAATTAACACAAGAATTGAAGTACATGTTTATAAAAAAACAGTTTTTCATTTAAGCAAAAAAATCCCTGCGTTTAACACCAAAACTAGATATTTAATTGGCTATATACAGTAGACTCGACCAAAAAACTTTGACCAAAAGTACCCTGAACGTTTAAACACCTAATATTAATATTAAAAGTATATCTTCGCAACTAACTGTTTATTCAAAATTAATTTCAATGCCTAATAACTTAAAGGAGTGAATAAAAAAATAATAACCCTTTATTGTAAGCGCATCCAATTTTCTATAAAAATATGTATTGAATTTACTTAAATGTCGATATTTGTACACAAATCTAAACTCAAAATAAATAATAGTTTAAAAAAACTAAAAAAACACGCTTTTATATGCAACCGAACTAAAATATTAGAAAATAATTTTTTCATTACAAAGAGTTTGTATTACAGTAATAAAAGGTCAAACAATGAATCATAATTATCTATATACCTCAAAATAAAATTATAATAAAATTTAAGATAATAACAGAATAATTCACTTCAAAGTAAAAAGCGTGGGGTGCATTTTACTATTTTTTTATAACTTTTTCTCATAGATATTTAGAAATGAAATAATTATAACATTTAATATATTAAGCACCCCACGCTTTTATTCTGAAGTGAATTATTCTGTTATTATCTTAAATTTTATTATAATTCTATTTTCAGGTATATAATTATGATTTAAATTGGATCTTTAACGTCTTGTCTTATCTTCAAGCAATAACAACTCATCAAGGTCATCAACTCGTTTAAGGTTATAGTTCCTGGCTATTAATTTTAAAAATCCGCACAATCTAGTGAAAAACGCAAAAAAGTTGACTTCATCTCAACTTTTTTTCGGGTCCGCGTCGAAAATAGCAGGAAAAGCATTTTAAATTTGCACTAACCAATCACAATGCTGAATTATCATTCGCGAGCGGAAAACCGCTCTTATGGACAGCCGGCCGAGGCAGTTCTAGTTACGACTGATACCCTATTTTTAAAGGCATTTTTGGTTGCATTAAACCACTTATATGCAAATATCTTGACTACAACGGTTGCTTAGAGCCATTCTGACAAAGTATCCCTTTTTTGTGAAGAAACCATAGGTGAGTTTACTAGTTTATTTAGATAAAACATATACTGTAGTACAAACCAGTTGGGAAGTTTTAGAGAAATTTAAATAAAGTAGTCAGTTTCCTCTGATTTACACATAAAAGATGAATATCAGATTGGAAAAACTCATGTCAAAAAACTCCTAAATATTGAGTTTTACTAAAATATTCAAAATTTGTATCTTCCTAATTATCAATTTATGGATATAGGTATGTGTGGTTAAATATTAATATTTTGGCATAAGAAATCTGTGGTTTTTCTGTGTACCATGAATTAGCGGACATACTGTATAAACAGGCAATCATATGGTTTTTAAAGAGGTTTTAATTTAATGAAATTTAAATCAAGATCGCGTAGGCGACTTTTAACGAGCGACTAAGTTAATTAGTTTAAAATTTATTATTAATAAGAAAAACACTTTGAGCGGCGAGTGCGTGAAGACGCGGAAATTGGAATGTGTTGATGGTCGATTTATTCAGTATAAATTAAGTTTTTCTCTAAGGAGAAACGTAAACTTGCAAAATTACGCTTGTTAACGACGATGAAATGTTTTTTATGTTTATTTTTTTGGTATATGAAAGCGACAGAAAATACGAAGATGTATTAAAAGCATTTGTATTTCCACAGCAACAGATGGATCTTTATACGTATATGGCCAAATATGCATAATAGTCTAAGAGATGACGGCCACCTGAACGAACCTTGTATTAATAGTTTTAAAATATACTTTTGAACAAATAAAAGTGGCCAAAACACTTAGTATGTAAGGCCAAACCAACCTAGATATAAAAAACAAATAAAAACCGGACAAACAAAATTTTGTTCAAATTTAATCTTTAATAACTTTTTGATTTTTTGACAGATTTTAATGATTTTTCGGCCCAGTTGTAGCTCTTTCCATTAAGATTATTATTTAATATGGGTATTGCAAAAGTTTTATCGGATTAGGTTTTATACAGGGAAGAGCCAGATGTTGCATTTTGACCCAAATTTTCGAACACCCTGTGGAATAATTTAACATCACAAATTCTTACCAGTCTATTAAATTTTAAAGCCCCATCTTTCCTTAACATTTTCTTTTTTAATTTATACCGATATCTCTATTCTAAGAGGAAATATAAATTTTTAAAGAAAACAATGCAATTTCATTATCATAGTCGTAATATACGCTAAATTGTGAATATATTGGTAAATTGGTCATATTTTCAAAACTAATAAAGATAACTATGACAAACGTAGTATTTTTTAAAGGTCTTTAGGGTACCAAACGGGCGTAGGAAATTTCGACACCCAGCAGGTAGTGACTAAAATTTAATGGCAATTTTCGACACCAGACCCAAAAGTTCATTTTTTATCTTACAGGTATATATTCGACACCAAATAACTACTCTTTTTCGATATATGCAACATTTTATTTAAGAATTAATATACAATATTTTATTTGTTTGGGAGGTACCCTAAAGGTGGGAATAGAATTCTGAAGTGGATTTATAAAGTGTGTATTAGTCTTGGGTTTAATTAAGAAATTTAAAAAATGACTTGCTTACCAAAACTAACCATTCGTAAGTAATTCCCCACAAACCTGTTTTAATTACCCTGTCGGGCGCCGTACCTACCTGCTTTACGGCGAGGTGTCGAAATTTCTTCTAACATAATTTGACTCTTTGATTACCCCAGGTACCAACACAATCTGGTGTTGAAGGTTTGCTTGCCGTACCAAACGAGAAGAAATAATTATAAGGTGTAAAATTTTGATTGCCCCCAAACAAGAAGTTTCCAAAAGAAAACACCCTTAAAAGGTTTTTACTGGTGATATAATAAACAAGGTGTTTTTTTTTTTGAAATTTCACTTTTTGTCGCATTACCGATTTGGAAACTGCAGCAAGCAAGTACGAAGCAAACTTTACAAAGCAATATTTTTTTAATCACAAAAATAAAAATTTTAAAGGAGAACTTAGTACCCGATACACAAATTTAATTGTCTTATTTTAAAGATTTTTATTTCGTTTTTAAATAGAGATAGTGATATAAACAAAAAAGAAAATGTTAAAAAAGATGGGGCTTTCAAATCAAGTTTACTTGTTTAAAAAGTGTGACGTCAAATTATTTTACAGGATGTTCAAAACTTTGGGAAAGATAACACGTTCTAAAAAATAATGAAAATCTATCAAAAAACCAAAAGTTATTTAAGATTAAATTTGATCAAAATATTGTTTGTCCGTTTTTTTTTTCACGAGTGTATTTGGTGTTTTATTATCTCTTTCTTATTTTTTTAAAGTGAGAATTGGCCTAAAAAATGCTTTTATATATTAAAATAAAACACCTTTTTTAAACAAAATGTTGATCATTGTTGTAAAAATTATGAATTTCCTAAGATCATTGTAAAACAGACATAGGTTTTTATAGCGACTCTTAAAAAAAATGTTTAGTGACCAGGAAATAGGTACATAATTACATATTGCTATTACTGGATATACTTTTTGATTTTTGTTAGTTTAAAATCTATTTTTATGTAAAATTTATAAAAGTAATTAAAAATCTGATTACAAAATAAGACTAATAATTTTAATTTAAAATATATTTTTCTTATAAGCTCATAATTTTGTTTGCTTCTGAGTCTTAAAATCCTGGTCGAAGGACCATATAAATTTATGCCCATATAAATATATGTATTTATATTATAATTTAATTGTAAAACATAACTGAATTATCTTAGATTTTCCATAACCGGTACCCATCATTTATTATACAATAATACAAATTTTAACTCACCACAGCAAAGGAAAAAGCGACTATTCAACCAAATCTATCGATATGAACAGGGCCTCAATACCAATCGAAAAACAGTCCCGGCCAACAACAAAAAAACTGGTTTCAAAACACAAATTCACTGTCAAAAATCAACAACAAACAACACATAAAAATCCCCATAAAGTCACATATACTTTCAGCAAAAAAAAATTATCTTGAAAAAACTTTCAAAATTTTCTATATATATATATAAAATAAAAATACGCGGCTCGCGCGTGGTTCTCGATTGTCTTTCTTTACACGGTACGTACGCCGTGCAAGTCGACGGTCGACTAAACCAAAAGTTGAACTTTCGCATATCCGACACCTTCAGCCTACTTCGACGGCGACGGCGGCATTCTGCTTGCTGATTCGTCTGTTTTTGCCTCCCATCCCCCCACCACCCTATTTTGGCCTGCTGTTTTTGCTTTGGTTGTGTATTCGGTAAGATACAATACTAGCTGAACGAGAGCCAACATTTACACATCGCACTTATGATTTAATTGTGTCATAACTCAAAATTCTAAGTATCGAAAAATGGGAGTTTTAAGTTGTTGACCATTTTGTCTTTTAATTTAAAAAGCTAGTACAATAACTATTCATTTTTCAAAAGATTTTGATATTCAACAAAACAGGTTGCTAAATATATTTTTTGGGGTTGTGACTTTAATGTCAATGAAAAATAAGAAATTTTACTAAATTATGCCTAATAAAGATCAAAATATAAAGCTTGTAATAATGAAAATATATTTTTCACACAAATTGCATATGCAATTTAATAGACAGGTGGCGCCCAACATGGGGCTGTTCCAATGAGAATCGTATTTTTATCTATTATGTTGGAAAAAAAATACAAAAACATTATACCTTTACACACATATTTAAGGGAGTTCTGAACAATGTTACTTAATAAAGGTTTCTTTAAATGGGGAAACTCTCCTTAATGGCAAGTTTTTTGAATTTCGTTATAACTGACCTTGTAAAATGCTGGTTTAATTAAATTTTGATAAACTTTCTCCCATTGTTAGCCAATACTTCTCCTTATAACTTACGTTCCTTTTTTAATTTAAAATAATTGATTATAGAAGGAACAGTTTAAAAATGTAAATTCGGTGCTCTTTAATAAGAAAAAAAAATCACAAAAAAGTTTAAAGCAAATAAATCGGCATGCTTGTCTTCGCGGCTGCCTTTGCTATATTTCTTTAATTATATGCCGGTTGATGCAGCTGGTCATCGCACTATGGGATAGAAATTAATTTTTTGGTCAAAATTGTGAAACTTACCAATCTAACTTAAAATAAGGTGCTTTTTACTGGAAAAATATTATAAATTATTACAAATGCTTTTTGGAAACCTAAAACTTATTATATGTTATTATAAATTTACACCCCCTTAACATTATTATTTTTTATTGTACAAAATAAACTAAAATGTCAGATTGTTTGGTTAATTCGGTAGTATTCTAATCAGTAATCCGATGATTATTATCTCATATGATATGATTTTTTTAAATGGAATACCCTGAATATTATATCACTACCCAAAAATCTTTTAAAATGCTTTAAAAAAATACTACATTTCATGTGTCTATCTCAATTAGTTTCGGAAATATGACCATCCAAATCTAAAAATAATTTTAAATTATTCTTAGAAGCGTAATAGAGATACATCTTCCCAACTTTTTTTATTTTTTAACGTATAAAATAAATAAAAAACACTGTTTTGTTGGGTAGATTCTGTAGAATCCATATCTTTCATCAGAATGCTTTTATCTTTTAGGGCAAAACATATTAAATTTTAAAATGGAAAACCTTGTAAATTATAAAAAAATCTTGTATCTGTCCTTACACTCAGAAGTAGCAAAAGTAGGAAGGCAATTGTAAGTACAAAAACTGATAAAGAAAAAGGTAAAAAATCTTTGACAAAAGTAGCGAGACTTCGCGAGACTGCATCGGAAACAAGTAGATTAAATGTTGTATATTTATGTTTACTTAAAATACATTTTCAAGTGTCTTATTACCCCAATAGAAGTCGTCATATCCTTTTATAATTTTGCGTACATGTAGTTTGGAGTATCTACTTTGAAATACACAGCATGAGCCATTAAAATTTCAAAGTTGCATTTTGGCCAAAATAATGGATTTCTATCCCATAGTGTACCGGCGCGTCGCTATAAAGGATAGCGGCGCCCTTGTATAAAATAGTCCGATTGCAAGCGGCCTTTTTTATGTTTTTTTGTATTATTTTCAAAGGGTACCCAATTTGTGCTTTTAAAATGTTCTTACTATACGCTACTGACTTTTTGCAACTTTTTTATTTTTTTCTGGATGAAATACCTATAAATGTAACTTTTGGTGCCTTTATATTTTTAGGTAGCTTGCTTATTTTCCCAGAAAAAAAAATAAAATTCGCTAAATTGCATAATTCTGGACGATATAAGAAACATTGCCACAAGCATTTTTTCTTTTAAAAATTAAGTGGTATAACTTCTTATTAGCAATTATGTACTAATACGAATACTTAATTAAACACCGTTTATATCTAGTCTAAGAAATTTTACAAAAAAATGTGTTTTAGAAATTTTTAGGTTTTTTGAAAAGTTTAACACACAGAATCTTGATAACAAAAAATTTGAAAACCCATGTTATATGAACTTTTTTCTCATAAAAATAGCTCAGAAATACACCCTTAAATTTCCTTACTGCAGTTAGGAAACTTGGAGTTATCAGGCTGTTAATGGGATTTACATTAAAAAAGCCATGCAATATTTTTTTAATGAGGACCTTTTTCAATTTTTAAATGATAAAAAGCGACTAGGTAGGTGATTTTTGATATAAAAATATTGTTAAACAGTATAATATATCGTAGTAAGGAAAAGTCTATATCACCCTAGTGATGCAAAGTTTTCAATTGTTTTCTTATTTTTTTCGTAAAGACAAACAACTTTTATTGTTTTTTTGGTGAATAACTTGTGGTCGTAGGAAAATAGTGTACATTACTTGTGTGAAAATCACTTTCTTACACGCGTGGGTTTGTCGCACTCGGCTAACGCCTTGTGCAACAATATTCCCACTCGTGTGAAATAAGTCATTTTCCACCCTTGTAATGTAATAATATACTATTCTTTAAACTTTTATGTAAATTAAAGCAACATTTTTTTATTTCAAACATTAGGCAAATATATTTTTTTAAGGCCCTTTATACTTTCAGCTATTATAATAATTCTCAAAATTATTTTTTTGTCTAAAAGGTGCTGGAAAAATGCTACCCAAAAATATGACGCTTTAACGCAACTTAACTTAGTCAAAATGTGAATGATTTCGGAGATGCACAGTGTCAACAAATTAATCAGGTTTTAGTTCTCTATAAATAATTTTGTTCTTAATTTATATAATATCACAATATTCATCTAGAGGGGTTTTGTGGTGTAATAAATTAGAATCTGCTATAAATGGCAGAGAACGCCACTCTGTATTTAGCTTTTAGACAAAAATTCTTAGTCTGCAACATCTTTTACCTAAAAGGTAATAGGTACGTGGTAAAATTTGTTTTAGATAGACGTTTTTGAGATATCTTAATTAAAAACACCTTCCTGAATGGCCAGATCTAAACTATACAAGATGTTTGAGAATAAGATGCAAATTTTTGAAAGTCTAAATCTTTAGATATTTCAGGAACACTCTTTGTTTGTCTTCCGGACAGTCCGAACGTGCGTAGAGGACTGCAAAGTTCTTCCCGGGGTGGCGGTTAGAGGTGCCGTACGGACGTTTTTACCTTCGGGGATCAAGGAAATATTCACGCTAAATTGACCGCATATTTCTTCTGGATCTAAGCGCTGTGAGCAAAGATTCCTATAAGCTGATGGTATCCTGTTTGGTGGTGAACACGAGGTATTTCTCAAATGGCGGGAAATACATGGGCGTGCCATGGGAACTATCAGTAGTGAAAGTGAAGGTTATACGTAACACCAGTAGCAGGTCTTGGTTTGACAGCCGACAATTTATGCATTGAATCGATTGTAGAATAATTTTGTTTGCTTTTTGGAATTTCTGGGAGCTACGAGCTCGATTATCCAGATTTTCCGCCGACGAAGCCCTGGAAAGCATAGTCCGGAAGGGGGAGAGTGGTGGATTGGACCTGAAGGGATCAAAACCAAGAAAAAAATAGAATAGAATAGAATAATAGATATTTTAGAAACAAAAAAATGAATACATCTATCTTCCAAATATCTTTACTTTTAAAAACACAGAGTTGTTAAGTTAAAGAAAAAATAATCTTATTTAAATAAACCCTTTTAGGGACACTCTGTATACGCACTAAACATGTTTTTTGTGTTTGCATTTAAGTTATTTTGAAAAGGATATGAAAATTGTTTTTATTAATTATCCGTATATAGTTTTAAACAAGGTAGATCAATGTTTTAGATGTTTGTGTCTTATGTGACTATTGGTATCTTCAACTTTAGATTTTTTCTTTTATATATGTATTAGTTTAATTGTATAGTATATTTTTGATTTTTAAATTAAAACACTCTTTTGCAATGTGTACTATTATAAAAGCTT
The DNA here is from genome assembly GCA_014170235.1 of Listronotus bonariensis. Lineage (NCBI taxonomy): Eukaryota > Metazoa > Arthropoda > Insecta > Coleoptera > Curculionidae > Listronotus > Listronotus bonariensis. The sequence goes on along the minus strand of JACEGR010000460.1, from coordinate 160,141 downwards.
ATTTACATTTTATCGTTAAAAATTATTGCACATTCTCAATATGTCACAAGAAGCAAAATTGAAAGAAATAAAAATGGTCGGCATTAAACCAGGAAAAAATACGTACAAAAAACTAGTTAGTAAATATGGCATATCTAATCTAGACTGCTCACTGGTGTTAGATATTATTAAAGAATACTAGAATATTATGATCTATACAGGGTGATTCAAAAATCTAATCACAAAACTTAAGGGGGTGATTTAACTTGACAAAATAAGGGTAGAGCTTCATATATATTTTTTCAAAATGTCATTCGTTTTCGAGTTACAAGCCGTCAAAGTTCAATTTTTATTTTGGTTTTTTCGCCATATTGCATTTATTTTTTAACCAATACAGTTGATATTTTGCACACAAATCGAGCTTTGCAGATTCTAAAATTTTAAGACAAAAGTAGTTTTTTAAATACCGCCAGAGGGCAGTTTACCTAAAACCTTAAAATTTATTTACATCATAACTTTTTTATTTTGACAGATATCGCAAAGCTGGGGACTCCATTTTATAGACAATTAAAAACCCTAAAATATAAAGTAGTCTTTATTAAAGTCGATAAACCTCACCGTTTAGGCACCAATAGACATTAAAGTTTACATCAATTTTAATTAAATTACCTACATACATACAGGGTGTCCAGTAACTCAACCGACAAACTTTACAGGGCGATTCTACAACAGAAAATAAGAAAAACTTTACATAAACATATGTCCTAAACGTCTTAGTTTTTGATCTACGGGATGTTAGAAATTACAAAAAAGTTTTTTTTGTAATTTACATATATATATACGTATATGTAATCAAGCTCTGTCAGAGGTTATGTGCTTTCGAAAAGGTTTGTTTACTTTATCATTTTTTGTGTACTTGGCGGCATCGTTTTCAGAACAAAATAAATTTGGTCTTAACTATATTTGGTAGAAGACAAGAATTTGAAAATTAAGTTTCTTAAAATGTTTTTAAAACCTTGGATTATCACCTGTACAGGTAAAATACGAACGCAACCGCTACCGCCAGCCAGACAACCCAGAGTGTACCATCCCTATACGGTCCAACTGGACAGGCCCCGAAGTTCCCACTTTGTTCGTTCTTTTATCCCTAGAGTTTCTAGATTGTGGAACCTGCTGCCCGCGGAGGTCTTTCCTTCCCCCAAATCTTCAAGTATTTAAGTCCTGTGTCAACAAACTCCCTCTTACCTCGCTTTAGACACCCACGGTACGTTAGTATTTAGGCTTTTAGCCTTCATGGTTTGTCCAAAGATAAAAAAAAGAAGAGGAAGGAGAAGAACATATCAAAAAGCCAAAAATTAATTCCGGGGTGGCAGTTGGAGGTGCCGTACGGACATTTTTACCTTCGGAGATCAAGGAAAGATTCACGCTAAATTAACGGCATCTTTCTTCTGGATCTAAGCGCTGTGAGCGAAGATTCCTATAAGCTGATGGTATCCTGTTTGGTAGTGAACACGAGGCATTTCTCAAATAGCGGGAAATGGATGGCGTGCAATGGGAACTGTCAGTAGTGAAAGTGAAGGTTATACGTAATACCAGTAGTAGTTCTTGGTTTGATAGAAGAAAATGTATGCATTGCATCGATTGTAGCAAACAAACAAACCTTGTTTTAAGTTTCGATTTTAGTGGTTGTGATATGGAACAATCCAGACAACATCACGACCACACGGGTATGAGTTGGCTGATCATCTAGCAACGGGGCCAAAAAACCAAGGAAGCAAAGCAAAGCAAATTCTTTCTCGAAAACATTGCTACTTTATTGTAACGTATGTCCTAAAAGTTTTGGCACAAAACTCATTGTCTTTAATTTTAACAAAAACAAAATAATATCAAGTTGCCTTCGAAAACAAAAGTTTATTTACTTTAGTCAGTTGAGATTTATTTATTTTGAAGTTTTCGCTTTAAGATGTCGTATAAATTAGAAATAAGAAAAAGTATCTACAAGTTAGTTGGGCGGATACCCAAAGCTGAAATCTGTCGATTATTCCAGAATGAAAACATTTCACGCAGAACCATTTATAGAACAATAGCGGAGTGCGAGCAGGGAATACCATGTCTGAATCTCCCAAAAGTGATAGACCACGTGCATTTACCGCACAGAGGTCAGAGAGATTGGTGAGAAGAGCAAAAACCAGATTGAAATGTCAACGAGGAGACTGGCTAGGCAATACAGATCTTCTAAGAGTACGATATCGTCGGAATTGTTTAGTTAAGAATTGAGTTGTAATTTATGATAACTAGTTAGTGTTTAAATAAATTTCTTCATTAAAAAAACCGATAAATATTGTGTGCCAAAACTTTTAGGACATACGTTATACGGAAATAATAATCTAAACAAAATCTGACAATGACATGACAGATTTCCTTAAAATCTGTTCTGCATACATAAAAAGGACAAAATAACTTAAGTGAGGGTGGATTTGTGAATAACAATGTAAGAATGCCGAGAGATATAATCCGATATAGGAAGGCTAAAGATGGATCGGGGTCAGAGATCTGCCTCTGACGTAACGATTTTCAATTCAAAATAAAAGGTGCACGATATTTATAAGATAGTTTTAGGGGTTTGTATTTCGTGTCTTGAACTAGCATGGTTTTTGCCAGGGTTGGACTTGGGTAAGATTTTTTAACTTCTCTAAATTATATATTTTTAAAACTTTGATTAAAAACTAAGTCGAGAACTATCCATCATCTATACCTACTTATACTCGTATACTTACATACAGGGTGACCCAATTGTCTGGGAGAGCCAATATTTCGGATGTTTAACGAGATATGACAAAAGTTTTAGAAAACAGTTGTAGGATTTTTAAACGTGTATCTCCTAAAAATACTTAGATGTATACAGAGTGTCCCAAAAATAAGTAATGGCTAGAAGGTTAGTTTTGTTAAATTGTAATCCTTATTTTGTTTACAGAATCGGATTCAGCATAATACTTCTGCATATAGTACGGTATTTTATTTTGGCACTTGTGGCGATGTTGCCTCGCTATTAATAATTTATAACTTTCGTTAAAAACATGTTTACCCGAAAATTAGGTAAAAACGTCAATAAATTAGTTATAAATACTACTTAGCTAGGGGTTTTAACACACCATAGACCACTAAATAAATTCCTGTTTAAAAATTTACTGGATCTTATACACGGTATTTCTTATAGCATGGCCAATATCTCAATATTTAAAATGCTAAATCTCAATTTTTTAAATGGAACACCAAAACTAAGTATTATTGATAAGTAATTTATTCGACGTTTTTACCTAATTTTTCGGTTACATGTTTTTTACGAAAGTTTTAGTAAATTATAGATAGCGTGGCAACATCGCCACTGAGTGCCAAAATAAAGTAATGTACTACATATGTGCAAAATTTTATGCTAAATCCAATTTTGTAAACAAAAATGGGGGTTACAACTTAAAAAAAACTAAGCTTCTTAGCCATATTTTGTTTGGTACACTCTGTATACATCAAAATATTTTAAGGACATGCACGTTTAAAAACCCTCAACTTTTGTAAAAAAATTTCCCATCTCGTTAAATAACAGAAATATTGAATTTTTTCCTAGACAATTGGGCCACCCTGTATAAATAGGGAAAGTTTGTAACTTTGTTTGTTTGTTTGTAGCCAATAATCTTCGGAAGTACTAAACCTAAAAAATAAAGTGGTCACGGATCCACTAGTAATATTATAAAGAGGTAATGTTTGTAACTTAATTTTTTGTTTGTAGCCGCTAATCTTCGGGAATACCGAACCGATCATAAAAATTCTTTCAAAATTAGTAAGCTACACTATTCCGGAGTGTTATAGGCTAAATTTTACTATGATTAAACAAAATATTCAGATATTAACGCCCAACGAATTGGGCACGGATCCACTAGTAATATTATAAAGAGGTAATGTTTGTAACTTAATTTTTTGTTTGTAGCCGCTAATCTTCGGGAATACCGAACCGATCATAAAAATTCTTTCAAAATTAGTAAGCTACACTATTCCGGAGTGTTATAGGCTAAATTTTACTATGATTAAACAAAAAATTCAGATATTAACGCCCAACGAATTGGGCACGGATCCACTAGTAATATTATAAAGAGGTAATGTTTGTAACTTTATTTTTTTGTTTGTAGCCGCTAATCTTCGGCAATACTGAACCGATCATAAAAATTCTTTCACAATCAGTAAGCTACACTATTCCGGAGAGTTATAGGCTAAATTTTACTATGATTAAACAAAAAATTCAGATATTAACGCCCAACGAATTGGGCACGGATCCACTAGTAATATTATAAAGAGGTAATGTTTGTAACTTTATTTTTTTGTTTGTAGCCGCTAATCTTCGGCAATACTGAACCGATCATAAAAATTCTTTCACAATTAGTAAGCTACACTATTCCGGAGTGTTATAGGCTAAATTTTACTATGATTAAACAAAAAATTCAGATATTAACGCCCAACGAATTGGGCACGGATCCACTAGTAATATTATAAAGAGGTAATGTTTGTAACTTTATTTTTTTGTTTGTAGCCGCTAATCTTCGGCAATACTGAACCGATCATAAAAATTCTTTCACAATTAGTAAGCTACACTATTCCGGAGAGTTATAGGCTAAATTTTACTATGATTAAACAAAAAATTCAGATATTAACGCCCAACGAATTGGGCACGGATCCACTAGTAATATTATAAAGAGGTAATGTTTGTAACTTTATTTTTTTGTTTGTAGCCGCTAATCTTCGGCAATACTGAACCGATCATAAAAATTCTTTCACAATTAGTAAGCTACACTATTCCGGAGTGTTATAGGCTAAATTTTACTATGATTAAACAAAATATTCAGATATTAACGCCCAACGAATTGGGCACGGATCCACTATTAATATTATAAAGAGGTAATGTTTGTAACTTTATTTTTTTGTTTGTAGCCGCTAATCTTCGGCAATACTGAACCGATCATAAAAATTCTTTCACAATCAGTAAGCTACACTATTCAGGAGTGTTTTAGGCTACATACGATATTTTTTTGCCTTTTTGAACAATTTTTTCGATATGTTTTTCAAAAAAAAACAAAAATTTTTTGGCCCAGTCTAATGTAGATTTTTTGTCACCTAATCGCTTAAGGTTAGCAGCCTATGTGACTATCACAGTCTTTATAAAGGGTGTTTTTATTGGCTAAAGTAAATATCTAATGCCCGCTTTACACGACACGTTTGGAACCAATTTAATTTGTACCGCGTAGAACAAATATTTTACTCCAATTTATTCTTACAATATACAAGGAAGGTGTTTTAAAAATCACTATGGATATTTTAAGGGTGTATTTTTGTAAAAATGTGTAATTCTTATTTTTATTAAAATAATACTTTTTTCCTTAAAAACCATATGTTTTAAAATGTACTTTTCCAAACTACAGTCATCGTGTTGCGTGACCCCGACCCCTCTCCCCAGTCACAGCCTATTACTACCTTATGTTTTTCCTTCGATTTTTAATGATGCAAAAGGGCTCCCCTTTATTTAAGAGAGATTTTCTTATAAACCAACCCACAAAATATTTGGAGTCTTCTGTGTTCAACTTGCTCGTGTAATTTATTTTTAAACACATACGTACACATAGATGACATTTTACTTATTTTAAACATTTTGTATCATTATTTTATTATAAATTACTTAATACCATCCTGACATCCCACTTTCTTACAAGTCACCCCGAATAAATTCAAAGGTATCTCGTGTCTTGTATCCACGTGCCCTTTAAAGAATGCCCTATTTCGATGCGGGATCCTTCAATCTTGTTACGTGGTTTTTGTTTGCTCAGGCTGTTTTTTAACGGTTCCAGCGGGATCGTGCGGGTGAAAGTTGATTTTCCCGCATTTTTTATTATGATAAAAAAGTCTATGGGACTGAAGTCCGGTGAAAGTGGAGGTTATCCGTGAAAAACAGAAATTCTTCAAGCGTGGTATGTTTTTTGATTTGGTTAGCCTATTTTTAACGGCTTTCCTACTTTTGTCCTGGCAAAAGTTGCTTTTCCCACTTAAAAATGTGTAAAGTTTTTCTCTTAAAAGACATTTTTGAAGATTTATTTTCTTTCTATTTTTTGCATGGAGTACAGGGACTAACTTATTAGGCTAGATTATGAGTTATACAGAGTGTGTCTAAAGAAAAGATCCCCTCCCAAATTTTAAATTGTTTGGTATTTTTTATAAAAATTCAAGGACTTCAGTAAGACAACATAAACTAAATCTCAGGCAATAAATGATATAAATGTTAAGCTGAGGGTTGGGTGCCATTTTCAAAGCTCCTGACGAGTACTTTATAACCCTAGAATATAAAGTTAATACCTTTACCTACTACAAAATGACGGTACTTTAAAAATAACTGATTTTTTCCTTAAAGCTCTTTTAAAGAAAGATGGTTCTGACTTTAGGCACGCACTGTATGTACAAGTAATGATTTATTTATAATGTTAGTGGGTACATTAGGTTAAGTGGTTTTTTAAATATTTATAATAATTTTGCATTTCTGCAGAAAAAAGTCACTTGAACTTAAGTCTGGCAAGAGCGGTAGTCAGTAATGAAAAAACATGGGCTAGCACATTTTGTTTCTTTTTTCGTTGTATACAACGCTTTTTTATATATTTATGTTTTAAATACGACGCAAGACATCATTTCTGGTTCTTTGTGTATTATTTTTAAAAGTTGATCCATGCAGTTCCTTGGCCAGACCTGTGTAGTAATTTAATTATAGAAGGCAATATTTCCTTAACTAAAAGCCAACAATACTATGTAAGACTATGTTACACGTTTTTATTGACATAAATAGTATAATATTAGTATTTCTGTAAAATAAAAAAAAATCAATAAAACCTAAATCTGGTAAGTGCGGCGGCTATCAATAAGAAAACACCTGGCAGAACATTTGTGTAGCTTTTATAGGTTTATAATATTATGAAAATGCAAATCAAAGTACCAATTCGGGTTCTTTGTTCATCATTTCCAGGATTTTATCGATATACTGCCTTAAACAGACCTGTGTGGTCATTCAATTATACGAGGCAGTATTTCCTTAAACTTAACCATAATGAACTTGAATAGGACTATTCTACATGCCAACAAAAACAATATAGGAATTGCTAACGATCGGCAGAAAATAGCGAAATCAACTGCAAAACGTCAAACACATGTCGTTCATGACAATAAATTATTTTTTACTTGGGTAGTCGCGCGTGCCTCTTCTTTGAAAATTCACAATGGGTCCCGAGATCTACGTCCCGATGGGAGAGACGTACCAACGCCAAGGTTTGTGCAAGACGTACAGTCGGCCAGATTAATTACACGTTTGATTTAAATAATCGGCAGTGAATTTAAGATATTTTTATCTTTAGCAGAGCCCATAAAGTATAGAAGGAACAGTTTAAAAATGTAAATTCGGTGCTCTTTGATAAGAAAAAAAATCACAAAAAGTTCAAAGCAAATCGCGGCCGCCTTTGCTATATTTCTTTTATGATATGCCGGTTGATGCAGCTGGTCATCGCACTATGGGATAAAAATTCATTTTTTGGGTCAAAATTCTGAAACTTACCAATCTAACTTAAAATGGGGTGCTTTTTACTGGAAAAAATATTATAAATTATTACAAATGCTTTTTTGAAACCTAAAACTTATTATATGTTATAAATTTACACCCCCTTAACATTATTATTTTTTATTGTACAAAATAAACTAAAATGTCAGCCTCTTTGGTTAATTCGGTAGTATTCTAATCAGTAATCCGATGATTATTATCTCATATGATATACAGGGTACGACAATAGGTATGATTTTTTAAAATGGAATACCCTGAATATTATATCAACACCAAAAAAATCTTTTAATTGCTTTAAAAAAATACTACATTTGATGTGTCTATCTCAATTAGTTTCGGAAAGATGACCATCCAAATCTGAATGAATTATTCTTAGAAGTTTTTTTATTTTTTAACGTATAAAATAAATAAAAACACTGTTTTGTTGGGTAGATTCTGTAGAATCCATATCTTTCATTAGAATGCTTTTATCTTTTAGGATATACAGTGTAGGACAAAACATATTAAATTTTAAAATAGAAAACCTTGTAAATTATAAAAAAATCTTGTATTTGTCCTTACACTCAGAAGTAGCAAGAAGTAGGAAGGCAATTGTAAGTACAAAAACTGATAAAGAAAAAGGTAAAAAAATCTTTGACAAAAGTAGCGAGACTTCGCGAGGCTGCATCGGAAACACAAGAATAGCTCTTATTATTTAAACTCTTTTACTTTTTTAGTAAACAACGCTAATAATAAACTAAGTAGATTTAATGTCGTATATTTATGTTTACCTAAAATACATTTTCAAGTTTCTTATTACCCCAATAGAAGTCGTCATATCCTTTTATAATTTTGCGTACATGTAGTTTGGAGTATCTACTTTGAAATACACAGCATGAGCCATTAAAATTTCAAAGTTGCTTTTTGGCCAAAATAATGGATTTCTATCCCATAGTGTATCGGCGCGTCGCTGTTAAGGATAGCGGCGCCTTTGTATAAAATAGTCCCATTGCAGGCGGCCTTTTTTATGTTTTTTGTATTATTTTCAAAGGGTACCGAATTTGCGCTTTTAAAATGTTCTTACTATAAATTTTACCCGATCTTAATATCTTATCCCATTTAAAAGATTGAGGAGAGGGGAAATACTTTTAATATTCTCACTCTATATTTTTCTTACCTTTTTCTTTTTCTCACCAAACAATGTTTTCGACTTATTAAAAAAATAGTCGATTTTTTTGGCCACGTCTAATACAATGGTATGTTACAACAAACTCCCTGAAAAAGAGCAGTGTTTACTATTCATCTGGTCCGCTGTACAGCAGCCCATAACACACCATTCATTCTTAACGACTTCACGTGTCTTATTTGGTAAGAAATTAGAAGCCCGTTTAAGACCCGGTTTTTTCCTGACCAGTGGTCAACGCATCTATTTAGCACCGTTGTTTGCAAGCTGCCTTCACAATTTGCCCCGATGTTTACAGATTTCGCCCCTTTGTGTTTACACGGCCGCCTACGACTGCCCGGCAGGGGTCTGATAAACGATTTGATTCTGGCGGTAACGAATTTTGACATAAATCACTTTTAGGAATTCGCGTTGAATTACCCAAAAGTTACATGAAAATATACAAGTCGATTAAACTTGGCTTCTTTTCATGCCGAAATTATTTATTTAATCTCTACCTGTTGGTATTCTACCCGCGTTAGACCATATTTTTTTCACGCATTGCCTGTGAAAGATATACATCATATGTTATTTTTAATAGGGACATACTTAAAGGTGTGTTATCACTGATAGCCGTCACTCTTACCGGACTTAAGTTTCTGTGACTTTATAATGATTTTGCAAAAATACTAATATTTTAAAATAGATAACTAATCACCACTTAAATAAATTTACTCGCATTGTAAACATATCATAGCTTTCTTACATGCATTCAAAACACGATAAGAAACAACATGAATGTCAATGTATCGTTAAAATTTATTAATAGTAATTAAAAATTATTTGTCTAGGTCAAACTTGCTGACGTCATCGATCGGCTGACGTTCCGAAACATTCAACAATGATAATAACTGGTATTAACATAACAAGGTTACAGTGGTGCATCAAATTTTATGATTATTTATTTATATTATTATATATTTATTTATAGTATTTATGAATAAGTCTCTTGAGTTTCTAGGTGAGTCCCAGATCGTTGCTCTTGATATATCCAAAGCTTTTGACCAGGTCTGGCATGCCGCACTTCTTAATAAACTTCCCTCCTATAGTCTTTCAACTAAACTCTGTACTTGGCTCTCTAGTTATCTATCTGATCGACGTATATCAGTTATTGTGGACGGCCATTCTTCAAGCTTTCACCAAGTAAATGCTGGAGTCCTCAGGGCTCAGTTCTGGCACCAACATTGTTTCTTCTTCACATCAACGACCTTTTCTCGTCCACAACTTATGTCATTCATAGTTTCGCCGACGATAGTACCCTTCACTCCAGTTTTCAGGTTCCTAAACCCATCACTAAACCTGACTTGGAAAACAAACGCAGAGCGATGCTAATATCTCTTTCGCAGGATCTTAATTTAATATTGGATTGGGGCGCCAAAAATTTCGTCCATTTTAATGCATCCAAAACACAATCATGTTCCTTGTCGCGAAAAGCGTCATTAAATACTCATCCTCTACTTATGAGCGGCCAAGTTTTACAGAGCAAAGACACCTTCAATCTTGTAGGCGTCACATTTGAAAGTAACCTTAACTGGAATAAACACATTGTATCTATAGCCACGGCAGCTTCAAAAAAGCTTGGATTTCTCTTTCGAGCCAAAAAGTACTTTTCTCCTTCTAATTTATACACTTTATATGTATCCCAAATCCGACCTCCCTTGGAATATTGTTCTCATATCTGGGACATGGCGTCCCCCACAACCCTAAGCATTCTTGATTCTATTCAAAGAAGAGCTATTTTTTTATAATCCTTCACCTACAGAAAGGCTTCCCTTTCTTGCCAATCGTCGGGCTGTGGGAGATTTATCGCTTTTTTATAGGTACTTCTATGGCTTCTGCTCTGAAGAATTGTCCAGTGTAGTTCCTCCACTCACGATTCTCACCAAAGAAACTCGTGGTTCCGCGCGATCTCTATACGGTCCAACTGGACAGGCCCCGAACTTTCCACTTTGTTCGTTCTTTTATCCCTAGAGTTTCTAGATTGTGGAACCTGCTGCCCGCGGAGGTCTTTCCTTTCCCCCAAATCTTCAAGTATTTAAGTTCCGTGTCAACAAACCCCTCTTACCTCGCTTAAGAACCCACGGTACGTTAGTATTTAGGCTTTTAGCCTTCGTGGTTTGACCAAAGATAAAAAAAAATCGCTTGAAAAACAGGACTGACTTATAGCGTTTAATCCAATCCCTTACTCAACCTGAAACGTGTATACCGCAAAAAATCAACTAGGTTTAACTTTAATCTTTTTAAAATGTTACATTCTGACTTAAAATTGTCTTAGAATTCCAAAAATGTCAAATTATACAGGGTGTGCAATTTAAAAATTTAAAATTAGCGTCATTTCCGGTGAAACCGAAAGTGACAGGAAAAAATATGCGTAGAATCTCTTCTGATCATACCTTTTACCTATACCAAGTCTCGTAGAAGTTATGGCTTGTCCAAATAATTCGTTGACACCCGGTATACTTATTTTATCAGCTAATTGACGTGTGATGTGTTTCTTACTATGAATCGAGAGTAGTCTAAAGCAAGGTTAGTTTATATTTATAAGGTTGCGACATATCCTCAACTTTTAGGCGGTTCGAGGTCGGGGACGCAAGGAAGGGCACTCCACGGAGAAAAGTTGGCAAGACTGGGTAAAATCAAAGCTGATGATCAATCCAGTGGCGTCTAGAATTTGCGCATTCCATTTTGCATTGTTTTGGTAGTGATATTTGTTGAAAGATGTAATTCCAAATGTTTTTATTTAAAGTAAAAGAAATTACAACTTAATAATAATTAAAAACTGTTGTATAAACGGTTGTTCTACTAATACAGTAAACTGTATATCTCCGGCACTGAACAACATGGCCGAAAAATGGGAGATGTGACGTCATAACACGTCAAAGCAATATGGCCGAATGTCGTGACCTTATATAGACCGACTTTGGTTTAAAGCTCATTTTTTTATGGTAAAACAAAGAGTACGCCACTGTTTTTAAATAAATAATTTGCCACCAGCCCACCAGTTTAATTGACACTATTAAAATCTTATCGCTCCGAAAATTGCTTTTTCGAATTGACTATTTACATCGACTTGTTTTTGAAAATAAAATTTACGCTTATCACCAGGACAACCCACGCACATGCTTTATTTACTTTTAAGTTTTGCTTAAAATTTAAATATTAAAAACTAATTAATTAAAATCGATGATAACGATATACGATTTGCGTATAAAAGTTATTGGTGGATGTTGTGCAATTGGCGACGTCGTGCGTTAAATTGGTACGTTCTTGGAAATAATAGAGAAATATTGCACAGTAAAATAAGGCCAGGCACTAATAATACCGGCTTTATTTTGACATCTGAGCTTGCGCAGATGCATGGTAGGATAAGGACTTCCTTAATAGAGACATTTTGCACCTCTTAAAATTACAGACGTTTTTTGGCCTCCTTATGGTTAACGTTATTAAACATAAAGATTACGGCAGCAGTTTCAGACAGAGATTTTGCAGCCTCTTTTAAAAAATTTATCTTGCGTCTGCGCTTTCGACACATAACTTTATTTTTACCTGTGGTTCACCGATTTTAAAGTTTACGAAAAATCAGTACTTACTTTTATTCTCTATAAGTTATATATTGATATTTAAATATATGCAAACAGTTCTCTTGATTTTGTTTTTTAAAGTAGATGTAAACAATACAGTATAAGCAAAAAGCAAAACACAAAAAGTAAGGTTAGGTTTGGTAGTAGAATAAAAAGCAAGTGTGCCAGATTGTAACATGTTAATTAATTACTGATTTAAAAATCCTTAAAAATGCAAGTCCGTTTTAATTTCTTAACACAATTTTATTTTTCTTACTGCTATGGATTTTCGCTAATCAGAGCCGATGTATCAATGATATTTTAATTAATACGGACTTCAAAATTCAACGTCCTTAAATAATTGATATTAAAAATTCTACAATCCGGCAACCACGCAGTTTAACAATAACGATAACGATAACGATAAGCTCTTCGGTATTCATCCGTAATTAAAGGAATCCGGTATGGTTAATAACGATAACGAATCATGTTTACCTTACTGCGCAGTCTCAGAATAACGTTAACCACAACGGAATTGCAAAATAAGAGGTGCAAAATGTCTCTAATAAGTATAGTGCCCGGCTTTATTTATGTCGGTTTTAGGTCGTGCCTTATTTTGGCCTTATTTTAACTTCGGAACTGTTCGTCTTACCGAACAGCGGCCGATCACAAAATGGAAAAGTTTTTAGATGTAAAGTTACTTAAAACCTTGCTTTTTTAAATGTTTTTCTGTAACTGTGTTACAAAAACCCTACAACACAAAACAATAAAGAAAAACTACTAAAAATGTGTTTCCTTTTCTTTAGATTAATGGTACTGTCAACATAATTTGCAATAACTCTAAAATATCACTCTTTCCGCGGTCTTCGAGTAGTGCGGTTCATGTTTACGTAGAAGTATACATAGACTTCCCGGGTAGGCGATTGAAGGCGTCGTACGAGCGTAGCTGTACCCTTGGGGACCGAGAAAAGATTCACGCTAAATTGGGGCTTCTTTCTTCTGGGGCTAAGCGCTGTAAGTGAAGATTCCTAAAGCCTGAAATTTTTAAGTTTTGGTGTTGAACACATGGTTTCTTCGTATTGTCGAGGAGGTGCGCACGCCTTGCGGAAAAACGTCAGTAGTGAAAGTGACGGTTATGCGCGATACCAGTAGCAGCCGTTGACTTGACAGTCACAATTTATGCATGTTCAGAAGTTCATCGCTGTTGTTGATTTTTACAAGTGTTTCTTATTCATATGCTAGGAAAGTCTGGAAGTTTCGAGCTTGATTATCCAGATTTTCCAAGGACAAAGCCGGGAAAGCTTTTAAGCAATAGCTTATATGACCGGAAGGGGAGAACTGGCGAGTTGACTTATTATCAGAGCCATAAAATAAAGAGATAGAAAGAGAACTCGAAAGTATGGGTACAAGCACTATTTACATAAGGCCAGTATTTTTAATTACAGAGCCTAATAAGGCAACTTGCAATAATTCTCTATTAATATATAAATGTATTGGTATTTTCGTATTTCGTATTTTCAAATCTATTTATACTTTTCTTTCGGAAAAAATGCTAAACTTATTTCTTTTTAGTCATAAAATCAATAAATTTTGCACCTTAATAATTTAAAATCGATAAATAGCGTAAAATGAAACAATACATTATTTTTATTAAATAACTGTCTCTAAAAAATATTATTTGTGCTTATTAAATATTTTTTTGTTTTGAAAGAAAAACAGATAAACAAAATCCTTCACACAATTGGCAACGTTGTTTAATAGTATACATTAAAACATTAATGCAAGTAATGTTTATCCGAATTGAAATTACATTTTATTTTTAGTGTGTCTTACTGTACTAGTGTGTGCATTTTGATACGCAATTCTGAAAAAGCTAGACGCATTTACGAAGAACGTTTTTCTGATCGAAGGCTACCAGCTAGAAGAACATTTGTTTCTAAAGACTTGAGGGTATTGTGATTGCTAAAACATTTAACTGTGACTTTTATGATCAGTTTTACAATAGCGAGTTCAGTTTAGGTTCAGCTGAACTCAACTGGTGGTTAAACCGACTCATTTAAAATATATTGCTGTCAGTTTTGGCATTTAGTCGACAGCAATATATTTTAAATGGGATGGTTCAACCAACAGTTAAGTTCAAATGATTCTAAACTGATGATCCAAAGCTTTTGACCAGGTCTGGCATGCCGCACTTCTTAATAAACTTCCCTCCTATGGTCTTTCAACTAAACTTTGTACTTGGCTCTCTAATTATCTATCTGATCGACGTATATCAGTTATTGTGGACGGCCATTCTTCAAGCTTTCACCAAGTAAATGCTGGAGTCCTCAGGGCTCAGTTCTGGCACCAACATTGTTTCTTCTTCACATCAACGACCTTTCCTCGTCCACAACTAATTCCATTCATAGTTTCGCCGACAATAGTACCCTTCACTCCAGTTTTCAGGTTCCTAAACCCATCACTAAACCTGACTTGGAAAACAAACGCAGAGCGATGCAGATATCTCTTTCGCAGGATCTTAATTTAATATTGGATTGGGCGTCAAAAATTCCGTTCATTTTAATGTATTCAAAACACAATCATGTTCCTTGTCGCGAAAAGAGTCATCAAATACTCATCCTCTACTTATGAGGGGCCAAGTTTTACAGAGCAAAGACACCTTTAATCTTGTGGGCGTCACATTTGAAAGTAACCTTAACTGGCATAAACACATTGTATCTATAGCCACGGCAGCTTCAAAAAGCTTGGATTTCTCTTTCGAGCCAAAAGTATTTTTCCGCTTCTAATTTATACACTTTATATGTGTCCCAAATCCAACCTCCCTTGGAATATTGTTCCCATATCTGGGGCATGGCGTCCCCCACAACCCTAACCATTCTAGATTCTATTCAAGGAAGAGCTGTTCGTCTCATTAATGATCCTTCACTTACAGAAAGGCTTCCCTCTCTTGCCCATCGTCGGGCTGTGGAGGATTTATCGCTTTTTATAGGTACTTCCATGGCTTCTGCTCTGAAGAATTGTCCAGTATAGTTCCTCCACTCACGGTTCCCAACAGAGAAACTCGTGGTTCCGCGCGTATGCATCCCTATACGGTCCAACTGGACAGGCCCCGAACTTCGCACTTTGTTCGTTCTTTTAGCCCTAGAGTTTCTAGATTGTGGAACCTGCTGCCTGCGGAGGACTTACCTTCCCTCCAAATCTTCAAGTATTTAATTCCCGTGTCAACAAACTCCCTCTTACCTCGCTTAAGACATCCACGGTACGTTAGTATTTAGGCTTTTAGCCTTCGTGGTTTGTCCAAAGATAAAAAAACTGAACTCCCGCAAAAACCGGGCATAAGTGATTTACAAATGTTATGTTTTTATATTTTTTTGGTGCACCGTATTGTTTTAAGTAAATGACTAAGAATAGTGGATATTGATAGTGTGTATCGCCACGTAGGGGTTAGTTCTGTAATTTTTTTTTGAGTAAATGAAATTTACCGAAAGCGGTATTAAATTAAAAGTATAATAATTCTATGAATCAGTTGCTATCCTCGCGAGCTCGTATCCCTGTTGTGTTGCAACGTTGCCATTTCCCCAACACCCTGTATATTATTACACGCGACGCCACTGACTATTTACATCGACTTGTTTTTGAAAATAAAATTTACGCTTATCACCAGGACAACCCACGCACATGCTTTATTTATTATTCAGTTTGTTTAAAATTTAAATGTTAAAAACTAATTAATTAAAATCAATGATTACGATGTCCGATTTGCGTATAAAAGTTATTGATGAATGTTGTGCAATTGGCGAGGTCGTGCGTTCAATTGGTACGTTCTTGGAAATGTTTATTTAATTGTATTTCTATTTTTGTACCGTTGTAGAGACACACCTCCAAAAATACCCATATAACATTTTTTGCCGGCAAGGCATTGGCAAAAAGGTATCAAAAAGACATCAAAATGGGCAATTGGACGTTATTGGGCCACGTGTTGCAGAAAATGTGATGGCATCCATCATAAGTTATGATGAAAAAATGCGTTTGGGATGATGGCATCCTCATTAAATCATTAATAAGTTATGCTGAAAAAAATGCATTTAGGATGATGGCATCCATCATTAAAAAGGTTTTGGTAAAAATATGCCTTTTAGATGATGGCATTACATTATTCTTTTCCTAATGA
This sequence comes from Listronotus bonariensis, assembly GCA_014170235.1. Classification (NCBI taxonomy): domain Eukaryota; kingdom Metazoa; phylum Arthropoda; class Insecta; order Coleoptera; family Curculionidae; genus Listronotus; species Listronotus bonariensis. Next base: position 143,597 of record JACEGR010000460.1, on the reverse strand, counting down.
CAATAAAATGCATTTTTACCGTCCAGGGAACTAAAATGTGCATAAATAATGCACATGCATAATGTGTGTTTATGTACAGGGTGTCCCATATAAAGTTAAATACTATAATTTTAGAATAACCATAAGAGATACAAGAAAAAGTTAAATGCAGAAGTTGTTCAGTGAAATGTTTTTTTTTAGTATTTTTATTGTATCCCTTATGGTTTCTTCAAAATTATAGTATTTAATTTTATATGGGACACCCTGCACATAAACACACATTATGCATGTGCATTATTTATGCACATTTTAGTTCCCTGGACGGTAAAAAATGCATTTTATTGTCATTAGGAAAAAATAATGTAATGCCATCATCTAAAAGGCATATTTTGCCAGAACCTGCCTAATGATGGATGCCATCATCCTAAATGTATTTTTTCAGTATAACTGATTAATGATGGATTCCATCATCCTAAACGCATTTTTTCATCATAACTTATTAATGATGGATGCCATCACATTTTCTGCAACACGTGCCCCAATAACGGCCAATTGCCCATTTTGATGTCTTTTGATACCTTTTGCCAATGCCTTGCCGGCAAAAATGTTATATCGGTACCTCTTATTTATAAGGGGTACTTATTAGAGGTATTTTTTCTGGTAGGTATTTTTGGATGGATGAGAGGGTCCAAATTTCAGCTGTTATGGTATTTGTGTTTAGTACTGTTTGACAATTTATCATCGAAAGACTTAGCCCCCGGCACAACTTCTAAAACTTGTTCAACTGTATTATGAAAACCATTATTCTTAGAGAAATGTGTTTCGTGCGCTTCGGGCAACTTACCACGCATAATCGGCATACTGAGCCGTACCTTCACAAAAATTTGAACTCCAATTTTCATTACTGGATAATTCTTGACCAAATGAGCCACATCCAGCACGTACTGCAGAAAATATAGCAGCAGTAGCTGCAAGCTTATGTGATGATTCTAACGATCGGGGATCAAGGAAAGATTCACGCTAAATTGACGGCATCTTTTTCTGGATCTAAGCGCTGTGAGCGAAGATTCCTATAAGGTGATGGTATCCTGTTTGGTGGTGAACACGAGGTATTTCTCAAATGGCAGAAAATAGATGGGCGTGCCATGGGAACTGTCAGTAGTGAAAGTGAAGGTTATACGTAACACCAGTAGCAGATCTTGGTTTGACAGCCGACAATATATGCATTGCATCGATTGTTAAATTATTTGTTTTCTTTTGGAATTTCTGGGAGCTACGAGCTCGATTATCCAGATTTTCCGCAGACGAAGCCCTGGAAAGCATAGTCCGGAAGGGGAGAGTGGTGGATTGGACCTGAAGGGACCAAAACCAAGAAAAAAATAGAGAGAGAGAGAGAGACATATATGGAAGCGGCGCTTTAACCCAGTCTGTCAATGTCAAATGTTTTGCGTGTCGGACTAGCCAAACGCATCACTTTTTTGTTAGACAAGTGTACCACAATGTTTTACATGCAAATTTTAAACATTGTGCCAAAAATCCCAAGGGTTACAGTAACAACACCTAAAACATGTGTTTGAGCCCTATGGGTATAATAACTATAAATATAAAACAAACAAGCTTTTTGACTTAAAGATAAAATCGAAAAACCTCACTATAAATAACAAACCAACAAAAAAAAACATCTAAAATTTTCTCTTTAACAAGTTTTTAACAGAATTACACGCCAAGTTACATATTACCACAATGTATACGCCAAGACGTCCTTGTTAAGCAGCGGCGCCGCAGGGGCGCCAACCTGTCTTTTCAAAGGACGTTTCGACCACACCGCAGGAGTCCACCATCAGAGATAGCGTGGACATTAATCAGCCGGCTCCTGCATATTGTATTTTATTTTTATTTTTTGTTGTTAATTTTTGTTGCATTGGTGATTTATATAGTGAAGTTTATCACTTTCTTGGTTAGTTTTGTGTCTAATTAGATGAAATTCTTTTGGTTGGTAATTAATAGAGGTATGATTTTACGAAAGGAAAAGCCAGAGATGGACTATGTTAAAAGAACAAGCTTCTTAAGGGCCTTCTCTGCCATGTGTTTGTAACCAGAACATTATTAAATTAAATAAAAAAATATATCTTAAATAATTTTATTGTACTCAAAGATAAAAAATAATTCGGTAGGTCTACCAGATCGCACAAATCTTCTTATCAATCTGGGATATTGATCATAAATAATAGAGACATTTTGCAATTCCGTTGTGGTTAACGTTATTCTGAGACTGCGCAGTAACGCAAACATGATCCATTATCGTTATTAACCATACCGGACTCCTTTAATTACGGATGAATACCGAAGAGCTTATCGTTATGTTATTGTTAAACTGCGTGGTTGCCGGATTGTAGAAATTTTAATATCAATTATTTAAAAGGTTAAAATTTTAATGCCGTATTAATTAAAATATCATTTATACCTAGGCTCTAATTAGCGAAAAATCTATAGCAGTAATAAAAATCAAATAGTGTTAAGAAATTAAAACGGACTTGCACTTTTACGGATATTCTAAATCAGTAATTAATTTAGATGTTACAATCTGGCACACTTGCTTTTTATTCTACTACCAAACCTAACCTTACTTTTTGTGTTTTGCTTATACTGTATTGTTTGCATCTACTTTAAAAAACGAAATCAACAGAAGTGTTTGCATATATTTAAATATGAATTTATATCTTATGAAGAATAAAAGTAAATACTGATTTTTCGTTAACTTTAAAATGGGTGAACCACAGGCAAAAATAAGGTTATGAGTCGAAAGCGCAGACGCAAGATATATTTCTTAAAAGAGGCTGCAAAATCTCTGTCTAAAACTGATGCCGTAATCGTTATGTTTAATAACGATAACCATAAGGAGGCCAAAAAACGTCTGTTATTTTAAGAGGTGCAAAATGTCTCTAATGAAGCCGTTTGGCGTAGCGTATTCAGAGTAAATATGTACAGGGTGGGCCAAATTCGACGCTTTTAATAGGAAACTCATGTGACCCCCATTTCCGAGGCTCAAATTTTAAGCCAAATTTACTAGTGAAAACCGCAATTCGCTATCTTGCGTCGTTTACTGGCTACAACGTGTTTCATAATTTCTTGCGTTTTCTTTAATTTTTTATACCATTTTTATCTTTATATATTTTTTAATTCTGTAAAAATATTTTTTCAGCAACTTTTATGCAGATTGCAGATATAATTTTGGTTTTTTTTTCTAGGGTGGCACATTTTTGACTTATTTATTTATTTTTGGAAATTTTAAATGGAACACCCTGTATATTTTTTCACCATTAAGATGGTTAAAAAATTACTGTTTGAAAAATGTGTAACACTTTATATTTCTTCTCAGCCGTTTCGGAGATATTGCATATTTTGTCATTTATGACTGATATTGGTTAGATAGTAGGCCATGAAAAAAGTAATTATGTTTTACTTTAAACAATCTTGTTATAATTTTTGTTTTTTTATTGACTGTAATGACGGGAAAACCATTTTTATTAATAATTTATTAACGCAAATATGGGTAAAAAATAATCCTATTTTCTGGTATTTTAAATTATTTTGCTACGCCTCTGTTGAAGATCAAGTGCTTACCGAGAAAAACTACATTAGTTTTTGGAAATTAAGAAAAATAATTGCCATAAAACCTAACTGTGTACCAAATGTGTTTTCTTTTCAAATCATTAATCTATTTATAAGTTACAAGCAGAAATTCTGTCGATGATTAAAATACGACAGCCGACAATTAAAAATCACCGAAGAAAATTATTAAATTAATAATATTAATATATTATGTATAAGGTGTCATTAAATGATCACCGCGCGTAGGTTTAACATGAAAATCTCATACATTTATTGAATAATAATCTTTAACTCACGCCTCCACCGTGTAGAAAATGATCGACGATTTGCTTTAGATATGTTTAGTGTAGCATGAACAAATTTTGATCGGCTTGTTAATTAATACTGAGACGGATGCTTTAATTTACCATGGCAAAATTTTGCAAGAAACACAATAGGTGTAAAATCTGGTGGGTGAGAGGGTCGTTACTTGGTCAAATCTTGTTCACTGTGATTTTGAACGCTTTTGTAGTAATATTGGGATTCACGGAACCCATTTTATTAAATCTTTAAGCAATTCACGAAGGCTAAAGGTCTAAATATTAACGTACCGTGACTGTCTTCAGCAGGGTTACAGGGAGTTTGTTAATACTGGACTTAAACACTTCAAGATTTGGAGGGAAAGGAAAGACCTCCGCGGGCAGCAGGTTTTAAAATATAGAAACTCTAGAAATAAATGCATACGTGCAACACCACGAGTTTCTCTGTTGAGAGCTATACTTGACAATTCTTGGAAGCCGTGAAAGTATCTATAAAAAGCAATAAATCCCCTACAGCCCGACGATGGACAAAAGAAAGAAGCCTCTCAGTAATCAAAGGATCGTTAATAAGACAAACAGCTACTTTCTGAGTGGAATCAAGAATCCTCAGTGTAGTGGGGTACGATATTCCCCAGATATAAGAACAATATTCCAAAGGGGTCGGATTTGAGATACATATAAAGTGTATAAATTTGAAGGGGAAAATACTTCTTTGCTTAAAAGAGAAATCCAGGCTTTTTGAAGCTGCCGTGGCTATAGATATAAAGTGTTTATGCCAGTTAAGGTCATTCTTAAATGTGACACCCACAAGATTAAATGGGTCTTGCGCCCCCTGCAGAAGTTGGGCGCTTATAAGTAAATAATATGTATTTGATGACTTTTTCCGCGACATGAAATATGATTGTGTTTTGGATGCATTAAATTGACGCCCCAATTCAATATTAAATTAAGGTCCAGTGAAGGAGATATCTGCATCGCCCTGCGTTTGCTATTCAAATCAAGAAAAATTTATTAATTTACAAATTCTTAAGTATTTAGAAAAACACAAAATTTTGCACGACAGGCAGTATGGATTTCGCCACAAAAGATCTACAGTAGATCTTCTTTCCTTCGTATCACACTGCTGGAATAAGTCTCTTGAGTTTCTAGGTGAGTCCCAGATCGTTGCTCTTGATATATCCAAAGCTTTTGACCAGGTCTGGCATGCCGCACTTGTTAATAAACTTCCCTCCTATGGTCTTTCAACTAAACTCTGTACTTGGCTCTCTAGTTATCTATCTGATCGACGTATATCAGTTATTGTGCACGGCCATTCTTCAAGCTTTTACCAAGTTAATGCTGGAGTACCTCAGGGCTCAGTTCTGGCACCTACATTGTTTCTTCTTCACATTAATGACCTTCTCTCGTCCACAACTAATTCTATTCATAGTTTCGCCGACGATAGTACCCTTCACTCCAGTTTTCAGGTTCCTAAACCCATCACTAAACCTGATTTGGAAAACAAACGCAGAGCAATGCATATATCTCTTTCGCAGGATCTTAATTTAATATCGGATTGGGGCGCCAAAAGTCTCGTCCACTTTAATGCATCCAAAACACAATCATGTTCCTTCTCGCGAAAAGAGTTACCAAATACACATCCTCTACTTATGAGCGGCCAAGTTTTACAGAGCAAAGACACCTTCAATCTTGTGGGCGTCACATTTGTAAGTAACCTTAACTGGCATAAACACATTATATCTATAGCCACGGCAGCTTCAAAAAAGCTTGGATTTCTCTTTCGAGCCAAAAAGTATTTTTTCCTTCTAATTTATACACTATATATGTGTCCCAAATCCGACCTCCTTGGAATATTGTTCTCATATCTGGGGCATGGCTTCCCCCACAACCCTAAGCATTCTGGATTCTATTCAAATAAGAGCTATTCGTCTCATTAATGATCCTTCACTTACAGAAAGGCTTCTCTCTCGGAACACCTTTTTTCCGATACTGCAGCCAAATAATTATGTATTTCTTGATAAAGTTTGCGACGATAGTAAAAAAATAACATACATTCTTCCTGGAGTAAAATGTCTTTTCTCCCTTGGATGATTGCCCATCCCCGGGATGAAAAGTGGCACTTTTCTTCCTCCTAACGTAAATAACCATCACTTGTACATAAAATGCTTGTTTAATTCCTGATATTTTGGCATCAGGAATCTGTGGTATCTCTGTGTACCATTTGTACCATTAATTACTGGACCCTGTATACAACAAATCTTAAAATAAAACGACATCAAATATGTATGTACAATTTCTAACGGCACCCAGTCAGCGTATCAACATTTTCAATTTCTGTAGAATTTTAATGACATATTGAAAATCGCCATATATGTCAAAGAATTCTACTTAGTTGCCCCAAATCTAAATAATTCCGCTGCACAGTAATTGATCTTATAATTATGATTTCGTTACTTTTATTTTTAACCTTCTTATTCGAATACCTTGTAGAATTTTCGAGAAAAATACGAGTCGTGTCTGGGCAGTCTGGGTATGGAAAATTATTGTGGCATGAAGCGGTTTATTTTTCTACAGCGTGTTTAGTAAACATACAGGCTGTCCAGGAAGTAAAATGCTAGGATATCTTAGGAATGTGATAAAAATACGTGAAAACGTACTACGTTCGTGTTAAATCTGCGTTCATTGGGCGTTAATTATATTTTTCTCTGTTCAATCATAATAAAATATAGCCTATAGCGTTTCTGAATAGTGTAGCTTTCTGACTGTCAAATAATTTTCATAATCGGTTTAGTATTTCCAAAGATTAGCCCCTACAAACAAATAAACAAACAAAGTTACAAACTTAACCTCTTTATAATATTAGTATTTATTATGCATTTTCATTTAGCTAATTCAGCTTTTTAAGTTTTATTAATTTTTTTTATCTTTGGACAAACCACGAAGGCTTAAAGCCTAAATACTAACGTACCGTGGGTGTCTTAAGCGAGGTAAGAGGGAGTTTGTTGACATGGGACTTAAATATTTGAAGATTTGGGGGGAAGGAAAGACCTCCGCGGGCAGCAGGTTCCACAATCTAGAAACTCTAGGGATAAAAGAACGAACAAAATGAGAAGTTCGGGGCCTGTCCAGTTGGACCGTATAGGGATGCATACGCGCGGAACCACGAGTTTCTCTGTTGGGAACTGTGAGTGGAGGAACTATACTGGACAATTCTTCAGAGCAGAAGCCATGGAAGTACCTATAAAAAAGCGATAAATCCCCCACAGCCCCACGATGGGCAAGAGATGGAAGCCTTTCTGTAAGTGAAGGATCATTAATGAGATGAATAGCTCTTCTTTGAATAGATTCAAGAATGCTAAGGTTGTGGGGACGCCATGCCCCAGATATGGGAACAATATTCCAAGGGAGGTCGGATTTGGGACACATATAAAGTGTATAAATTAGATCCTGAAAAATACTTTTTGGCTCGAAAGAGAAATCCAAGCTTTTTTGAAGCTGCCGTGGCTATAGATACAATGTGTTTATGCCAGTTAAGGTTACTTTCAAATGTGATGCCCACAAGATTGAAGGTGTCTTTGCTCTGTAAAACTTGGCCGCTCATAAGTAGAGGATGAGTATTTGATGATTCTTTTCGCGACAAGGAACATGATTGTGTTTTGGATGCATTAAAATGGACGAGATTTTTAGCGCCCCAATCCAATATTAAATTAAGATCCTGCGAAAGAGATATTTGCATCGCTCTGCGTTTGTTTTCCAAGTCAGGTTTAGTGATGGGTTTAGGAACTTGAAAACTGGAGTGAAGGGTACTATCGTCGGCGAAACTATGAATGGAATTAGTTGTGGACGAGAGAAGGTCGTTGATGTGAAGAAGAAACAATGTTGGTGCCAGAACTGAGCCCTGAGGGACTCCAGCATTTACTTGGTGAAAGCTTGAAGAATGACCGTCCACAATAACTGATATACGTCGATCAGATAGATAACTAGAGAGCCAAGTACAGAGTTTAGTGGAAAGACCATAGCAGGGAAGTTTATTAAGAAGTGCGGCAAGCCAAACCTGGTCAAAAGCTTTGGATATATCAAGAGCAACGATCTGGGACTCACCTAGAAACTGAAGTGTCAGGTGTTTCCGTTTATACCAAATTTATAGCTATTAAAGGCAGCAATTCCGATTTGTCTGATCACTTTACTTGAGAGAAAAAGGTACTAGGTATGTAGTAGTGTTTTTCGGTGTATGATCAGCAATTAAATAATAGTGCTAATAAACTAAAAAGAAAAAAATAACATTAAAAGAAAAACTAAACCGACTTTAAAATAAATAAAGTAAATAAAACTTTAAAAATAATAATTAGAAAAAAAAATCACAATCATCAAGTCGGGTAACATTTGGTATAAGTATAAAAATCACGTGTTTGTTTAGTGCTATAGCGCACATGTTTATTACCCAACTTCATGTTTGTGATATTTTCTTATTGAGACTCTTTGTTTGACCTCCGGACAGTGCGGACGTGCGTAGAGGACTACAAAGTTCTTCCCGGAGTGGCGGCTAGAGGTGTCGTACGAACGTGTTTTACCTTCGGGGATCAAGGAAAGATTCACGCTAAATTGACGGCATCTTTCTTCTGGATCTAAGCGCTGTGAGCGAAGATTCCTATAAGCTGATGGTATCCTGTTTGGTGGTGAACACGAGGTATTTCTCAAATGGCGGGAAATAGATGGGCGTGCCATGGGAACTGTCAGTAGTGAAAGTGAAGGTTATACGTAACACCAGTAGCAGATCTTGGTTTGACAGTCGACAATTTATGCATTGCATCGATTGTTGAATTATTTGTTTTCTTTTTGGAATTTCTGGGAGCTACGAGCTCGATTATCCAGATTTTCCGCCGACGAAGCCCTGGAAAGCATAGTCCGGAAGGGGAGAGTGGTGGATTGGACCTGAAGGGACCAAAACCAAGAAAAAAAAATAGAAATAGAATAGAAATATTTTCTTATTATTATTATTATTATTAAATTTTTGAGTTACATTATTTATTTTGAAGACGGTTTGATTTTTTTCAACTTTTATTAATTTTATCTTTAAAAGTAATAAAGTTTAAACATAATTGCTAAACAATTTAGTATGAAATTTTCACACATAAGTCTTAGGCCAAAAGCCGTTTCCCAGCACATCATTATACAGGGTGTTCCACCCACCGACACTAAATTATTTATCTTATAATTGAATGGGACGAAACTAATTATGTTTTTTAAGGAATTTTCTTCGTCTGACCCGGCCACGCACTTGGTAAATGTTTTTATTTACTGTTCATGTTGTTCTCCCACTGGTTATGAAAGATAGCGATCTTAATTGGAAGATTGACATTAAAAAATAAGCTGGGGAATTGTAAGAACTTCGGTAAATCTTGGTTTGTTTTATTTAAAGTAGAAGCTGTAAAAGTTACTTATAGGTACCGGGTGTCCGTCGAGGCGGGACCTAGGGAATCCCATGTAAATTTTGAAGTAGTCAAATATTGGGTCCCCTAATTATTTTAGAAAAAAATGCTATTAGGATTTATTGAAGAGCACAGTGAGTTCCACCCAAAATAAAAATTTGAGCATTTTTCAACCAACCAGTAAAGAGTAAACTGCTTAATACTTCTGCAACGTAGTATCTCATTATGCACCCTGTACTCTAGAAATCAACAATAAAAACACCATATCGATTTATCAGTGACAATTTAGATCATTAATTTATAATGTCATTGCCAAAACTGAACAATTTGATACGGGAATTTCGAAAAGAATCCTCGCATTTCATTTTAGTTTACAGCTAATTCCAACACATGCACTCACAGTTACGCAAGACAATAAAACAAATTTTTACATTTAGAAATTAATTTATGACGAAAATATCAGAACCCAAACGATTATAAAACTCATTTCTTACGTTGGCTAGTTGGTACATCGATATTCTGGCACATTCAGCATTCCTTAGCTGGACTAAATTTTCATATTTTTTATTGGTAGCTTAGTTTTTAAATGTCCCCATAGAAAAAAATCGTTTGGCGAAAAATCACGTCGATTTTCTTTACATTTGCAATTATTGATTACTGTGCTGTAGTTTCAAATTTTTTATCGTCCGATCTATTGTCGATTTACTTGGTATTGGCCTATTGGGAAAATAGGCTGCAAACATGTCCGCTACTCTTCGATAACTATTTCCCTGGTAAAACCATTTTATAATGGTGATTTTTTTTGATTTAAGTAGTTCATTATTTAAGAATGATGTGACATTGATCTGACAACTTGAGAGTAAGAGGTTAAATAATTTTTCTAGTATTTTATTATAAACTTTTAATAATACAAGGCGGGTAAAAAGATAGGAGATTCGTAACTTATTTTAGCATTTATTTCTTAGCTGGCGGACTGAGAAGAGCTGAAAGTTGTACACTGGGTACAACTTTTCGTGCTCTTTAAAAAATCGTAATTATATTTTCTTTTAAAATAATTAGGGAGCCAATATTGGACCACTTCAAAATTTACATGGTATTCCCTATGTCCCGCTCGACGGAGCAACACTCGGTAGACCAGGGCAAGAGTTAAACGGGGTGGTAGATATTTCGACTTCAAAAAGGAGTAGGTTTTACAGGGTGTTAAGGAAATAATGTTCATAACTTCTAGAGGTAATTCCATGAATTATTCTAAGCATAGAATTACCTCTAGATTTCTATAAGCTGATGGTATCCTGTTTGATAGTGAACACGAGGTATTTATAAAATGGCGGAAAATAGATGGGCGTTCCATGGGAACTGTCAGTAGTGAAAGTGAAGGTTATACGTAACACCAGTAGCAGGTCTTGGTTTGACAGCTGACAATTTATGCATTGCATCGATTTTAAAATTATTTTTGTTTTCTTTTTGGAATTTCTGGGAGCTACGAGCTCGATTATCCAGATTTTCCACCGACGAAGCCCTGGAAAGCATAGTCCGGAAGGGGGAGAGTGGTGGATTGGACCTGAAGGGACCAAAACCAAAAAAAAATAGAATAGAATAATAATAACTATGATGATTTGATACAGCAGGCCCGATCCATACGTATTAGAATGTCATTGGATTCAACCAAACACCCTCAAGATCCTTCCCCCTAAATGCCTAACGTAATTTATAGGCGACCCTTTAATTCATTTTATGGCTAAAAGAAATAAGTTCGGCATTTTTTTCTTTGAAACAGCTGACTTACGGACATTTTTTTCATCTTTTTGACATCCCACGAAGGCCTATGCCTAAATACCAGAGTATCGTGGGTGTCGGGTTATTAGATGTTTAACCCATCGTTCCCCCTGTTCCGACAACGTTGTCCAAGCACTGAAACATGCAGTATATATTTTTCTATCTTTTATGACATCTTACGAAGGCTTTTGCCTGAATACCAGTATACTGTGAGTGCCGGGTTACTGGATGTTTAACCCATCGTTCTCCCTGTTCCGACAACGTTGTCCAAGCACTGAAACATGCAGTATATATTTTTTTATCTTTTATGACATCTTACGAAGGCTTTTGCCTGAATACCATTGTACCGTGAGTGCCGGGTTACTGGATGTTTAACCCATCGCTCTCCCTGTTCCGTCAACGTTGTCCAAGCACTAAAACATGCAGTTATGCATTTTACAGCATTAGACAACGCGGTAGTGCCACCACCAACGTTATTACCTTCAGTCAGTAGTACTATATAGAGACAAACTTAATGCCTAAACAAGTGTATTATACAAAACCAAAAAAAAAAAAACTTCGCCCATGCCGGCACCTAGACACGCAACCAAATCTTCAGCACGCGATCACCAGACATCGGAAATATGGGAGCATCTCTACACTCAGATACGGGCATTTTGATAAAACGTTTATTTATATTAATTGGTCCGATATCAATAAGTCTTGAAGACTAATGGACCCGGCATGAGTCCTCCTTAAAACAGGCCGTAAAATCACGGCGAGCGGAACGTCAGACAGCCCGTGAGTGTTTTAAAAATTGTTTTTAATTGAAATTTTTTAAGTGCAGCTTGAAGATATCGGTGTAATGGCGGCTTTTAATTACTCTCTTTAGGTCGTAAAAACAGTAATAATATACATATACAGGGTGATTCTTATACAAAAATACTTAAAAAAATTGTAAAGCAGTGTGTGTGTGGGACCTAGCTAATACCGCCTAGTGGCGTAGCTACTAGGCAGGGCAGTCCCCAGGGCCCCCAAGCTAAAAGGGGCCCTTTGGAGTTGAAAAAGGGCCCTTGGGGTAACTACAGATATACTGAAAATAAATGCAATGGAAAATAAAATGGAGGACTTTTAATTTTTTTGTGGTTCAAATTTTTAGGGGCCCCACTTTACTTTTTTGCCCTAGGACCCCTGTTGCACTAGCTACGCCACTGAAACCGCCTTTACATGCAGTTTACTTTCAGGGTAGTGTGCAGAGAATTGGGCAGCAGAGTTTATAAACACGTCGCTTGCTCTCCCTTTAGTGGCGACATTTTTAAGGAATTCAAAGGACCGGCAGAAACAGCGGAAGTGAGCAGGAAAGTGGATAGCGGCAGTGACTAACTAACCAACTAACTAAGTAATCTACGACGTACAAAACTACACATTTGTGTATGATTTTAAATAAAAAAATAAGTGTCTGATAAAGCTGATTTTTTCAAATCTTTGGACAATTCACGAAGGCTGAAAGCCTAAATACCAACGTACCGTGGGTGTCTTAAGCAAGGTAAGAGGAAGTATGTTAACACGGGACTTAAAAACTTGAAGATTTGGGAGAAGGAGAGACCTCCGCGGGCAGCAGGTTCCACAGTTTAGAAACTCTAGGGATAAAAGAACGAACGAAATGGGAAGTTCGGGGCCTGTCCAATTGGACCGTATAGGGATGCATACGTGCGGCACCACGAGTTTCTCTGTTGGGAGCTGCAAGAGGAGGGACTATACTGGATAATTCGTCGGAGCAGAAGCCGTAAAAGAATCTATAGAAGAGCGATAGATCTCCCACAGCTCGACGATGGGCAAGCGAAGGAAGTCTTTGGGTAAGTAAAGGATTATTAATAAGACGAACAGCTTTTCTTTGAATGGCATCAAGAATGCTGAGGGTTGTAGGGGATGCCATTCCCCAGACATGAGAACAATATTTCAGAGAGGGTCGAATTCGGGACACATACAAAGTGTATAAATTGGAAGGAGAAAAATACTTTTGGCTCGGAAAAGAAATCCAAGCTTTTTGAAGCCGCGGTGGCTATAGATACAATGTGTTTATGCCAGTTAAGGTTATTCTCAATGATTTAATTACATTTTGTATACATGGTGTATCTAAAAGTCGCGGAAAAAAATTGCTACCACAAATTCCTAAGGGTAAATACTATGGGGATTTAACCGAACTTTGCTCAGTTCAAAAGTGAAAGATTTCGAAGATACAGAGTGTCAAAAAATCAATCTAATTTTAGATATTTATAAATAATTTTAATAAAAATGGGTTTAATGCCACCACATTAAGCAAAATGTGTTGTTGTGAAGTAAAACATCTGTCTGTGTTTATTCTCACTTCTATTGTAAAATTTAGTGGCGACACCTATGGTATCTTGCTCATATTTAAAATAAAATAACTTTTGTGAGCCACGCTTTATTTAACTTAAAAAAAATCTTATTCTTAAACAACTATAACCTAAAATAGTATATTATGCTGAAAAAAATTACCCAAGTTTAACACGTTGTATCTTAAGAACGAGGAATTTGCGGATCCATGTTTATATAAACTTTTCTTTATATTTTCTAGTGTAGAATCTGCCTTTACATTTTTGTAACAGCATTCTGCAACATCCTGTAGATATACCTACCTATAGGTTACTTTTTCCTATAGAAGAAACTTTCACTTTCTTTGATAATTTTATTACCAATACGCCTTCTCAAAACGGAAATTTAAAATTAAAAATGTGAATAAAACAGACGATTAAATTGATATATTATTCTCATTTACGAACTAGTTTTTTAAAATGATCTGATTTTCGGGCCATTAAAACCAATTTTCGATACACTATAACAGTGATTTTGTTATCTTAAGAGATTTATTAAAAGGTGGAATTTGGGCGTGGGTTCCGTAAAAACGTAGATATTAAGAAAATACTAGTCAATTTAATATGTAATTTGTTAAGATTTATGGCGTCCTTTTATAATCTGTTCCAGTTTTTGTGTTTTAATAGCTATTTATGTATCAAGGGCGTTACTAGGACTATAATGCCCTGAAGGTCGAAATAGCCCGAGGGCCTCTGGCCCGGGGGCTAGATTTCGACCTGATGGGCATTATAGTCCAGTAAAGCCCATGGTGCATACAATGCTTTATGTTTTACCCAAAAAGAGTTTTCCAATGACTAATTACATTATTTATTCGCAATATAAAAAATAAGTTGCACCTGTACCTGTATACGTAAGTAGATAATGACTTGTGTTAAGTTTGACTTTGATGTTTCTATCAGTTGACATTTTTTATTTAACGATTTGCTCAAAATGGAAGAAATTCCACAAAATATAAAAGAAAAGGCCGTAAAAGCGACCGAAAATCTTTTGCCAGTTAAACCAAGGCAATAGTATGATCGGGAGTATGGCATATTTGGTATTTGGAAAGATGCGAACGCAATTCTTCAAATAACCGAAACCGTTTTAATGGCATATTTTCAGGAACTGGTAAGTTATTGATTTTATTTTAATACATATGTTTGTATAAACTTGATCTTTATTGTGAGAGAAATAAAATTGGATAAGCAATAAAATTTCCATATTAGCGCATTAGGGCATTATAAGCGGGCATTATCATAATGCCCGCTTATAATGCCCTAGGTGTGATAGCAGGTATTATTGCTACCATAACATATTCCGTTTCTAAGGTATTACAGATCAATAATAGATGGGTAAAGCATAAATAATAACATTTTTGGACATCAAAATTATTAATAGAGAATTATTGCAAGTCGACTTATTAAGCTCGGAAATTATTAATATCGGCCTTATTTAAATAGTGCTTGTACCCATAATTTAGAGTTATTGCAAATCATGTTGACAGTGCCATTAATCAAAAAAAAGGGGTAACATATTAAGTGAATTTTCTTTATTGTTTTGTGTTGTAGGGATTTCTTTAACACAATTATAAAAATACATTTAAAAAGCAAGGTTTTAAGTATTTTTACTTCTAAAAACTTGTCGATTTTGTGCTCGGCAGCTGTTCGGTTTACACGAACAACTCCGAAGTTAATATAACTAAACTTTAGCTCTGCATAATCATAGTGGTCAGCAGGACCAAAAGCGATAGATTTTACCATAGAGTAAGGAAATTATAAGAGTTATCATGGAATACCCGATTTAAGGACAGGTCATGCGAAAACTCCCAATATAATTTTATTCGTTTCTCGTTGAAATACCGCCAGATAGTCATTTCAGTAAGCTTATGTGTCTCCCCACCGCTGATGTTACACGAGGCGAGGCTTCGACCGACGCATTTAAAGTGTAAACTGGCAACAATGACAAGCCTGCCACCAGCCTGCCGCAAAAGCGGTACGAAAATTTTACCATGCCATGGTTTCTCTTATCCGTAGGTATGTTACTTTATGATTATACTCTTGTCATATTTCATTATCATGCGCTTTTTCACACTCCCATAAAGGCTGACTCTAGAGGTATATTTTTAAGGCTTTCAATTTTTGAAAACGTATTACTACGTTTATATCAAATAATTCAAAAACGTGTTTATTTCAGTGGCTTGAACGTCGATTGAAAATCGAGATCAAGCACATTTTCAGCCATTGTCGTATGCATGCGGCAGTTTTGCATCCAACTTCACAGTAGACATCAAATGAAAAACAAACCTCACTTTTTATTTCGTCCCGTTTTGTGTGCTGTTGTTGGTGTGAGCGTGTTTTAAAGTTTTTTCGCCTATTTTTCCACTCATATTTTGTATAAAAATGTCAAAATTATATATGAAATTGACACTGATGACGTTCGAGGAAGCATTCATCTGAAGTTAGGCAGTTATTAAGCCCGCTTGAATCGTTTATATCCTGTTTCTAATCCGCTTCAGTGAAGTCAACTCTACCTATTTTTAGGTTTGACTTGAACGATTCAAGCCACTTTCAAGTCACTTTTTCAAACCACTTTTAAAAGCCGCGTTAACTCAAGCTAGCTTTAACTATTCGATCTAAACGTAGTGTTTGACATGTGGTAACATTCTTTAAACAGTCATTTTTAGAAGCCAGTTTTACATACAAAAATAAGGAAAGGTACTTTTCTTTTTAATCTATGTACTCTTTTTTATGAATATCACTGTATCTTTGTAAGAAGAGGGGGTGGGGCTGGAGAACTACAAATTATAGGAACTTGCCATATTATTTTTCTGTATTCTAAATGAATCCTAAAGATTGCCCACATATTTTGGCACACCCTGTGTCTGGGTTTTTTATTTAGAGGTCTTAACTAATTTTCCACATTTTTTCTTATTTTTAGAACTAGAAATAAGTTAAAGAATATACGCAAAAAAAAATGTGTCAACTACGATAACAAGAACATGTTTCTGTTTATCCGCAAGGTCAAATGTCAAAACCCGTGACGTCAATGATCTTTCTTAAATTAATGCCAAATTAGACTATATTGAATGAGGCGACATATCGAAGGAGAACAATAACACTGATTTCATTTTTCTCCATTAAAACCATAGGCGGACTGAGTTAATTTAAATTTATAAATTTAAAAACGTGCCATATTCAATATTTATGGGTTTATTCCCGTTTGGAAACTTCTCGCTTGGGCACCTAATAAAAGGTTACCTGGCCCGATCCTTTTTTCTGTTTTGGCGACCTCGACAAAAATGCATAATTATTTCTTCTTGTTTGGTACCCTAAAAGTGGGAATAGAATTTTTAAGTGGATTTATAAAGTGTGTATTAGTATGAGTCTTGAATTGAAGATATGTTCTGTAGTTCGGCGGATTCATTTAATGGATGGTAATTATTTGGGTACACGCCAAAAATTAAATGTAAAGTACTAAAAAACCAAAAAAATAAAAAAAAAATAAACAAGTAAAAAATATTTAAAAATCGACGTTTCGGTGGCAAATCTGCCACCGTTGTCAAGATAAATGGAATAAAAATAATAAAAATAAAAAATTACTAATATTAAGGTTTTAAAATTTATTTTTTTTATCTTTTTTGGGATATTCTGAAATCTTTGACATTAAATCTCAAAATATGTTTGTTTGGTTATAGTGTCATAGTGACATAGATAACTGGTTGCTGGTGTATTTTTTTATCTTTGGACAAACCACGAAGGCTAAAAGCCTAAATACTAACGTACCGTGGGTGTTAATTAACTAAAATTGATGCTACACAATTATCTTTATTTAATAATATATACGCACTTTCTTTGATTTTGCGTTTTTAGAACAAGTTTCCTTTGCTAAAATGCTCGAAGCATCCCAGTTTATTCTATGATTGTTATCAAATGCGTGTTGGCAAATTTTTGATTTATGAAATTATGTGTTTTTAATGTATGATCTGTGTTCTTTTATGCGTTTGGCTCACGGTCTACAAGTTTCACCTATATTAAACTTATTGCAATCACAAGGTATTTTATAAATAACATTTTTTGTATTTTCATTTAAGTTGTATGGTTTTGTTTTTGTTAATTGAGATTTGATAGTGTTTTGTGTTTTAAAGATTGTGCGAATATTAAATTTATGTCCTATTCGTTGAATTTTATTTGATAGTCCGAGAATGTATGGTAAAAATAAATTTGTAATAGGTCTATTTTGATTTTGTCTTATAACTGGAGTTTCAAATTCAAGGAAACAATTATTTATAATATCAAGAGGATAATTATTTTGAATTAAAATATTTTTTAAATAATCTTTTTCAATGTTTATATTTTGATTAGAACAAATGACTTTAGTTCTATCAATCATTTGAGTTAAAATTTAAGTATCTATTTGTATGTGTAGGCTTTCTGTAGATTTTTGTCTCAATATGAGTCTTGGGTTTAATTAAGGAATTAGAATAAAAGGATTTGCGTACCAGAACTAACCAGACCTTCCACCTATACTCTGTAATAATAACAGAACTATTGAAATGCAATAAGATTGTCACCGATTAAGAAGTCTTTACACATGGGTTTTATTTAAATTCGCATTTGGCTAATGCGCATTACAGCACTTATGTAAACTTGGAATAAATATGTCTAAATTATTAAATTATATGCACACCTTGAGGGTACCAAACAAGAAGGCATAATTATGCATTTTGTCCAGGCAACCAAACCAGAGAAAAAAAAGGGTCAGGTCAGATAAAATTTTATTCGGTACCCAAACGAGAAGTCCCCAAACGGGAAAACAACTATTCATGATGCAACGAATACAAGTAAGGATCAAAAGCGTTTTCAAATTGGTTCGCTTTGCGCAATGGCGTAGCAATGTGAGTTTTTTTCCCGCAAAGTTTGTGAATTACGGTCCTTTTTTATATCAGAAAGATTTTAAAGAAATAGGTTTTTAAAATACTATTACAGTTAGTAAAAATAAAGTTTTTGATGTTAATTACCCAAGCAGCAAGCTGACGTCATTTTTCGTCATACTAGCTCATAAAAATCTAATGACGTCATGTTTAGAAAACCCGCCAGAAAAATTTGATGACATTATAGGATTCGTGTCAAAATCCAACCGAAATATCATATGACAGAAAAATAAGACTAATAATTTTACAAAATTAAAATAGGAAAAAACTCTACCGATAGATGGCGTAATGGATAATAAACTACTACGTTTATTCAACATCTTCGCTTTTTATCGCCTACACCGCACCGATGAGACCGAAATAGTTCGTGACCGGTCTGCGGTTGATTGGCTTTGAAAGAAGTATCTTCGGCTAGTGTAAAAATTTGCATCTCCAGGTTGGAGATTGTCCCGAGAGATGCGATTTTGCAGTGCAAGGAAATTGCAAGTAGTAAGGAGTGTTTTCCTATTTCAATTTTCAAATAAAATATCGTATTATTTTAGCTTTAAATAAAGAAGTATATGCGTCAATTTTTCGTCATCTTAAAGACGTCATTACGACGTCATTAAAGGAACGTCTTTAGTCTGTGACTTAGGGAGGTCAATTTAACGTCATTTTGCCGTCATCTTATGACGTCTTTGCTGAGCAAATGTGACCAAAAATTACTAAAAAGAGACGTCAATAAGACGTCAGCTTACTGCTTGGGGAGTTTAAAATATTTTATTAACATAAACGGAAGTTACGTAATAAACTATTTAAAGCACTTAAAATCTGAATTAGAGACCGAACCCGCTCAAACCTATTTACAGTATTCACCTCTTTGAACTAGCAAAACACCTGAAATAAAATGAAGAAAATCCTTTAAAAATTTAGCTGACAAATACCATAAATTCCAGACACAACTTGGAATTCCTATTTTTAAGCAATTGCAAAACGTATACACATCGTGATAGCACGATTCCTTTAATTGAACTTTAATGTGTTGAATACTTGCATGTAGCGATTGGACAAAAAACAAAAACATTTAAAACCCACTAGCTGTTTAAATCTAATAAATACTAAAATTTAATTTAGTATGTTCTCCTTTGTCGGTGGAAATACCTATTAAAGTAAACGTTAAATACAGAACAGTATACTTAGGACAAAGAAGTTTCTGTTAATTTTTAAAGGGTTAGTGGTTAAAATTAAATATGCAACGTCACAGAGCTAAAATTTTAAAAAATAGTGCATGGGGCAGCAATGAAATGAACTATATGATAATAACCGTTTTAAAACCCCCAATGTTAAATGTTTCGGGTCTCGGACTGGGCAAACGCGTCACTTTTTTGTCGGACAATTTTTAAACATTAACATGTTTCGGGTATCGGACTGGTGACTGTAACTCTTACCAATTTTGGAACAATGCTTAAAAATTGCATGTAACACATTGTGGTAAACCTATCCAACAAAAAAGTACCACGTTCGCCCAGCCCGACCCCCGAAACATGTCAAAATTGGCAGACTGCGTTAAAGCGCCGCTTTCACAATATGGCTGTATAATGGAATAAGTTTTAAAAGTCACTAGAAGAGATTTTTCGTTTTTTTTGTTGTAAAAGTACAGAGGCAACAAAGCGTCATGTCTACCCTCTGTTGGATAACCCTGTATACATATTTTAATAAAACTCTACCTACGCCACTGGCTGAAACTATATCTTTTATTGATTGTAAGTGGGTGGAATTGCTCTTTTATAATCTTTATTAGTAGGTCAATTAAAAAATCAATTACTTTATTACACAGAACAATCCATACAGATCATAGCAAATACCTTGTTTGGAAAACCACAATATATATTATTATCATTGGCCTCCAAGATCGCCTGACCTAAATCTATGCAATTTTTTAAATGAAATTCAAATGTCAGTTTCTTAAAAAAACTTTAAAAATGCCAATTATTTTTGAAATTACAATAAACTGTCTTTAGGAATAAATATTAATAGGTTTTAAAACATAAATATACATTGTCAAATTACCAAATTCTGCACAATTTAAATAATTTTAGCAACTGCAATTTTTCCTTGTCAAATTTTAAATTTAAATCGAAAATTTGCAACAAAATTGACTCTCGCCACAGGCCACGAGTGCAAAGTAATGCAATTCAAAATTTTGGAATATCTAAATGAGGTCAAGCATCGCTCGCGTGCATTTAGATTTTTAACATAATCTTTTTTCTTTTCTGGCTATAAGAATAGAATTAAAGTTTTTTTTTAAACAACCAATGTCAAATTGTCAATATGTTCGAGATATTTAAAAAAATAAACCCCTTATTAAACCTATGGTAGCTAACTCTATACAGTGTGTCCAAGATAAGGATCCTAAGCATGGAAATCTCAGTACCTATTGGAGATACAGCTTAGGTTAAATAAGGAAAAAGTTGTGTTTTTTAAAGCTTATTTACATGCCGTTTAAAAACTTTAAAAAATTTCATGGCCTGCTGAGATATTTGGCAAAAACAACAATTTGACTATATCGATTTTATTTTTTCTGACTTTAATTGAAGAGATATGAAAAAACTAATAACACTTTTTATTGGCACTTTTTAGCTACCACATGATAGTATTTTTAGATTTTATACCCGACGTTTCGTTTTCAAGAAACCATCATCAGCTTTGTTTTTTTATATGGCTCGAAATCAAAGTACCCCCTGTACCTGATCCCATTTTTTATTACAAATTCAACGATGTATAACATGTGATATTTTAATTTTAGTTTAAAAATAGAAAAAATTGCATTTTTTCTATTATTTTTTTAAGTTATTTTTAAATAGGCCTTGCAAACAAATGATTCTCTCGATATACAGGGTGTTTTCTAATTCAGGTAAGAAACTCTAAGGGCATATTCCTGAGCAAAGTTTTATGAAAAAAAAGTTCGTATAAACGTAGTTTCGGAAATGCTTTGTTTCTAAGATACAAGGTGTTAAACTTAAAAAAAATAGAATCGGCATTTTTAATACCATTTTAAATATGCCTTATCCGATTTTAATAAAATTTGGTTGTGGTATTTGTTAAATTAGTAAATTAATAGCCCTAAACTAGTTTTAATTTGTGGGGCCAGTGGCGGCGTGGGACGCATCTTAGCTTATATTATTGACCAAAATATGTGCGCCACTGACTTTTTGCATTTTAATATTTTTTTGGATAAAACACCTAAAAATACAACTTTTTGTGCCTTCATATTTTTAGAAGGTTGCTTAGTTTTCCAGAAAAAAAATAAAATTTTCCAAACTGTATAATCCAGGACCATATACAAGAAATATAAGGGCATTTATTTCTTTGAAAAACTAAGTAGTTTAACTTTTTATTATCAATTATGTAATAACAACAACAAATGCTTAATTAAAACCGTTTATTTTTAGTCTAACAAATTTTACTAAAAAAGTGTTTTTTTTAGATTTCTTGAAAAGTATAACACCCTGTATTTTAAGAACGAAAAATTTAAGTACTCATGTTTATATGAACTTTACTTTATTAAAATGGCTCAGCAATACGCCCTTTATTTTTCCTACCGCAATAAGGAAACACCCTGTACATGCCGTATCAAAAATGTTTGCAAAATATTTGACAAACACCATTTACTAAAGAATGAAATATACAGGGTGGCCCACCATATTCGACACGGTCTGTAGCTGGATAACCATGGGATTTTAAATAAAACTAATTACTGGAACATATACAGGTCGGATAAGACCACTGTATAAAATTATTTTACTCTATACAGGATGTCTTAAAAAAGTGTGACGTATCAAAGTTATATTTTTTTAAATAGAACACCCTATATTTTATGACGGTTTTAGATTCTACATAAAAAAATAATTTAAGTTTGTTAATAGTATCAAGTGTCTAATTTTATTAATTTTTGTGATATTTGATTTTTTTCAAAATGCAGGGGTGCAATAAAATTAATTTTATTTTAACAATATACACTCCTCAAACTTTAAAATTTGTTACAAGATTAGGAAAAGTCTGTCTTATCATACGTAGGTCATATCGAGATATTAGATTATACAGGGTGATCAAAAAATAATTTCAATTTTTTAGAAAGTAAAATAGCAATATCTCTCTTATTTTAAATAGAACACCCTGTTTTTTTACACCACATGATGACAAACCAAATGCTCTTTCAAATGGTGTATAGGTTGCCTATACCTATCTTTTATACTTTTTAAGTAAATTCCGTTTTAACATATTTTTATTCCAAATGTCTATTTAAATGTAAGTAGGCTGTGATATAGCTATGCCTATTTACTAAGCCGTTATTGCAAAATGTAATGTGGTCAGTTCTGACGACATTGTGTGACCTATAACTCGTTTCTTCCATTATCCATAATCACTGTGTCAAATTTTTTAAAGCAGCTATTAAGGTTATCAGAGGAGCGCACAATAAGCCGAGCGGCTTCAGTGCATGGGTTATCCCGGCCCTATTCTAATCTAAGGTTATCAGATGGTTTCTCTTGGAATATTTTTCAGGATTAACTCTAGACTAAAGTAAACCACTTTTTTCACATCCTACCAGTATTATATCATCTTGTTGTTGTCGAAGAAGGGTTTTTATTTACAATCATTGAAATTTCCTTTAAACTGACTAAAACACTAGTAATCAATAAATGGTCGTTGTTACTTTCTTAATAAAAATATTAATGGCTGCTATGTCACAGCCAACTTTAATTTAAATAAACATTTGGACTAAAAATTTGTAAAAACAGATTTTACTAAAAAGCACAAAAGATAGGTATAGGCAACCTTTACACCATTTGAAAAAGTATTTTATTTGTCATCATGTGACGTAAAAAAATACAGGGTGTATTACATTTGTGTGTGTACATTTAAAATAAGAAAGATATGGCTATTTGATTTTCTGAAAAATTGAAATTATTTTTTGATCACCCTGTACAATATTTAATCTTGATTTGACCTACGTATGATATGGCAGACTTTTTCTAATCTTGTTAAACATTTTAAAGTTTAAAGTGTTAAAGTAAAATCAATTTAATTTTACCTCAAAAAAATCAAATATCACAAAAACGAATAAAATTAGACACTATAGGGTGTTCCATTTAAAAAAATATAACTTTGAAACGTCACACTTTTTTGAGACACCCTGTATAGAGTAAAATAATTTTATACTGTGGTCTTATCCGACCTGTATATGTTCCAGTATTTACTTTTTTAAAAACCCCCTGGTTATCCATCTACAGACCGTGTCGAATATGGTGGGCCACCCTGTATTTATGACAATGCATTTCCTTATTATTTACCCTATAAGAATGCAGAAAATATCATTTTAAATATGTTTTAAAAATAATTCTAATATAAAAGATTAAGAATATATTTTTTTCCGCAAAAATACACTATCAACTCTCACATCTTATATAATCTACTGGCGGGAACGAGGGGACTTTAAACTTCCAGCTGTTCATATTGCGGATCAGGTTGGCTTCTCTGATTCTTTTGTCGAAGAAATAAAAGAATATCGTCGTGAAGTCACGATTGTCGATGTCATTGAACGTCGTACCTACTTGCAAAACAACAGCTGATATTAAAGTGAAGTACTAATAGAGCTTCTGTAAGATGCAAAAACTCTATATTTTTGTAAAATTCTATTGAAGTTCTTACCCCCAAAAAATTATATTTTTGGCATAATTATCACTTTTGTTTTTTAATATTTTGTAAAAGCGTACTTTAAACATACCAGGTGTTGCTCCGTCGAGCGGGACATGGGGAATCCCACGTAAATTTTGAAGTAGTCAAATATTGGCTCCCCTAATTATTTTAGAAAAAACGCTATTAGGACTTATTGAAGAGCACAGTAAGTTCTACCCAAAATAAAAATTTGAGCATTTTTCAACCAACCAGTAAAGAGTAAACTGTTTAATACTTCTGCAACGTAGTATCTCATTATGCACCCTGTACTCCAGAAATCAACAATCAAAACACCATATTGATTTATTAGTGACAATTTAGATCATTAATTTATAATGTCATAGCCAAAAGTGAACAATTTTATACGGGAATTTCAAAAAGAATCCTTGCATTTCATTTTAGTTTACAGCTAATTCCAACACATGCACTCACAGTTACGCAAGACAATAAAACAAATTTTTCTACAGACTTTAGAAGTCAATTTATGACAAAAATATCAGGATTTTATCAAATGCTCAAATATTCCTCCATTAACTGCCAGACAATAAACCAAACGATTATAAAACTCATTTCTTACGTTGGCTAGTTAGTACATCGATATTCTGGCACATTCAGGGGAAATAGCATTCCTTAGCTGGACTAAATTTTCATATTTTTTATTGGTAGCTTAGTTTTTAAATGTTCCCATAGAAAAAATCATTTGGCGAAAGATTACGTCGATTTTCTTCACATTTGCAATTATTGATTACTATGACTGTAGTTTCAAATTTTTTATTATCCGTTCTATTGTCGATTTACTTGGTATTGGCCTATTGGGAAAAAAGGCTGCAAACATGTCCGCTACTCCTCGATAACTATTTCCCTGGTAAAACCATTTTATAATAGTGATTTTTTCTTAATTTAAGTAGTTTATTATTTAAGAATGATGTGACATTGATCTGACAACTTAAGAGTAAGAGGTTAAATAATTTTTCTAGTATTTTATTATAAACTTCTAATAATACAAGGCGGGTAAGAAGATAGGAGATTCGTAACTTATTTTAGCATTTATCTCTTAGATCGCGGACTGAGAAGAGCTGAAATTTGTACACTGGGTACAACTTTTCGTGCTCTCTAAAAATCCTAATTATATCTTCTTCTAAAATAATTAGGGGAGCCAATATTGGACCACTTCAAAATTTACATGGGATTCCCTATGTCCCGCTCGACGGAGCAACACCCGGTATATCAGTCAAAACTAAAGCTTTCTGAGTTAATCTGTAAAAGGAGTTATAAATTTTTGTCCTTAACGATGTTCTATTTGGAAACGTAAAATTTAATCAACGAGAATTTAACACCAAAAATAGTATAGTGTGCAAGCAAGTTTTAAAAAGACTCTTTGCACACAAGTATGAAGTTTTTGCAACGAGCCGTAGGCAAGTGCTACAAGTCATACAAGTGTGCAAAGCGTCAGTTTTAAACGTGTTGCACACGATACTTTTCTACGAGCAGGAAATAAGGATTAATAATATGTGATTTTTATTATTTTTATTCTTTTAACTTTTGACAGGACTGTGTGAAATTTTTTTATACGCCATGTAAAAAGTTGAAGATATGCTCTATATTGGTTAGGCGGATTCATTTATTGGATGGTCTTTTTGTTAGGTACACGCCTGGAAAGAATGGGACCGCTTCGGTCCTGGTCCCGGGGTATACGAGCTGACCCTGTTCAGCCCTATTGACCCCTATGAACTTGCCGATCGCCTGAAACAAAATAAAAGAAAACCCCCAAAAATTCGAATTAAAAACGACGTTTCGGTGGCAAGTCTGCCACCGTTGTCAAGATTAAAAATAAACTTAGAAAATAAAAATAAAAAATTAACTAATATAATAAGAAATGATTAAATTTTGTGCTTTTGGAATCTCAAACTGAAAATAGTTTGTCAAGAGTGACATAAGTAACTGGTGTATTTATTATTTGTAAGACAACAAAGGTGGTGAGTTAATTGATTTTTAGCTTTCCTGAAGATACTTTAGTATCGAGCAAAGGCAACCAAGTGTTATTTAAATTAACTGAAATTGATGCTACACAATTATCTTTATTTAATAATATATACGCACTTTCTTTGATTTTGCGTTTTTTAGAACAAGTTTCCTTTGCTAAAATACTCGAAGCATCCCAGTTTATTCTATGATTGTTATCAAATGCGTGTTGGCAGATTTTTTATTTATGAAATTCTGTGTTTTTAATGTATGATCTGTGTTCTTTTATGCGTTTGGCTAATGGTCTACAAGTTTCACCTATATAAAACTTATTGCATTCGCAAGGTATTTTATAAATAACATTTTTTGTATTTTTGTTCTTAACTATGTTTAATTAACGAGATTGTATCACCCAAAAAATATTTGTGGTATCAGTGCCACCTATTTCTACCTATTAAAAAAACATAATTTTGATATAAGCAAACCTAAACTAAACATTTTTATATGATCTACAAAATGAGAAATGCATCTTTGTTCGTGATATAACTATTTTTCAGGGTGTATCAAACAAAAATAAAAGGAAACCCATTAATATTAGTTTAAAACTTGTTGGATTTTATAAAAAGCATTAAGTTAAGAACAAAAATCCACCCTATCAATCTCAAGCATAACAGAAAGTAACATTATTAAAGACAGTGACACACCTGGACCAAAATAACCCTCCACATAAAGTTGTCCGAAAATCCCTATTAAAAATCCAAGGAACTAAATCAGGGAAGTAAAGCGGCGCACCCGGAAATACAAAAGAAGCAAGTAATAAAAGAATTTAAATTAATAATAAGAGAGAGGAACTGACGCCTGTATAGTATACAGGGGGGTTGTTTTTGTATTATTTTACTAGGGTAATAATGAAGCAAGTCTCACCTGTGTAACGAGACATCTTGCACAAGATCGTGGGAATTTTGTGCAAATTTAGGTAGGTGATTGTAGGGGTCTGTTTACGTAGGGGGTTACAGCAAGTTTTTTGACGGGGTGGAATAATTACCAAAGGAAATATTGAGGAGATGTGAGGTGAACAATACGGCTTTGCTTAACCTCAATTTATTTTCGGGTTGTTGCACTTCTTCAGAGAATATATACCAGGTGTATCTAAGCAGGGTGATATAACATTTTCAGTGGAAGAAGAATTTAAGTAGCCTGGAGTAACAAAAGATTCTAAATATCTTTGTAATAGCTACGTATACACAGCACATACATTATACAGGATGATACAGAATGTCGTTAAAAAAAATTAGGACAAAAATATAAAGAAATGTTCATTTTAGTCTCTAATTTTTTTGTTTTCAGGATACAGGGTTTTTAAACTTTTTAAAAAACTAAAAAGATTTGAATACACTTATTTTATGCTTATTTATTGCATCCAAAACACAATCATGTTCCTTGTCGCGAAAAGAGTCATCAAATACTCATCCTCTACTTATGAGCGGCCAAGTTTTACAGAGCAGAGACACCTTTAATCTTGTGGGCGTCACATTTGAAAGTAACCTTAACTGGCATAAACACATTATATCTATAGCCACGGCAGCTTCAAAAAGTTTGGATTTCTATTTCGAGCCAAAAGTATTTTTCCGCTTTTAATTTATACACTTTATATGTGTCCCAAATCCGACCTCCCTTGGAATATTGTTCTCATATATGGGGCATGGCGTCCCCCACAACCCTAAACATTCTTGATTCTATTCAAAGAAGAGCTATTCGTCTCATTAATGATCCTTCACTAACAGAAAGGCTTCCTTCTCTTGCCCACCGTCGGGCTGTGGGGGATTTATCGCTTTTTATAGGTACTTCCATGGCTTCTGCTCTGAAGAATTGTTCAGTATAGTTCCTCCACTCACGGTTCCCAACAGAGAAACTCGTGGTTTCGCGCGTATGCATCCCTATACAGTCCAACTGGACAGGCCCCGAACTTCCCACTTTGTTCGTTCTTTTATCCCTAGAGGTTCTAGGTTGTGGAACCTGCTGCCCGCGGAGGCGAAAATCATTTAAAAATAAACAAATATGACTATCACAAACGCAAGTTTTTCTTTCGTGGTTAAAAGAAGCTTGTTGTTTTTTAGGATTTTTTAAATCGCAATAATAGTAATTTTTTAAAACTTATAACTTTTAATTGGCATAAAAGAAGACTCTCTGAAGTTTAAACAAAATATTATTTGGCTTTTCTCCAGAATAATATTAAACAGTTTATTGAACATTTTAAGAAAATTAAAACTTTTATACATTATGAAGAACTATTGTGCTCTTACACAATATAATAAAAGTTATGATTACTTTAAAAGAAATAAAATAATGAAATATTTAATATTAAGTTACTTACAATACAAGGTTTCAATCTATAAACAAGGTTCATTAGCACTCGGTTGAAATTATTTTAATCTAATAAAATAAAATCTTAACAAGACACCAGACGAGAACTGGGCCAATGGTTGCGTCTCAAAAACGTGGTAAATTGTTTACCAAAAATGTGGTAAACAGTTTACCTAAAAACTTATTGATAAACTTGTTAGAAAAATGAAAAAAAAAAGAAATGTCTGATGGACACTTTAAAGTTTGATATTACTTTTGGAAAAATTAACTGGTAAAAGATACACCTATTAGGTATCTTAACCAGATAAAAATTCTTTATTATATGGATAAAAAAATTTACTATTCTTTTAACTTGGTTAAGATACCTAATAGGTGTATCTTTTACCAGTTAATTTTTCCAAAAGTAATATCAAACTCTAAAGTGTCCATCAGACATTTAATTTTTATATTTTTTCAGTTTTCAAACAAGTTTATCAATAAGTTTTTAAGTAAAGTGTTTACCACATTTTTGGTAAACTGTTTACCACATTTTTGAGACGCAACCATTGGCCCAGTTCTCGTCTGGGGTCTTGTTAAGATTTTATTTTTATTAGATTAAAATAATTTTAACCGAGTGCTAATGAACCTTTGTTTATAGATTGAAACCTTTGTATTGTAAATAACTTAAGAATAAATATTTCATTATTTTATTTCTTTTAAAGTAATAATAACTCTTATTATATTGTTTAAAAGCAGAATAGTTCTACATAATGTATAAAAGTTTTAATTTTCATAAAATGTTAAATAAACTTTTAATTTTATTCTGAAGAAAAGCCAAATAATATTTTGTTTAAATTTAATCTCCCAGAAATCAAATAAAGCATAAAATACTCTGAAGTTTGTTGAACATTTAAAAAAAATTGCATTTAAAATTTTTTCAAAATTAGTGGGTCACCTCAAGATGTTAAGTACTCAGTAAGTGAAGCACTTTTTTTTCAAAAATGTTCTTGTTTAATAAGTGACAAATTACGGTTATATTTTAGCATTAGGATTGTGGTAGCATTTTTTTCGCATCTTTAGGGACACCCTGTATATGAAAAAGGAACTACTAATAAACATTAAAAAAATTTGAACCGAATATTAGTAACTCACTGAAAAGTTAAAATTGATAAAAAATATAAAAAAGAAATCGGGTAATTGCATATGGCATTAAAGTATAAATGCTTTTGTTTATTTAGTTACTAACATTGAGTAGTTGAGCACATGTGTTATTACCCGACTTATTTTTTTTTATTATTATTTTTAACTTTTTAGTTAGTTTTACTATTTTTTCTTTTAAGTTATTTTTTTTTAATGTTTATCTTTTTTAGTTTATTATCATTATTATTACTATTACAACGGTAAATATTTACTAAAAACGCTACTAGTACCTATTTTAGCGGTTAGCTACAGCCTCGTGTGTATCGATTTATAAACTTTTGACAGCAATGACACATATGTCAAACTATTTTCAGTTTGCGATACAAAAATAATATAAAATTTTAATCATTATTAATTTAAATATTAGTTAATTTTTTATTTTTATTTTTTAACTTAATTTTTAACTTGACAACGGTGGCAGATTTGCCACCGAAACGTCGTTTTTTAGTTGAAATTTTTGGGTTTTTGGGGGTTTTTCTTTTATGTTGTATCAGGCGACCGGCCAGTTCATAGGCGTCAATAGGGCAGAACAGGGTCAGCTCGTATACCCGGGACCAGGACCGAAGCGGTCCCATTCTTTCCAGGCGTGTACCCAACAAGAAGACCATCCAATTAATGGAGGTTTAATAAAGGAATTAAAAAAAAGATATAACTTACCAGAACTAACCATGACCTCCCACCTATACTCTGTCTTCGGTTTTTATATTGTCTGTCAAAAGCTAATCAATCGATACACACCGGGCTGCAGCTAACGCTTGTACATACCGGGTTAGTAAAAAGTACTGCAACTTTAAAATCTCTTCAAAACCGCTAAAGCTATATTTACCAAATTTGGTATCTAAGGAGTTTTGGACATGTGGAATTAAATAGTGATATCCGCACTATTTTCAGATTTCCCAGTTTTGTGTTACACCTATTTATTTCAGTTTTTTAAATGGAATGCCAAAATTATTTGTATTGCATTAAATTGGACGGCTCAAATTTAGTAAGTTTCTAAATTTTCAAAATTCTGTCTCTATTAATTGTTGAGATATGACACACTACACTTTCCGCAAAAAGTAGGACCTAAATATCCTTAAAACCCCTAAAGTTATGTTTACAAAATTCAGTTATAATAATAATAATATTTTTTTTAAATGCCACTTCTTAGCCCCCTTCTCGCAAGACTCATTTTTGAATACGCCACTGGTTGCCGCTGTATAAGCAGGACTTTGCCACCTGCATTCAATATATTAGATCACACTTTTATTGCTTCTTAATTTTTAATTAATATAAAAATTATACACCTATTTCTATGTGAAACATTCATAATAATTCCAAAATAAAAATAGTAAGTTATTCCAAATTTACGATCGGTTATAAACTATACGAACCAGCGCTCCTGCTGAGCATACGTCATCCTGCAAGAAATATCTAAGTATGCAAGTAACCAGGTTCGCGGATTTTTTCTGCAAAATCTGTTTAATCCGACATCATTAATATTATTTATTGAAGCACTACATAACGCTTATACGACTTAACATATCGCATTAACTTTAATTAAGTTGAAACTTGTCAAATGTGTGATATATTGTGATAAGTGGACGATGTTCGTGATGTTTGTGATCAGTAATATATCTGGGAGTTTTTAATATGTGGATGTATCCCAAGGTTAGTTTATATTTATAAGGTTGCGACATATCCTCAACTTTTAGGCGGTTCGAGGTCGAGGACGCTAGGAAGGGCACTCCACGGAGAAAAATTGGCAAGACTGGGTAAAATCAAAGTGATGATCAATCCAGTGGCGTCTAGAATTTGCACATTTTATTTTGCATTGTTTTGGAAGTGATATTTGTTGAAAGATGTAATTCCAAATGCTTTTTATTTAAAGTAAAAGAATTTACAACTTATTAATAATTAAAAACTGTTGTGTAAACGGTTGTTCCAATAATACAATAAACTGTATATCTCCGGCACTGAACAACATGGCCGAAAAATGGGAGATGTAACGTCATAACACGTCAAAGCAATATGGCCGAATGTCGTGACCTTATATAGACCGACTTTGTTCATTACTGGAAAATATATTACGGTAAGTATCAGATATGCAACGATTTTGCAAAGAATTTTTCTTAAATAACTCTTAATTGGCTTATTAGAAAATAACAAAATTTAGTGTTTGAGCTTATCTTATCAACGTCTTTGAAATAGTTTAATACAATTTTTTTGTAAAATTAATAGGAAAGCCAATATTTAATAAAGGTATCCAAATTTATGTAAGAACATTTTAAAAGCGCAAATTCGGTACCCTTTGAAAATAATACAAAAACACATAAAAAAGGCCGCCTGCAATCGGACTATTTTAAACAAAGGTGCCGCTATCCTTTACAGCGACGCGCCGATACACTATAGGATAGAAACCCATTATTTTGGCCAAAAAGTAACTAAATTTTAATGGCTCATGCTGTGTATTTCAAAGCAGACACTCCAAACTACATGTACGCAAAATTATAAAAGGATATGACGACTTCTATTGGGGTAATAAGAAACTTGAAAATGTATTTTAAGTAAACATAAATATACAACATTTAATCTACTTAGTTTATTATTAGCCTTGTTTACTAAAAAAGTAAAAAAGTTTAAATAATAAGAGCTAATGTTGTGTTTCCGATGCTGTCTCGCGAAGTCTCGCTACTTTTGTCAAAGATTTTTTTACCTTTTTCTTTATCAGTTTTTGTACTTACAATTGCCTTCCTACGTTTTGCTACTTCTGAGTGTAAGGACAGATACAAGATTTTTTTATAATTTCCATTTTAAAATTTAATATGTTTTGTCCTACACTGTATATCCTAAAAGATAAAAGCATTCTGATGAAAGATATGGATTCTACAGAATCTACCCAACAAAATAGTGTTTTTTATTTATTTTATACGTTAAAAAATAAAAAGTTAGGAAGATGTATCTCTATTACGCTTCTAAGAATAATTTAAAATTATTTTTCAGATTTGGATTGTCATATTTCCGAAACTAATTGAGATAGAAACATCAAATGTAGTATTTTTTAAAGCATTTTAAAATATTTTTTTGGTGGTGATATAATATTCAGGGTATTCCATTTCAAAAATCATACCTATTGTAGTACCCTGTATATCATATAAGATAATAATCATCGGATTACTAATTAGAATACTACCGAATTAACCAAACAAGCTGACATTTTAATTTATTTTGTACAATAAAAAATAATAATGTTAAGTGGGGTGTAAATTTATAATAACATATAATAAGTTTTAGGTTTCAAAAAGCATTTGTAAAAATTTATAATATTTTTCCAGTAAAAAGCACCTCATTTTAAGTAAGATTGGTAAGTTTCAGAATTTTGACCAAAAAATTAATTTCTCTCCCATAGTGCGATGACCAGTTGCATCAATCGGCATATCATAAAAGAAATACAGCAAAGGCGGCCGCGAAGACAAGCATACCGATGTATTTGCTTTAAACTTTTTTATGATTTTTTTTTCTTATCAAAGAGCACTGAATTTACATTTTTAAACTGTTCCTTCTACACATGCAATTTCCTAGGCCATCTGGCGATGCACCACCCGGTATATTTCTAGTAATTCACCCAAAACAATCCCTATTACACTCCAAAATTAACCCATACTGTGCAATATACCAACACGAAAAAAAACCCGACACTTTCATATCTCAAACCGGACCTTCAAGGGTCAAAGTTGACTTCACTTCCGAATTTTCTCACGGTTCACCCTTCAAAATCCACATCCCCCTTTCTAACTACGCAGTTTAAATTTCTATACCTTCCCTATAGGTATGTACAGTCTTTAAGAACAAGTATAGGAATTATTTATTCTGGATCCCCCTTATGGAGGGTGAGTTGTCTATAGGTATTTTGTTGATCGTGATAAATTAAAGAGGGGTCCCATTAAGATACCAGGTCCCTGCACAGCGTGGGACTCTTGGCAAGGTGGTGACGCAACGCCCTCTTTGATTTTAAAATTATACACCATGTAGGAGCTGGCTTTGGGGGTGAAATATAATGCATTTTATTTTGTCTTGGTATACAGGGTGTCTTTTAAAGGTGAGACTAAAATATGACGATCTGATCCAACCTACCTTAGTCCAAAATTGGATTATTTCGGAGATACAGAAGAGTGGCGACGCTAGGGTGGGGCCAAGGGTGACTCGAGCCCCTCCTAAAATATGTCTGCCACCTTCCTGGAAGGTGTAATGTAAGAAGCATATCGTACAGAAAAACATTAGTTGAGGTATCAAATTTTTAATAGTAAATACATTTTGTGTCTGTTTTATACACGTGAGGACCCTTATTTTTTACAAATTTACTTGGCCCCCTCTAAAAATTTTCGGCCCCCTTTGGCCACCCCAAAACCCGAGCCAAAACCAAAAGGCTAGCGGCGCCACTGATATAGAATATCAAAAGTTAAATGTTGCTTTAGTTTTTTATTAATATTTTTTTAAATAATTGTATTGTCACATTATTTGGATGAAGATGGATTTGGAAGGTGACAAATTACAATCTGTCATCAATTTTATGGGAAAATTAAAATCGAAATTACTTATTTTTTGCCATTCTCTATTTAAGTTTTAAATTAAAAAAATATTCTTGTTTCTTTTAAACGATAAAGGACCCCGGTCAATCCTTATGGAAAGTGGCTTTTGGCTATTATTATTTTTTTAAATTTGATTTGTTGTAAATCCCAACTTCCTGATTAAATTTCATGAAAGGTAGAACATAAACAGCTTACTTGGACTATTTTATTTATATACAGCCAAGGTTTCGATGCTGGTTAACATCATCATCAGGGCTAAAAGCAATAATTTTTGTATGTTTGTGATGAACAAAGGACAAATATTTTTTTTCGTATCAATAGCCTATACTTTTAAACATTTTACACACTAAAAACAAGTTGAAAAATAATTATTTAAAATTTCACACATGTTTCATGATGTGAATTGTATTTTTACTATGCTATCGAATTGTTAGTTAATATTATTTACTTAAGCAAATAAAAAGATAAGTTTTTAAAAACTTTTAAAACTAATATATAGTTTAGGGGCTTTTCTCTATAAAACGAAAAAGAAAATGCTTATTATATCTCCAAATTATACAGGTTAAATTCAAGGTGTCTCTAGACTTTATTTTTATTTTCCGCTGATAATATGTTCTGAAAAAGCTTTAGTAAGATAGAAAATAAATTAAAACCATAGGAAGTACTCGAAATCTTATCTTACAAACATCTAACTTGGGGCTCTATAACTCTAAAACTAGAAGCGATCGGACATTGTGCCAATAAAGACATGTAATCAGGAGGTTAAGATCTACATTATATCAAATTCTTAAAAAAATTAACTGAAAGCCACTTTCCATAAGGATTGAGCGGGGTCCTTTAAACATTTTTAAAACGATTGCTAAAAAAGGGTCTAAAAACGCACGTCAAACAAGATCTGAAAATGACATGACAATTTCACATGATGTATGATACTACTGTGTAAACATTTTTCACATGTCAACCACTTAAGTCAGTTCTGACATAAGCGTGTAAAAACACTTTTATACGGCGTATGAAAAATTTTCACACAGTCCTGTCAAAAGTTAAAAGAATAAAAATAATAAAAATCACATATTATTCCTTATTTTCTGCTATCGTAGAAAAAGTAACGTGTGCAACATGTTTAAAACTGACTCTTTGCACACTCGTGTGACTTGTAGCACTCGCCTACGACTCGTGCACAATTGTCATTCTTGTGTGCAAAGAGTCTTTTTGAAACGTGTTGCACAATATACTATAACAAGATGACTTATGTCACTTTTCTTTTAAAATACCTATTAGTCGTTTTTTTAATAACGTATGTCCTAAAAGTTTTGGCACAAAATATTTATCGTTTTTTTTTAAATGCTGCGCTTGAGAGTATTTGGGGCACTTAGTCTCTTTTGATATTTAAGACCATTCCTCCTCAATTCCAACGATATCGTACTCTTAGAAGATCTGTATTGCCTAGCCAGTCTCCTAGTTGACATTCCAATCTGGTTTTTGCTCTTTTCACCAATCTCTCTGACCTCTGTGCGGTAAATGCACGTGGTCTTCCACTTTTTGGGAGATTCAGACATGGTATTCCCTGCTCGCTCTCCGCTATTGTTCTATAAATGGTTCTGTGTGAAATGTTTTCATTCTGGAATATTCGACAGATTTCAGCTTTGGGTATCCGCCCAACTAACTTGTAGATACTTTTTTCTTATTTCTAATTTATACGACATCTTAAAGCGAAAACTTCAAAATAAATAAATCTCAACTGACAGTAAATAAAATAAATAAAGTTTTGTTTTCAAAGGCAACTTCATATTATTTTGTTTTTAACACGCTTTTATTAACTTGGGTTGTAACTATCTGGCTATGTAACGGAATCTTTGAGCCTAATTTTAACCAACTTCCAGCTATTCCATTTCTTTGAAACTTTGCACACGTATTAAGGAAACATGACAATGCAATAATCTGCAAACAGTATCCTGTTATCTTTTTTTGGATCGCCAGGAAAAAAATTCCATTATATTATAAAAACAACACCTAGGTTGCCATCTGTTGGCAACATTTCAAACTTTGCTATTAAATGAAGAAGAAATTTTTTAGTGGGTTGCAATATATTGGCAACGGTCCAAACATTGCCTGGATTGCCATCTGTTGGCAAAATTTCAAACTTTGCTACTTAATGAAGAAGAAATTTTTTAGTAAGTTGCAATCTGTTGGAAAAATTTTAAAATTTGCCACTCTTGTTCATTAAAAAAATTTTCGCCATTTTGTCAAGAGTAGCAGAAACTAAAAATGAAAAATAATTAATAGTTTAAAAACTAAAAAAACACGCTTTTATATGCAACCGAACTAAAAATTAGAAAATAATTTTTCATTAAAAAAAATATTGTCATTTCATAGTAAAAAGCGTGGGGTGATAAATATATTAAATGTTATAATTATTATATTTGCAAATATCTATGATGGAAAAGTTATGAAAAAATAGTAAAATGCACCCCACGCTTTTTACTATGAAATGACAATATTTTTTTAATGAAAAATTATTTTCTAATTTTTAGTTCGGTTGCATATAAAAGCGTGTTTTTTAGTTTTTAAACTATTAATTATTGTTAAAATTAAATACAATGAGTTTTGTGCCAAAACTTTTAGAACATACGTTATGACAATTTTCCTTTAGAAACATTGAACAATATCTTTGACACTTTTCAAAATAAAACGGTTTTTATGATAAGCAACGATCATTTCACTTCGAATGTTAGAGTATAACTGAGAAGTTTCATATTTACCGCCATATATGACGAAAATAATTTTTGAAGACAATTTAACAACATAACTCAAAATAATGCATTCTCTGAGTTGTGTAAAAATTTGAAACTTGATATACCAAACCCTGTATGGAACGCCCTGAAAAAAAATGTGCAATTTGTAGCTATCTTGTTCCAAAAATATTATTATTATATATATTTATAATTAGGTTTTTACGAGGGGTTCCTAGAATGTCTTAGAGACATGAGACATGGTATTAAAACTTGTTTTTAACAAAACCTACAAATATTGTTCACTTATTTCAAAATACCCCGTATAATCATTTTTCTGATGATAGAGAAGGCATAGATTGTACTTAAAATCGGAAACTGCTTTTCCTGGTAAAATACGAGTGTACATTCGTCGTGTTGTAGGTACCCATTGGTACCAACGTCGACTTAAGTTACACTTACATAGATTATACGCAGGAGGTACAACTTAATGTCACGATCGAATCAAAGGAAAGGGTTCCATGTTCTTACATACACTTTATCACGTCTTAACCCGCACTGTTTGGTACTCTAGTACCTTTATTAGAACAAAAATGTACTATAGATAAAGATGCACAATATTTTTAACCTATTATACAGGGTGTTTACAAAGTTGATTCATTTATATGCAATAATCACATAAAAAGAATACTCATCTTCAGAGATTCTAAGTAAATCTCTTTAAATAACTTTTTTTTGGAGCGCTGATTAAGAATCTGAAAAATTTTTAGTCGACAACGTTTCCTTCTCGAGATATTGATTATCAAACTTGAATAGAAATCTAACCCAAATTCACCATTTTCCCCCTTTTTTTGTACAAAATTCTGGAGCTTTTTGCGAAACTGACACTCTATATTTTATTTCCTGTTCTAAACACCCCATTTTTCTGTTTATTTTACCCCTTTTTTCAATAAAATTGCAAAGCTTTACTTTCAATCACTTTAATCACACTGCAATTGCAGAGTATTATGAAAAAAAAGGTTAAATAAATTAAAATATGGGGTTTAAAAAGTGAAATCAAATATTAAGTGCCAGTGATGCAACATACTGTTATGCCGAACAAACCATAAAGAAACTGGCCGCTCATCAGTCTGCGGGTTTGCAGAATTCGGATGAGTAGTTTTGCCAAATGATTAAAATTATATAGAAAGCAGTATTTTTCACCCAAACTGCGATATAATATAAAAAAAATGCAATGCGAATGTTCGGCATAACAGTATGTTGCATACCTAACTTTTGCCATGTAAAACTAGATGTCGCACTTTTACCTACCACCTTTAACCTCTCAATTCCATGGCTGGTTGTTATTAAATTTCTTGGTGAGATGGCACCGGTTGTCTATATTTGTCAGTGCTGTAAACAGAAAGGATATTTATAGTCAATCGGGGCATCATCAAGGTGTCTACGACCTAAAGCGGCTATGACAAGTCTTAACGAAGACGAAACACGTGTCGCCGTCTTGGTCGGGCCCAGGGTATTCCATTTTCTTTTTGTTTTACTGTCATTAATGAGCCATATGCCCAAAGAACTTTACCTTTTATTAATGTATTTATATCAAGGCTCAAGAACCATTCATTTTTATATTAGTAAAATATAACTGAAATTATTAAGTGTACTGTTGTAGTACAGTACAGACTCTGGTAGAACCATCAGTATAAAAGTAATGGTACATCCTAATGACAGGAAGAAATAATTCTCGATTCGCCCATACCGAGTGGTACCCAGTCAGATCGACCGATTGAAAGGTTGAGAACACGTGTTAAAGGTGACGTGAATTATGTTCAACAGGAACCGTGGCCACTTTATGAATGTATTTCGCAAAGTGGACTTGTGTTAATTAAAACCCAAGACATACACTGTTTAGGTTCCACGTCCTTGTGGTAAACGTATTACTTTAGGTAAGATAGAAGAATAAATTAAAGAAAAAAGACGGGGAAGAGAAAAATACAGAGCAAAAGGGAGTTTCAAAATATCTGAATCACCGGCAAATCATTCGCCAAGCCCTTGAAACGACGTGAATTTCGTCCACGTCC
This sequence comes from Listronotus bonariensis, assembly GCA_014170235.1. Classification (NCBI taxonomy): domain Eukaryota; kingdom Metazoa; phylum Arthropoda; class Insecta; order Coleoptera; family Curculionidae; genus Listronotus; species Listronotus bonariensis. The sequence goes on along the minus strand of JACEGR010000460.1, from coordinate 104,625 downwards.
GCTATATGGCAGGATACGCGGCGTTGAAAGGCGCTGCGAATTGTTGCAAGACGGGACCCGGCTTAACATACAGAGGGTGTTGAACTTTGAAACAACTTTTTTGAATACTTTAAATATCCTTTATCCAATTTGGCAATGATACTTATGATATTAACTTAAGCGAGATAAGAGGGAGTTTGTTAACACGGGACTTAAAAACTTGACGAGTTGGGTGGGAAGGAAAGACCTCCGCGGGCAGCATGTTCCACATTCTAGAAACTTTAGGAATAAAAGAACGAACAAAGTAGGAAGTTCGGGGCCTGTCCAGTTAGACCGTATAGGGATGCATACGTGCGGCACCACGAGTCTCTCTGGTGGGAACCGTGAGAGGAGGAATTATACCGGACAATTCTTCAGAGCAGAAGCCATGGAAGTACCTGTAAAAAGCGATAAACAGCCTGACGATGGGCAAGAGAGGGAAGCCTTTCGGTAAGTGAAGGATCATTAATGAGTCGAATAGCTCTTTTTTGAATGAAATCAAGAATGCTTAGAGTTGTGGGGGACGCCATGCCCCAGATATGAGAACAATATTCCAAAGGAGGTCGGATTTGGGACAAATATAAAGTGTATAAATTGGAAGGAGAAAAATACTTTGTTGTCGTTGTTGTTGTGGAAACATTGGATCTGCAAAATGTGTCTCTTTCACCTCTTAAGTTGACTTGGTCAAAGATAAATTTTCTTTTAAACATGAAGTGCCTAAAAGTCCTAGTGGAATATTATTTTTAATTAAGGAATAACGTCCTTTATCAATAACGTTCGATGGATTCTAGAAACACAATATATAAATTATATTTAAAAAAAAGTTCTTCGGAATTTCACAACAACGTAATGGTCATAATCAGGCGGTTTTCTTTCAACTTTTGCAAGAATTTCTGCTTACTAACCAAAGCGGGCAATTTAGTTGCAGGTGGACTCGTCTAATTATGCCGACCTATTTATCAGAATTAAGATAACTTCACTGACAATACAACATTTACTCTTTATTTTTAAAATCCCGTTTTAAATATGAAGAATCATGGAGCAAGATTTTACTTATTTTATTCTGTTTTACTATTTTTTTAAATAAAGAATGAAAATACCGCATTACTTTCATAAAACTATATAACTTTATTAGTTTCGAAAGTATGACCATCCAAATCGTGTGGCAGGTAAAAGTTCAACCCAACGACGTATGGACCCAGCGATTCATTCATAATTTAATGATAAACAGTAAGCCAACAATCCTAATAGACAAAGGGGGTGAGGCAAGCGAGACATGAAAATGGGACTCCGGTACAAAAGAGCGACATACGAAAGAGCGACATACAAAAGAGCGACACCATTTGAGCGACATACAAAAGAGCGACATCCCTAAACAGCGACATTCCAAAAGAGCGACATACAAAATAGCGATACTCTGCAACCTTGATTAAATTAAAACTCTTTATTATGATTATTCTTTTCGCTATCTTAATGAAACCAGTAGAAAAGTTAGTAAAACTATTATTTTATTACACTAGAAACAGAAGCAAACATAAATATAAAAGTAGTATTTAAACAAATTTATAGAAGAATAAACATTTTAAAGAGATAAATTAAGAGCTATCGCACGAAGATACTCTTTCACATTTCTAAACGCATAATTCTGGACTAAAACCTGCAGCCGCTGTTTTTGTCTTATATACTTTGTCTTTGCTCCAGGTTCTCTGTGACCAATTCTAAATCTTGTTATGAACAACTCAGTTTTCTTCTGCTCATTATGGATATGTTCAAGTAGTTTGTAAATAGTCGGGTGCTGGCAGTCTATCGCATTTTGGAATGCATTCTGCCATGCTTCAATGGAATTGTTCGTTTTAGGAAGGCCGGTTCTTATCCTGTCGTATACATTCCACAAACCGATTTCGTATCTTGGTTGCAGTTGATATAGTCTTCTACCGACATAATTTTCTTCCCAATACGTCACAATGGGTGTTAGTTCTTCAGGAAAGTCTTCTTGGATAATCTCCAATGCAAATTGCACGTCTCTTGGAGGAACATAACTAAGTGCTATAAGCATTTTGCATCACACTCTGATTTCTTCTTTTTCCTTGTACAATGCCGTCAATCCTTTTTTTTTTAATGTTTCTCCAAAGGCTCTGGGAGAGATGGAATTGACATCCCACCAAATCAACATTAGGAAAAATATTTTTAATGGCATTAATTGGTGCCATTTCAAAGTCTGTGACAATGCTTTTAGGATTAAGTGCAGTTTCTAACTCCTTTATTTTATGAAAAACTTGGGTGTAAGTTTCCATTTTTTTGTCTTCTAGCAAAGCATATAACATAGGAACAGCTTTATTTTCCATTAATGCATGGATGGTATACAACTGCAAAAAGCAGTTCGGTACTATTTTAAATGTACCATCAACTGCCCAGTTGTTAAATTCTGCTAATATTTTAAGGTTGGAATTTGTACCAAATAATAAAATTCGACAGTCCAGTTGACTACTTGAGTAATACAAAAGGAAAGCATTCCCATCACTTGTTTTTTTATACTTTTCCAAAATAACAACTTCGGAAGCACAGGAAAAGTTTGTAGAGCATCCCTCGCCAAAATCTCTTTGCCTATTTATGACTTTTTTGGAAGCATCGTATGAAGGCAACAAAACCTTTTCCTCTGTGCTTAAATTGGATATATTCATATTTACAATGTTTCTAGGTCTTAACTCTAATACTTCCCTCGCAGTTTTCTTAATTTTATTATTAAATAGGTCTATTTTTTCTTCGGCAGGATATGGAGCGTGGTTGTGAGGAGTTGTCGTCCTTTTTTCCCCGTTTTCCACTTTTACAATTAATCTTCCCTTACACCCGGACTTGGAACATCTCCAGTTAACAGAATATGCAAAAGATTTGTCTTTCCTGTAGCGATATCCCTCGTAGTAAATAATCGGCTATGATTTTTGTGAAAACGCATCCATTTTTCTAACTTTTCTTAGACAAATACTGGTTGTTATTACCATATAAACATGTTGTCAACCATACTTCGAAAAAAGTAGGACATTTACATAATAAAGGTATTAAGCCAACACCTACGCAGGTGTCAATTATAATTAAAAATAAAATGTTGAAGGTGTCATTTATTTGCATATATGTCAATATCTTTTATGCGAAATAAAGACTGAAAAAAACAATTTTATCTTTTGACTTACGAGAGTTCGATAATGCAATGCAGCAACATTAAAAGTACAACATTTTCTGTTGTTATTGTATATAATTTTCCGTTGTCGCTTTTTAAATATGTTGCTATTTTGAGATGTCTCTCTTTTGTAAGTCGCTTATTTAGGATGTCGCTATTTTGGGAAGTTGCTCTTTATATGTCGCTGTTTTGGGATGTCGCTTAAATGGTGTCGCTCATTCGTATGTCGCTCTTTTGTACCGGATCCTGAAAATGGCGGACTTACTTTTTGACCTTGGCAGATAGTATGCACCCAACGACGTTGGTCTCTATTTACCTGTAAAAAGTGAGGTGCGGATATGAATAGTCTACCCTTCTACAAACAAAGCACTGCCCACCCATATTGTCTTTAAAAACACTTTCTTATTACCAACAAACACCAGAAAATACACAAAAAAACGCATTATAAGCTTTATTTGATCACTTTTGGCTTTCCAAATTGTCTAATAACAGAAATCAACAAAAATGACAAAGCAAAGGGGGCGTCACCCACAAGCGTTAAGGAAAAGTTCATTCATGTTTTATTTACGATGGAGTAAAATCCCTGGGCGGCGTTGCCGGAATTAACAAATAATTACGTATTTTCAGAATTTTGCTTTTTAAAAAGATAATAACTTATAATATTTGAACATATTTAGAGTGGAAAAATTAAATTTGGCAAACCGCATTTTAGCGCTTTTACTGTGATGTATTGATGACAACAGCTCAAACGTAAACAAACCTGGTCCATACGTCGTTGGTTCAACCCTCCTGCTGCCCGCGGAGGTCTTTTCCTTCCCCCAAATCTTCAAGTATTTAAGTCCCGTGTCAACTCCCTCTTACCTCGCTTAAGACACCCACGGTAACGTACCGTGGGTGTCTTATTTTGTATTTAGGCTTTAAGCCTTCGTGGTTAGTTCTGGTTAGTAAAAAAAAATAAAAAAGTGCTACAATTTTTAGAACAAAACAAACGATCCCAGTAGCCTTATTACCTACTAGTTGTCCCGTGTCCACTTCTGCTGGGAGTTAATTATATTTTTTTCTAAACTCTTTGTTTAATCCAAAAAAAATGTAGCCTGTAACACTTTCAAACAGTCTAGCTCTCCGATTGTGAAAGAATTTTCATAATCGGTTTAGAGAGATTAACCCTTACAAACAAACAAAGTTACAAACTTTACTTCTTTTTAATATTAGTATAGATTAAACGCCAAAGTTTACTTAAAAACCAGTTATGTTTAATACATTTTGGCTTTTGCCTTATAAATTTTAATTATAATAGGACAGCCCACGAAGCTAAATTGGGATTTGCCACTGATCTCGATGGATTGCCAATGTTATAACCTGCGCGAAACAAATATTACATTTCATGGGCGAAAAACCGGATTGGGCGCAAGCAAATCGAGGGTAAACGCACCTGGCGCCAAACAAACTATCCGCATTATCGGAAAGAATTTGTCAACGGCGTCCTGGTTTTCTGTTCGAAGTACGGTCAAAGTACGGTAACTAATGAGCGTCACGGTCAGACCGCGGACGGAGGGTAAGGGGTGCCAATGTTTGTATTTTTGCCACGGCTTTTAAGTGCGCATGTTCGTCCACCCATCCATTTGTTTACTGCGCGAGGTCGAAAAAATCCGAAAAATGCTTCTTGCCACTGCGGATTTAAATGTAGGTGGTAGTATGGTATTTACTCGACCGTCAAAGAGACATATTGGGTTGCCAAGCTTAGATGATAACAAGAAAAAAATGTTATATGTCAAAAGATATTGTTTTTATTTCGGCTTGTGAAAATAGTTCGGATGTGAAATAGTATCCTTAAACTATTTTCTTCAAAATAAAAAAAAATTGCCCCGCTCAAAACTTTAAAAATAACTTTTTTTGTAGCCTTCTGTTTTTTTTTACGTCACTCTGATATTGTCAGATTAGTGGAGTTTAGCATGTAATTAAATCACCCTATGTTAATCAGAGGCGCTCGACAAGTTCTGATAAAGCCCTCTATACGGGGCTCATATTTGGTGGAGGTAATTAATCGGGTACAAGGTATCCTCCGGTATATACCAAGTGACATAGAAATCCGAACACCCAGTTTAAATGGTTTTATTTTAATGAAATTTAGTGAATTTATTTATCTTACTGTAAATAACAATTGATAAAATTTTCAGCCTTATCAGTTCGACATTCCGGTTTTTATACTGTTATTTTTTTAAATTCACTAACGATCTAAAATGAATATTGCAGCCGCAGTAAAGATCCAAATTTGGCGGATTTTGGTTGTGGACATTCTTTACGATTGGTTACCATGCCTAGAGTACGAACACCTGTACGATTTCGTCAACTTAGTGAGTTTGATAGGGGCCGTATAGTAAGACTTCGGGAAGCTGGACTTTCTTTTCGGGAAATTGCAGTTAGAGTGCAAAGAAGTGTAGACACTGTGGTTAGGTGTTGTCAGGCATGGCTTCAAGAAGGCCGTACGCAAAAAGCAAGGGGCACTGGGCGCCGCCGTAGAACAACAGACCGTGAAGATCGCCGCCTAAGATTATTGGCCTTAAGGGACCGTTTCTCCACTACCAGCTCCATTGCAAATGAATGGTTTGCAGAACACGGAAGACCTATTGGCATGCGAAGTGTTTACCGACGAATGAGAAGTTTTCGCCTGTTTTCATACCGGCCACACTGGGTCCTCCCTTTAACTCGAGAACACCGACGTAATCGCCTTGAGTGGTGCAGACAACGGTCACTCTGGGATCAGGAATCAGTATTGTCTTTAGTGACGAGTCTCGATTTTGTTTAGGCAGGCACGATGGTCGAGCCAGGGTTAAAAGGCGACGTGATGAAAGGAGGAATCCACAGTTTTTTGTTGAAAGACATGTCCATCACACTGTTAAAGTTATGGTTTAGGGTGCTATAGCTTATGGCTCCAGGTCATCTTTAATCTTTATCAGAGGTAACATGAACGCGCAGCGTTATATCCAAGTTCTAGAACCCCATCTTTTACCCTATCTTGACACTCTGGCAAATCCAACTTTCCAACAAGATAATGCCCGACCACATGTAGCAAGAGTCACAATAGACTTCTTTCAACGTAATGATGTCACATTGTTACCATGGCCACCAAGATCTCCCGACTTATCCCCAATTGAGCACGTGTGGGATATGATGGGTAGGAGATTGCTCAATTTGCAACCTCCTCCTCAGACTCTAGAATTACTTCGAGAGGAGTTGGTGGTTGCCTGGAATGAGATACCACAGGAGGACATTGACCACCTGATCAGAAGTATGCCTAGGCGCGTTGGAGAATGCGTAACACATCGGGGTGCATCCACACATTATTAAAGGTAAAAGGGCTTTAAACCAATGCAATCATTTTGAAATTTTTATCATTTACTTATTATGCTTCATTAAGTACTTATACAAAATTTTATTAAAATAAAACCATTTAAACTGGGTGTTCGGATTTCTATGTCACTTAGTATATTAATCTGCCGCGCTGTAGTAAATCCCGAAATCCCCCTGGGGCTCCCCTACCCTTACGACGTTTAAATTTTTGAACCCTAATTATCTTTAATCTAATTATTTATTTTAATTGCTTTCTTTTTCTTTGCGGCAAACTAACTAAAGGGCTTAAAAATCTAACACCCATTGTCCCTATAAATGCCAAAAGCAGATAATTTCCGCCATAACCAACCGAAAAATTCAAAAATCGCACCCATTACCTAATTTTTACAAAAAATGCTTTTACTATTATATCTTATTAAAAATGATTGACATATTGTGCGGGGTTTAAAATTGTAAAGAACGGAACGCCTACTCTCCTGATTTTGGTCCCTGTGATTATGTTAGAATAAGGTGTAAAAAATTATAGTTATATTTTTAAAACGTTTAAAAGATAACATTAGGCGGTATTTTCGTGGGTTAATTCCTAGTGCATTAAATTTTTCCGAAAAAAATCGAAAAAACGAGTTTCTAAGTAATTTGTTTTAATAAATAGCATGAGCGAGAGTGGTTTTAAGAATCCGAGTCAAAGACGATAAAAAGTTAAATGGTGTGCAAATTATTAACTCGACAGAAAGGGTGGCGCTTTACTTTAGAGTTTGCCCAACTGATCCGCCTCTGGAAAAATTATTTCCTTCCATCTTAATACAAAAACAAACTTCTTAAACGCCAACCTAACAAAAACAATGGCAGTCTCTTCCTCTCTCTTCCTCTTTAATTGATTTACTAGAATGAGAAACACAACTAATTAGCCGTTCGTTTATTGACTTTATAGAATTTCCCAAGAATTTATCGCAAGTTATATTTACCGACTAACTTCACAGTAATAAAATATAAACGGGGCATTAACTACCAGCTTATTGGCCATCGCGACTGCCTTCAAATGTTTTTCCAATGGCAATTTGTTCGATTTATATCGTTTTTTTTACTCGCGACTATCGGCAATCATCGGGAAATATGAGATAGTAAAAAGCCTAATCAAAGAAGAGAAGTGTCTAATTAAAAGAAACAATTGCGTAGAGGTAAAAACGGCTGTAATTAAAGGTTAGTATTTGTTGTGTTGGTAATTATTATTTATTGTTTTTCTTCTTGCGACGTATTGATGGGTATTGCTAATTGTTTTGGTTGTCCAGTGTGGGAACTTTGTATATAAATACTAGACTGGGCCGAAAACAACTAAACATTTTTTTAACGCTACTGTACAAATATCAATTTATGATGATAATAAAAAATAATAGTTTAAATAAATAATAGTTTAAAAAACTAAAAAACACGCTTTTATATGCAACCGAACTAAAAATTAGAAAATAATTTTTCATTAGAAAGAGTTTGTCACTTCAGAGTAAAAAGCGTGGGGTGCATTTTACTATTTTTTCCTAACTTTTCCCTCATAGATATTTGCAAATAGAATAATTATAACATTTAATATATTAAGCACCCCACGCTTTTATTCTGAAGTGACAAACTCTTTGTAATGAAAAATGATTTTCTAATTTTTAGTTCGGTTGCATATAAAAGCGTGTTTTTTTAGTTCTTTTAAACTTATTTATTTTTCATTTTTTAGTTCGATATATCAATTAGTTTTTTAAAAATAAATGCTCCAGTTTATTTACTAAAAATTCCTTCTCCATTTTGTCAAGAAACACAGAGGATCTGTAAAGGAATTTATTTATCCTGGCGGTCCTAATCAGGATAACGGGATACTGTTTTTAAATTATTGCATTGTCATCGGTCCTTGATACGTGTGCAAAGTTTCAAAGAAATTGAATCGCTGGAAGTTGATAAAAATTAGGCTCAAAGATTCCGTTACATAGATAGATAGATAGATAGATAGTTACAACCCAAGCTAATAAAAGCGTGTTAAAAACTAAAAAACACGCTTTTATATGCAACCGAACTAAAAATTAGAAAATAATTTTTCATTACAAAGAGTTTGTATTACAGTAATAAAAGGTCAAACAATGAATCATAATTATATAACTCAAAATAGAATTATAATAAAATTTAAGATAATAACAGAATAATTCACTTCAAAGTAAAAAGCGTGGGGTGCATTTTACTATTTTTTCATAACTTTTCCCTCATAGATATTTACAAATAAAATAATTATAACATTTAATATATTAAGCACCCCACGCTTTTATTCTGAAGTGATTTATTCTGTTATTATCTTAAAATTTATTATAATTCTATTTTGAGGTATACAATTATGATTCATTGTTTGACCTTTTATTACTGTAATACAAACTCTTTGTAATGAAAAATTATTTTCTAATTTTTTAGTTCGGTTGCATATAAAAGCGTGTTTTTTTAACTATTATTTATTTTTCATTTTTTAGTTCTATATATCAATTAGTTTTCTGCGGATATGTGATATTGAAATGTTTCACGAACTATTTCGTAATCTAATCATTTCATTTAAAGCTTCACTGTTGCATAGGGTTTCAGAACGCAACTACTCCGAATAAGTTTCTGTCAGCCTTATGCTGAGAGTAAGTCCGAAACTGCACGCATGCGCAGATCGCGCACTACCTCTTTCTCTGTTACTCTCCTACAGAAAATCTATAAAGGAATTTATTTATCCTGGCGATCCTAATCAGGATAACGGGATACTGTTTGCAGATTATTGCATTGTCATGGGTCCTTGATACGTGTGCAAAGATTCAAAGAAATCGAATCCCTGGAAGTTGGTGAAAATTAAGCTTAAAGATTCCATTACATACATACATACATTATCTCGTATCTCGGAAAGAAAGCATTTTTGGGCATAATTTTATTTAAAAAGTTATCTTATTTTCTTGCATTTTGTGTTAAAAGGAAAATACCAACTTAAAAATAGTCCTGTACACATACATACATACGAGTGAAGGTAATAAAAGCGAGTTAAAAACGTAAAAGTAAATCTGTAAAAGTGTGAAAAAACCACCGTATTTTGGAAAAATCGCATTTGGTGTATCTAAATCTTTGAAGACAGCCAAGATGATAAATTAAATTTTGACTAGCTTTTGCCTTGTTGAACATGCACAATATAAATCACCGTATATTAATTTAATAAAGTCATCTTTCCAGCCAAAATCAACTACTAGATTTTATGCATGGATTATGTCGCCTACAACACTCTTTAATGGCCATTTGCCCACAAGTCATAAATATGTCGTAACTCCTAATTGTCCGTAACTTTTCAAATTTTCTCGAAAATATTCGGTGCGAGGAATTTCCTCGACTTATTTTCAGGAATCTAGTTTCTGTAAACATGTGTGGGTGAGAGTAGGTGGATGATTGAATTAGATTTTAAATTACAATCTCTATAGTCCAGTAAAATATAATTTTTCTTCTACTGTATAAATAAGAAAACTTTGTGGTCGTAGCAACGCGAATGATAACGAAAGAGAACCTTCGTGTTACCTGGTTGCTAAGCGTTGCTAGCTACAAAAGTAATATTTTCAGCGCCAGGACAAAAAGTAAGAGTAAAAAAAAAGAAAATATGCTTGTGGGAAATATTAGGATTTATTTATAAAAAGTAACTAATTTATGACAAAATATTTAAAAAAACTAGGTTAGATATTGACATTAAAAGTAATTGTGCAATTTGAGCAATTAGCAAAAGAAATTGGAGGAATAATACATGAATTAACAGTTTTTAAATTTGTTGTTGGGGTATCGTTATCACCTTTAACTACGTTAATATTCATATTTTTCACTGTTACTTCATTAGAGGAAATATTGGTAGGAATTTCGTGTAAAATCTTCTTTGAAATTTCCACCTTATTATTATAGGATTCAGCAATATATCCCTCCGCAACAGAAGAACACTTCCAACCTCCATGCCTTTTTAAGTCCAAAATATCGACATCCGAAGCATTGGCAAGGAACGTAGTTGACGTTTTTCTAAAAGAATGGCCAGTGTATCTACTTATGTCTTCAAGCTTTAAAAACTTCGCAATTTCTTTAGGTACATTTGAAATAGTGTGCTTTCCAATTACTTGATTAACACATTTACCTCTTTCATAACGATACAATAAGCGCTCATCTAGAGCATTCCTTGGTCTCAGCTTAATATATTCCTGTAGAAATCTGACATAAGGAACTGAGCCTTCATCGTTGGTTACTACAAAGTTTCTTTTAACTTTATTTTTTAGACTTCACTATTTTTACTATAGCCACGTCATTTCTTATTTCTACATCACTTAGCTTCATTCTGTATGTTTCGTCTGTCCGGCATGCCCCAGCCACTCCCATAATGGCTATTACTTTCATTGCTAAGTAACTTTGATCAGGCAAGTTAAGTAAAAACTTTATGATTTCTTCTTTTTTAAACATTTTTGACTTTTTGGCCTCATAACCATCGTTTTTCCTTTTAATAAAAGCAACTAGTTTCTTGAACTCCAAAATATCTTGATTTTTGTTTACGGAAATTGTTAGCTTGAGCATGGAATATACAGACCAGAGGGTTGGTGGTGATAAAGACTCGGATTTTTCTTGAAAATACGCCAACATCACATTCTCGTCAATCCGCCCCACATTTTTTGTAGCAAGCCATTCAGAAAACGATTTATATGTTTGATGATACCTTTCTTTAGATTTGTCTGGCAGAAGTGAGGCACACTCAAGGTCAGCTGCCTTTTGGATGTCATTTTCATATTCATTTAACATTTTAAAATGGGAATGGATTTATACTAAATTAACAATAATTCAATATCTGACAAGTGCTGATGACAGACAATGTCAACAATAAATGTGTTGCTATGGATTAATTTTTAACAGGTAAAATTTTAAAATCTCTGATATTTCTATTAAAACATGATGTTAATGATTATTAAATTATGCGATACATAAAACAGTAGCAGAAAAATATAATACATTACACGATGCGAAAGGCTTTTCAAGTGTTCGGAGGTTTTAAATAGCCTCGGCCATTTAAAACCACCTCACACCAAAAAGTAAACTTTCGCATCTTGTAATGTAAATAACTATTTCTCACGACCAAATATGAAAATGACATAAAACGAACTCCTTGATCCTTTAGAAAACGAATAATATCACACGCGTGTTGGCAGTGGCGTAACTAGGTCAGCAGGGGCCCTGAAGCAAAAAACTAAAGTAGGGCCCTAATTCCAAGAAAAGTAAGAACCAGAAAAGAAAATAATGGGCTTTACCTCATTGCATCTAGATTTATTATTCATTCCTCTTCTTTTTAACGAGCCAAAAAAATAAAAAATCAGAAAAAAGCCCTCCACCTTTTTTCACCTGCATTCCCACATTTTCTTTTTACTACTAAGCCCGGGAGCCCCTCTCAAGTCCAAGAAGCCCTGAACTTAAGGGGCCCCGGGGCACTGCCCCCTAGCCCCATAGTAGCTGGACACTTCGACACTTTTGTTATGTAATTTACGATTGCAAAATTTTTAAAAAAGCAATATGCAATTAAATCTATAGTATCTTTTCTTCTTTACAGGGTGTTTCTAAAAGGAGCGAAAAAATGCTACTACAAATTTCTGAGGCTAAAATATTACTATCCACCCAACTTACCTTAGTCCAAAAGTAGACGGCGCGGCGATACGTTTTAAAAAAATATTATTGTTTTTGCTTTTAGTTTTTATAAATTATTTTGTTAATATCAAGTGTATTGTCATAATATTTGGGTAGAGGGGGTTTTAAGTGATGAGAAATTAGAATCTACTACCAATTTTATTTTAAAGTTTAGAGAGCGCCAAATGCGATATCATGCACAAATTAAACGCGAAATAACTTTTAAAGCCGACGGTAAAGAGAAAATTCTTCCCTCTCTTCTTAATTTGCCTACTTTTAAATGTAATAGAAAGAGGTAAACAAAAGAGAAATTTCTCCACCCAGGATCCTATTTTGAAACTACCTGTATAGCTTAGACCTTAAAACTAACACAAATAATTTTCGACACCCTGTATCTTCGAATTCGTCTGCTTTTGGACTAAGGTAAGCTGGGATAGATCGTTATATTTTAACAATGGCGTAGCTACTATGGGGCTATGTGGGGCAGTGCCCCAGGGCTCCCAAGCTTAGGGGGCCCCTTGTAGTTTGAAAAATGGCCCCTGGGCGTAAGTACAGAAAAGAAATAGAAGAAAAAAAAGGGTCTTTTGCTCTTCAAAATCCTTTGAGGTCTTGGTTAGTCTGAATATTTGTTGCTATAAATAAAGATTAAAGAAAGCGGGAAGGGAAAGAAATTTAAAAAGTAACGAGAACCTTTTTTTTGCTCTTAAAATTTTTAGGGGTCCAAATTATTTTTTTCACCATGGCCCCTGCTGACCTACCTACGCTACTGCTTAAGAATTTGAGGAAGCATTTTTTCGCACCTTTTAGAGAAATCATGTATGTATGATGCCAACAATAATTTGTGCAGTAATAAAAAAGTAATTTAAATGTTGTTCTTTTGATATAATTTATTTAAGAATGAACAAGTGATGGTGGCTCAGCCATGCAAAATACGTTTTTATTTATGTTCTGAACTTAAATCTAGGGTAAATTTTGCTTTAGCATCCACCAATATATAGTACTTTGCAAAAAAACGTTCAAAAATTTCTGATTGTATGTTCCGATATTTTTAGCAAATCAGGTGATAACATTTCATTAATTCAGTTACATTGTTAAAATTTATGTAATACATTTAGTTCATATAATTACTTATTTTACTTTCTTTTTATAAGCCCCGGATATTTATTTTTGTAACGAGGGGCAAAAATTGCCGTATGCCTCCCCGCCTGGCCTTTTTATTGGCAAAAAATTGTAATAATACCTATGTATATTAACTAATTTAAAGACTACCAAAAAAAAATAGGTCTTTCTCTCTTACAATAGCCACTTTCTTATGTTTCAATTTGCCGCTCCTTGAAGGTGTCACCCGTGGCAGACACCACCGTTTGCCCCCCACCCTTCTAGTTCTGGGACTGCTTTTAATATTTTTTTTTCTTAAAACGGCAACAATTGACATATAGCGTATTAGACGTTTTTGATGTAACTGTATTTTTAAAATTTATTTAAATACGGTACTGACTTCCTAACGTCCTTTAAACGGAAAAGCGGCGATAAATTCACATGATTCTGCCCGATACTTCGTTTGGCGCCAGGCGCGTTTCCCTTCGAGGTGCTTGCGCACCAACTCATTTTTTCGCCCATGAATTGTAACTTTTGTTTCGCGCAGGTAACAAGCATCCCTCTTTATTTGACCTCCGGACAGTGCGGACGTGCGTAGAGGACTACAAGGTCCTTCCGGGATGGTGGCTAGAGGTGTCGTACGAACGTTTTTTACCTTCGGGGATCAAGGAAAGATTCACGCTAAATTGACAGCATCTTTCTTCTGGATCTAAGCGCTCTGAGCGAAGATTCCTATAAGCTGATGGTATCCTGTTTGGTGGTGAACACGAGGTATTTCTCAAATGGCGGGAAATAGATGGGCGTGCCATGGGAACTGTCAGTAGTGAAAGTGAAGGTTATACGTAACACCAGTAGCAGGTCTTGGTTTGATTGCCGACAATTTATGCATTGCATCGATTGTTAAATTATTTGTTTTCTTTTTGGCATTTCTGGGAGCTACGAGCTCGATTATCCAGATTTTCCGCCGACGAAGCCCTGGAAAGCATAGTCCGGAAGGGGGAGAGTGGTGGATTGGACCTGAAGGGACCAAAACCAAGAAAAAAATATAGAAATAGACATAAATAGGTAACAAGCATTGGCTATCCATCGAGATCAGTGTTCCAACCCCATTTCAAAATAAAATTATTGCCACTTTTTTAAAGATTAACCAATACAGACATACATTATGTATAATCAATTATTTAAACTAGGATTAACACATTATACCCTAACAATACCTTGTTTGTTAACCCAGTGATAAAAGTACCTTTAAAATTGCCTCCTTATTTACTTAAGTGTGTTGATATGTTACTGATACCGCGTCACCCCTTTCAAAATTAAGGTAAATTTGCCTTTCTCACGACATCAGGTGTTCCTTCAATTCGAATTGTTGAATTTCAATGTTAAATTAACAATGTTTTGACATATTTTTAAATTTAAGTTTTTCAAATATACAGGGTAGCTTTGGTTTTGCATTCGCGTTTTATTTATCAGTGAGTTTTAAACAAAATATTATTTGGCTTTTCTCCAGAATAAAATTAAAAAGTGTATTTAACATTTTATGAAAATTAAAACAGTTATACATTATGTAGAACTATTCTGCTCTTACACAATATAATAAAAGTTATGATTACTTAAAAAAAATAAAATAATGAAATATTTAATATTAAATTACTTACAATACAAAGGTTTCAATCTATAAATTAAGGTTCATTAGCACTCGGTTGAAATTATTTTAATCTAATAAAATAAAAATATTTACTACTAATGAACTAATGAACCTTTGTTTATAGATTGAAACCTTTGTATTGTAAGTAACTTAATATTAAATATTTCATGATTTTTTTTTTAAGTAATAACTTTTATTATATTGTGTCAGAGAAGAATAGTTCTTCATAATGTATAAAAGTTTTAATTTTCATAAAATGTTAAATAAACTTTTTAATTTTATTCTGGAGAAAAGCCAAATAATATTTTGTTTAAATTTAACCTCCCAGAAAACAAATAAAGCATAAAATAGTGAGTTTTAAGCCGATTTTTTCATGAATAATTTTTAAAAGGACTACAGACTATGGAACTTGTTGTATGACAAGTTGTATAGATGGTATTGCAACAATCGGTGCAACAAGTCGCATATGCTTTTCCTCACAGACACATTCAATCCGAACATCAATCAGTCGTAAAGATTTGCAATACGATTTTATTGTTATTTGGAAAAATAATACAGGGTGCGTTGTTCAAAACTTACAGTGGCTATATTTCCTGAACCAAGACAAATAACAAAATTAAAAAAATTGCGTTTTTATAAAACCTGGGGAAAATATAGATGACATTCTTTTTAAAACAACTCTATCAACCCCTTAAGCTGCACCCCCAGTCACTTAAAGATCTTAAATAGCAACATCTTATGTAACACCTCTCTGGAAGCTTATAAAAACTCTTTTCGTTGATCATAAAAGGTTAGGGTAAAATCAAATACTATCCTTAAATTTTAGAAAATTTATATTATATTATTTATAAAAATACCAGAAAATGTCCAATTAAATTTATCCAAAATTATTTAAAAATTAATAATAATAATAAATATCACAATCCTCCCTAAAGATATAACTGGCCTCTGATAAAAAGTTTCTGGTTAGTTCTGTCTCGGACACAGACAACAGAAGTAACCAGAACTAACCAGAACATTTTTTGGTGACAGGTTAGCTCTACAGGAAGTCCTATTTTAATTTATTATGAATTCTTAATTAATTTTATATTAATTTTTTATCTTATATTCCTTATAAATAATAAAAGATAATTTTTCTAAAATTTAAGGGTAGTATTTGATTACCCCAATTTTTTTATGACCGATGAAAATAGTTTTTATAAGCTTTTCAGAGAGGTGTCACATGGTGTATTCCTTTTATGCTTTAGAACCGCCCAGAACGACACCGTAAGTGTTCCTTTCATAGTGGAGTTGTTCTGCAGAACCGTTCTATTACCTCTCCCCTTGCCTCTTATGCACCATCATCGAAGGAGGTGCACGAAGTTTTCTGACACTAATGACATATGCCAAAAAGCAAATAGTAAAAATACTTGGTTATATTTGAAAAATATCTATAATAATTTACTATGGTTAAATAATTAACCCGAAATAAAATAAAATAAACCACGGATGACTAATACAAAAACCAAACAAAGAACAACAAATCTGTTAAATCTTATAAATGTCATGTCAACGGGCAAATCCCACTGTTTTTTGGTATTCCTTTTAAAACTGTTTTGATCGGTTCTGAAGAACGGTTCTACAAGTTAAAAGTAATACACCAACATAAAGCGTGCTGCCATTTAAGAATTTTAAGTTATGAGGTTGCAGCTTAAGGGTTAATAGAAGTGTTTTGTAAAATACGTCATTTATATTCTCTTCAGGTATTTTTTTATATTTGCCTTGGTTTAAAAAATAAAGCCATTGTAAGTTTTAACCCTGTACAATTCCATGTGTATAAAGTTTTTATTCTAACGACTTTTATGATGACGACTACTATAAAAAAATTATAGCATCGCTAGTAATCGACTATGAAAAGAAAACTTAAGAAAAAAAAAATGGTGCAAAAAAATGTTCTTGCAACGACGTATTGTTAAATCCATTGATTTTTCATTTGTTTACCTTTTTCAAAAGCGACGCAGATTTATTCTAGAAGTATTGGTTTTATCATATAAGTAATTAAATTAAACTGTTTTTACATAAATATGCTAAAAAATGAATAGATATTTATTTATATACAAATATTTTTTTATGTAGAAACTGCCTGATAACTAAAACAACCGAAAAACATATTGTTGGGTAAAAATTAGTTTTAGCCGATATTTGATTTTACCCGTATTTGACCGGATTAATATCTTTCCCATGATGGCTTCGTTGTGGTTTCATATGTTCGACGGGATTTCGTAAGTAGAAGAAAAGGAAAACGGTCAGTATCTGTTTTTATCTACTTGCTATATTTAAAAAGAGATGGGGGAATGTTCTGGTTAGTCTCGAGCGTAGTAAATGATATGTGACATCCTGTATGTCTCGTGTAGTAATGATGTGTTACAGAATCTTGTTAAGAAAATTTAAGTGCAGATTCTATATAAAAAAATATCAAGAAAAATGCATATAAACATGGGTCTGCAAATTTTTTGTTTTCAAGATACAAAGTATTAAACTTTTAGAAAATTTAAAAAATGTAAAGCACTTATTTTAGTAAAAATCAGATAGACTGGATGAACATCTTTTTAGGCATTTTCAAACATTGGTCCGATGGGTTAGGGTAGATCCAATCAGCTGTTTTTAAGATTTACTGGGATTTTGTTATTTTCTGAACACGTATGTAAATTTAGCCTTCATTAATCGGCTTCTTGTCAAAACAAAACATAACCATTTTGCTTTGTTTTGATCGTGCAGTGATTTTTAGGATTTTCACAATATTTAAGCTGTAAATATAATTAATAAATATCAAATTAGTATTTTTTAAACTTTTCTACTCTCTGTAATGAACACGGAGATAAATCAATAAAACCCAAGAAATGAAACACCTGATTTTGACACTTCAGATGTTGTAAAAGGAGTAGAATATTTTATATAATACACCAAGACAGTATATATATATATATATATATATATATATATATATATATATATATATATATATATATATATATATATATATATATATATATATATATATATATATATATATATATATATATATATATATATATATATATATATATATATATATATATATATATATATATGCCATAAATAACATTGCAAAATTAAAACAAAATTGAAAAAATACAACTTTAACACTCTGTATCTTGAAAACATTCTGTAACACCCTGTATACTATTTGCATTCTGTATACCCACCACTAAAAGAACTTTTGTAGTAAATATTAAATATTTACAATTCTAATGTCATATTTATCAAAGGGTGACTTTTATTTCACAGAAGTCCACAATGATTTCATTGAAATGCGAGTGATATGAAACAACTTTTTTAAAAAAGCCGCCCAAGTGCGTGGGAACGATTAAAACCGATTCAAAACACTTTTACTATGGGAACAACTTGGCGATATCTTTTATTTAAGCAACTTATTTAAATAGATTTCGATATCTTATTAAATATATTAGATAACTCGTCTGTTAGGACACTCCTATGTAGGTGTAATATACAGAGTTTCAGAAAAATAACTTCTATAAAATTTAATGATATTTAAAGTTTATTTTCTCGAAACCACTAAACCTATTTTGAAAAAACTTCAGTTTATTGAAGAGAGAATTTAAATCCCTTTTAGATATAGTACCACTTTTGATCACCTTTTCTGGTTTTTTTAAACTTTTTGACGTTTGTTTGGCGGGGGAGGGAATAACCTTTGAACAATTAAATTTTTAAACAAAAATGTCTCTTTAAAAATAAAAATTGTCGTGTTTCAGATTTTCTTTAAACTGTATAAATAACCAAATTAGGGGGTGGCCCCTTTATTTGGAATGCACTGTATATTTTTAAAAAGGGGCTTTAGAAAAAATATACATATAGAAACTTGTCATATTCCAAAAACGATTTTTTGCCGGCGTTATACATTTAATTTACTGGCATTGCCAATACTCTTTAATGGCAAGGCATTGGCAAAAAGGTATCAAAAGACGCGAAAGTGGTCAATTGGCCGTTATTGGGCCACGTGTTGCAGATACTGTGATGGCATCCGTCATTAATAAGTTATGATGGAAAATGCATTTAGGATGATGGCATCCATCATTAATAAGTTATGCCAAAAAATGCGTTTAGGATGAAGGCATCCATCATTAATAAGTTATTGGCAAAAATGTGTTTGGGATAATGGCATTTATCATTAAATAAGTATTGCAAGTTTTATAAGTTGAATGTCCCAAAAGTTAAATAACATATTTAGAACTTTTAATCGAAAAAATAAGAAAAAAGGCAGGAAAACTTTATCAATAAAAAAGTTGCATAATATAAATTTTTATACCGTAACAATAAACCAAAAAAATAATAAAAAGTATGTAATAAAATTAAAAAAGATAGTAAATTAAAAGAAAACACTTTAAAATAGTAAGTATTTAAGGGACACTTACACTCAATTTTCAGATCCAAAACATAGGGAGAAATATTTTAAAGGAGTTAAATGTCAAAAAAAACTATTAAATATTTATATATTTTTTATTAACACGTCTTTAAAACTTTTAATAAGGCAACTCCCTGATTTCATATAATTTTTATAGGTAAATACAAATTTAAAAGGTTTTAAACAAAATGTTTACAGATCCTAACAGTCTACTTGAATAACCCGCCTTCTTGACTAGCCATCACCAATTAATTACACAACACACACTACTTAGGTAATGAAAACACTTAATTATGTCTACTAAAAACTATTTTCTTTAAAAAAGAAACTAAAAAGCTAGAAAACCACGTAGAAAACAATTGACAATTGCACAAAGCGGCCAAACAAAAGCAAGGTTGCCTCATCTGTCAAATTGTCAAATCTTGTATTTCGGCAAAGCGGTAAATTTGAATTTATCACCTTCGGTCGAAATCATCGAAATTAACCTAGCTAATTTTACCATCATTTTATTTTTATTCTTTCAAAAATACATAATAAACATTTTGTTTGACTTAATTTTTATTTGCATGCATTTGTATCAATAAAATGTTAGGAAAAGGCCATTTCCTCTAAATTATGTAAAAACATAAAATAATGTTGTTTAGCCGCCATTATAAATAAAACAGATCAAAAAAATTGCTCGAATGTTAGTTAAATACCAATGTTAATAATATGGTTTGAAAAGTATGAATATGCGTTGAAGGTTTGCCTTCAAAAATCCAATATTTATTTGCCTGCAACAAAAAGGCATGCTTTATTTAATCAGGATTGGTATGCCGCCATTTTTGTATGCTTGCCGGCAATTTGCCTGCATGTAAAATTTATTGTCAATTGAGTGTTTATTTAGAGTTAACTTTTTAATGCGTATTAGATGTTGGCATAATATTGCCAATGCTTTACCATCAATGCCAATATGAAAATGTATATTGCCGGCAAATAGTGTTTGCTGGGTTATTTTTATGTGTTCTGTATAAATTCAAGATATTGCCCACATAATCTGGGACACCCTGTATATAGTATTACCAAAATAATTCTACCATTGCTGTCCAAAGATTTTTAACTACCTCGTAGTATATTATTCATTATAATACCTAAAGAAATCAACCATTGTTAAAGCAAACAATGAATTCCAATAAAACACTATTATCAATTACCGACATCTTTTTTACAAAGTACACAATAATTAAATAAGTATTATTCACTTACAAATCGTTCACCCTACACTCCAAACCTATACCCCCTTATTTTCACTACGGGCCTTAACTAGAGCACTTGTAATTAACCCCCTACATCCCCTATTAATGCGAATTATCTACCCTACCTTTGAAATACAAAGTGGAACAAAGATTTTTTTGTTTTGTGTATGAAATAAAGAAAGTATTCAAGGTGGTGCATTAAGCACAGTCTAAGGGATTGGCCATCTTTTATGCGCACTCAGGGCCGCATTAAGAGTTTAAGGCGCCCTAGGCTAGAATTCCCAGAGTGCCGATTTTCCACTAAAATTTTTGAAGGGCAAAAAAAGTTCTCTCCTCCGTAGCGCCTATTTGGAGTGTTTGAGTGCCAGGCGCCTTACTTCACCACCCGAAATAAAATTTGATGACAAAAATAACGTTATTCCCTTCTTTTCACGCCAATTTCATTCCAAAGCACCTTATTCACCCCCACCTGACCTAAACTTTCTTAAAAACTCCCCTGTCTAGCGCCTATTATTTCCCTGTCTGGCTCCTATTTTTCATGGCTCCCTAGGCTGTAGCCTAGTCAGCCTAATGGTTAATACGGCACTGTGCGCACTAATCTTATCTTTTCTAAAATATTAAAAGACACAGAGTGTGGTGCAAAATATTTCTAACCCAAATTAAATATGAAAATTCCACACCACTGTTTTTTGACCAATCAAATGTGTAGTTTTGGTTACATTAACATGACAACACAAGTATTTATTGGAAATTTTTTTCTCCTGCCTGGGGTACCCTGGAGCGAATTATAGTGGATTTTTTTTTGACATAATCATTGACTTTCTTTTAACGTCATGTCTGTCATTCACATACATAATTAAAGAAAATGGTAATTTATACCAGTTTTAGACTTCAGACGTAACAATATGAAATAATGTAAGGTCTTAAGTCCCTTAATGACAATTTTATAGAACTACAGTTAGTAAAATAATAAGTAGTAGACATACGTGAAGAGCGAACGAAAGCGAGGTATAGGTCTAAAAAATTAAAATAAACTATTTTTACCAACTGTAGTAATATAAGTGATATGTAATATAAAAGAATAAAAATGATAAACTCTAAAATTACATATATTTGCAACTACAATTGGTAAAATGAAAAATATTTTGTGGTAAAATTTTAAAGCTCGTGATCAAAGTTACAAACATTAAATTTAAAAAAATATTATTAAAAAAACTTGGTGTGAAATTTTCTACTGACTACCACACGTGCTTAAATTAATTTCCGAATTTTTTATCGGCCACGAATATTTTAGGAAAGCTGGTGGCCTTGAAAAAATTTACGAAAATAAATTTACCACTAGTGGTATTACAACACTGATCTCGATGGATTGCCAATATTATAACCTGCGCGAAACAAAAGTTACATTTCATGGGCGAAAAACCGGTTTGTGCGCAAGCCAGTTGAGGGTAAACGCACCCGGCGCCGGACAAACTATCCGCATTGTAGGAATGGATTTGTTGACGGCGTCCTGGTTTTCTGTTCGAAGTACGATAGCTAATGAGCGTTACGGTCAGACCGCGGACGAAGGGTACGGGGTGCCCAAGGTTAGTTTATATTTATAAGGTTGCGACATATCCTCAACTTTTAGGCGGTTCGAGGTCGGGGACGCAAGGAAGGGCACTCCACGAAGAAAAGTTGGCAAGACTGGGTAAAATTAAAGCTGATGATCAATCCAGTGGCGTCAAGAATTTGCGCATTTTATTTTGCATTGTTTTGAAAGTGATATTTGTTAAAAGATGTAATTCCAAATGTTTTTTATTTAAAGTAAAAGAATTTACAACTTAATAATAATTAAAAACTGTTGTATAAACGGTTGTTCTACCAAAACAATAAACTGTATATCTCCGGCACTGAACAACATGGCCGAAAATGGGAGATGTGACATGTCATAATACGTCAAAGCAATATGGGCGACCTTATATAGACCGACTTTGCGGGGTGCCGGTGTTTGTATTTTGCCACGGCTTTTAAGTGCGTATGTTCGTCCACCCACTGCACGAGGTCGTAAAAACCGAAAAACACTTCTTGCCACTGCGGATCTAAATGTAGGTTATCTATGATTACAAGTGAAAATTACTTTGGTACTTATAGAGCTTATGACAAAAATTCTGGTCTTATACAGGGTATCCAAACACTATTTATACACGAAATTATTTTTTGCCCTGTACAAGATACTATAAACTTAAAATATCTTTTTTTGGATACACTCTTTTATTAACAGTACCCACTAGTTATTATACAAATTGTCTCAAAAATATAATTCTTATTGCCAAGTAGGTTTTCTAAATAAACCAGACTGTATATTTTAGCAATTTTTGACTCTGTATTAAATGCTTCATTAAAAATGTATAAACGTCAATTATAAGTGGTTTTTAAGATATCAGCAGTAGGCTGATATATCCATTAACGATTAAAAGTAAAGAAAAATAATATTTTGGTTCTAATTATTTTTAAATAATTTTGTCACTGCCAGAGTGATTACATGTTATTATATTATCTCTCAATGAAAAAAATATAGGTACGCCACTGAATTCTACGTAATAATCCCTAAAACTTTTCTATTTACGATTTTTTACTATTTCTTACATCAAGCGAGTTACAAGTGCTTGACCAAATTAACAAAGTTTAAAAAACACTCTGTATTTCCAAAACAGATCAAGTGAGCCATAATTTATTATCACCATTGAGTTTGTTTTAAAAATTGAAATCAAGATTGTGCAATCAGATTTGTTCCATCTCTTTTAGTTTTCGCTCTACCCTGTACAAGGGAAAAGTTATTTCGTGTATAAATAGAGTTGGGACACCCTTTATAACTATATTTTACTGCGGGTGTCAGAAAAGTAAAACAACAAACAAAACTTAAACGTTACGAAAGTCGTCTATAAATGACAACAAAAATCCCATTTGTAAAAGAAGAATTTCGGACTTCCATTGTCTTTATTAATTTATTCACACAACGTTTCGGGCAGTACTATCTCTGTCCGTTCTCAAGTGTAAACTAAACCTAATTCCTAAAGCTACTGAGTTTATATACACTGGGGAAGATCATTCACCCGTGATGGAGTTGGGTTCGGTCAAGCGTGGCGTTGCTCACCTAAGGCGCCGGCATTAGTACGCTTTAATAGTGGTTTCCAAATGTGTGGTATGTCCACACTTGGATTGCTAAAAACATCATTATTGTTTTCAATAAAGACGGCTTCCTTAAATTTGCGCTTTCTCCAATGTGGTTCCCTGTGAACAACCCGTGCTTCTGACCACTTGATATTGTGTTGTTGAGACCAAACATGGTCAGCGATCCCTGATTTCGATGTTTCTCCCCTCTGTGTGTGTTGTTTGTGCTCCGCCAGTCTTACATTTAAAGGGCGCTTTGTTTCTCCAATGTACGACCCCCCACATTGGCATGGTACCTGGTAGATACAATCTTTCTCTTGTATGGATAAATCGGGTTTTGTTTTTGTCAAGAAACTTCGTTCCTTTCACATATGGAATTGTTAAAAGAGAGAAAGTATCTTGCTCAGGTGGTCGCACTGGTGGTTCCACATTACAACTATTTATAATTCTATTTATAGATCTCTCAGCATAACCATTCTGAAGCAAGTCCATTTTGATATTTCTTAGTTCTGTATCCAGGGTTGCTTTGTCGCTGCATATTGTGGTTGCGCGTTTATATAGCGTTTTTATTATTCCCAGTTTGGTTGCTTCAGAATGGTTTGATTGAAAACTAAGATATTGTCCCGTATGTGTGGGTTTCCTATATACAGATGTGTTAATTGTTCCATTAGACCTACTGACGAGAACATCCAGAAAAGGCAGATATCCATTTTTTTCTGTCTCTATAGTAAATCTAATGGAGTTATTTACTGAGTTAATGTGGTTGAGAAAACAGTCTAGTTGTCTGTCTGTTCCATTCCAGATTATAAAAGTATCGTCGACGTATTTTCTCAACCACATTAACTCAGTAAATAACTCCATTAGATTTACTATAAAGAAAGAGAAAATGGATGTCTCCATCCATCCAACTCCATCACGGGTGAATGATCTTCCCCAGTGTATATAAACTCAGTAGCTTTAGGAATTAGGTTTAGTTTACACTTGAGAACGGACAGAGAGAGTACTGCCCGAAACGTTGTTTGAATAAATTAATAAAGACAATGGAAGTCCGAAATTCTTCTTTTACTACTGAATCATTGTCTTTTACATTGAGACAAAAATCCCATTTGTCGCAAGAAAAGTTTGGCCACCTTGTATATCTAGTGTAAGTAGTTTAGACTGTGACTGAATACATTATTTGTATATAAGCGTACACCCTTCTTTGAACACATATGCAAATTGCCATTGAAGATAAAGAAAAAGAACAAAGAAGTAGAAAAATGGGGGAAAGGACAAAAGTGTTTTTGGTCTAAGTCACCCTCTGGAATATCTGGAATCAAAGGGGTGTTACGTCACCACCTT
This sequence comes from Listronotus bonariensis, assembly GCA_014170235.1. Taxonomy (NCBI): domain Eukaryota; kingdom Metazoa; phylum Arthropoda; class Insecta; order Coleoptera; family Curculionidae; genus Listronotus; species Listronotus bonariensis. Next base: position 79,483 of record JACEGR010000460.1, on the reverse strand, counting down.
ATCAAGATCCCATGCTGCGACTGAATGAATTTTCTTTTAATTAAGGTGGTATAATTCTAAAAATTGCCAACATTTTTAATGTTTAAAAAGAAATCTACGTATATCTACTAATATTATAAAGAAGTAAAGTTTGTAACTTTGTTTGTAGCTGCTAATCTTCGGAAATACTGAACCGATCATAAAAAAATTTCACAATCAGAAAGCTACACTATTTAAAAAGTGTTATAAGCTAAATTTTAGAATTCTCGCCTGTCCCGCGGGTTGCCCGGGTTCAATTCTATATATACGCCCATCCCTTAGCTCTTGATGTCTTTCATATTTGTATGAAATGTATTTATGCCTTTTCAAAATCCGGAGCACTGTTGATTGATCTTTTCCTATAATATCCCGAAGTTTCTTTGTACTCACCTTCCCTTCATTTTCTTCCACGTGCAATAAAATTTCCAAGTCTCTATCATCCCTTACATTTTCTTCTCTTTGATACTCCCTAGCTTCACATCTGCAGTTATTTATAACTGTGCTTTTGGTCTCAAAATTTTTGATAGTCCTATCGACTGTTGATTTTCCGGGTATCGGTCTATTCGGATACTGAGCAGCGAACATGTCTGACACCTTTTGGTAACTATTTCCTTGATAGTACCATTTAATCATCAATACTTTTTCTTCAATAGTATAACTCATGGTTAATCTTTTCACTGTACGATTTTTGATAATAATAAAGCACTAAATTTCAAAAATGACTCCGTTATGTCACGCTAACTGGTATTTTTATTGTTGTTCATAATCAAATAAAAATCTAAAGTTTTGGTTAGTCCATGGTAGGACGTAGATTTGCATGCTCTTCAATAAACTTCAATAGAATTTTTCTCTAAAGTAATTAGGGGAGCCAATAATTGACCCCATTAAAAATTACATGGGATTTCCTATGTCCCGCCCGGCCATCCATCACTCGGTATATATATATATATATATATATATATATATATATATATATATATATAGAAATAAAGAGGTTTAGGTACTTTTTTGTTTGTAGAGGCTAATTTTTCGGAAAAACTGAACCTATCATGAAAATTCTTTTACAATCAGAAAGCGACACTAACTATTCAGGAATGGTATAGGCTATATTTTATTAGGATTGAAAAAAGTTCAAGAAAAATTTAATTAATGGCCAACAATGTGGGCACGGGTGGGCTTGTAAAGATATAAGATTTAAAAGAGCTTCTTGAGTTTTTTAAAAACATTTTACGGGCACGTGTAAATTGGTTCCCGAATTTAAAATATTAGGTTAATTGGTTTTCAACCTTTTTGTTACCCTGGCAACTTATATGTAAATTGATTTCCTATGTTTACAGTACCTGACCGCCTTTCAATAGGTACGAATATCCAAGATATCAAATTGGCTCAGAAACCATTCATTGAACTAAAAAAATCCAGATATCTAATTTACTCAGAAACCATGCATTACTAGAAAAGTGGCGTGTCATATTTATTTTTAAAAATATTTAGTTGGTATCTCACTATGCATGCATGCAACATTTATGTAGAGTGTAAACCAATTTTACTAATTGTGAAATATTTGGGGTTGTACCACAGATAATGTTAAAAACCTTTCTCACAGGCCGCCCCGATCTCCAGACTTGTAATCAGGAAAAAATTCTTTGTAAATGATGAAATAACGGTTGAAAATATATCGTAAGCTTAGAAATATTAAAGGCTTTCTGACACCTAGTTTAAATGTTAACAAGCAAAGATAAATGTCCTTTAGCAAACATTTGAATATGTCCGTGTAAACGCGGTAATTTCATATTACAAACATCTTTTCAGCATCAAACTTAGAAATAATTTTCCGCATTACGAGGCGACTTTGAGCGCGACTCGCACCGCATAATAAACAGCGAATGAATAATGCATTTAAGTGCACTTCTTAGGCACGGGTCAACGATAGCCATAATTGCAGAAGCATCTGTAGATTGTAGAGTGGCTATTTATCAGTGTTTTGATCGAATCGGAAGATCTTCCTTGATATATTTTTGATAAAAACACATTTTGTTAAAATTGACCAAAAAAGGGTAATAGGTCTGGTCATCTGGGAGGTCAAAGTAGTTTTTGAGCTGGAAATAGGTAACTGCATGTTTTTTAATTATACATACTACATTTTCTATTTTTATGAACTTACATTTTATACTTCCTTCCACCTTCCAGCAATAGAGGGCCTACACAGCCTCTGTGCTTAGGGCCTCGGAAACTCTTAAACCGCCACTGCTTAGAATATGTTGTGTAGTTTAATATTTGAAAATACCAATTTTATAAATCGGTTTTACTAATTTTGTTTTTAAATTTATTTCGCCCCCTTACCAACTAATATTAAAAAATGCCTGTTTAACAAGCAATATTAATAATACTTCGTATAATTTTATTAACATTCATACGCTATAAATTGGTAAACTTTAACAACCATTCAGTTTTTGTCGCGCCCTTTTTTCGAAACAGCTCCCAAACACGTAACCGAAAAATTAATGGAGATGTTGTCGAACAGTTGTTAACAAATTTTTCGGTATCTATTTGTCTTTAATTTATTAAAATTAACATAAAACTGCAGTTAAGATTTGAACACCTGTCTTTCTTAATATACAGTTAGATTGTGGTGTATCTATTCGAACACTTAATGTATTTTATAATCTTATCTTTTAGGATACTTTATGTTGAACTTATTACTGAAGCGTTATTAGGTCTACCTACAACCATTTCTAAAATGTTTACTTTGTAATTGCCTCCTAGATCACCAGATTTATATCCCTCGGATTTTATTTAAAACATGTTTTTTTTTACTTACAGTGTGTCCAAAAAGTCGAGAACGCTTAATTATCTTAAATGCTTTTGAAACAAGCTGGATGAAATTCGGTACTCCAGGGTAGTAAAACCGTGTTCTGAATTCTGTGTTAACATCGGCGATGGTTCCAGAGTTTTAGTTTCGCAGAAATCGATTTAAAGTTGTCCGGTTAACCGGTATTTGAAACCGGTTTTCGAATACCGGTTAACCGGTATTTGAAAACCGGTTTTCGAATACCGGTTAACCGAAAACCGGTTTCGGTTGCCAGCTCTACTTTAAATAGCTCATTTTTTAAATGTAAATTGAGTTTATGTGGTTAACTTTATTTGAGGAAAACCTATTAACGATGTAAACTCACTTAGTTAAAATAACAAATTGATGCTTAATTAGAATAATTGTTTTTTCTTCTCCCGATGACGTTTATTTTAAATTAAATTTGCAGCAGAAAGACCTTTAATGAGTTTTGTTTTGGCGCATTTTGTAAGGAAATAATAAAAAATTAACTTTTTCTTTCCAACTACGAGTAACAGAATACCAAAGAAATTTTGTGTTTAAAGAGAATAAAATGATCGTTTAACATTTTATGTAGATCTGGATCTACCACCTTAATCAAGAATCAAGACAAAAGGCTAGGGACTGATGTGAGCCCTAAGGTATTCACATCATTTTTTGGGACGCAAAAAATGTTTGTCTATGAATTAACTCCAAACCAATAAAAATTAAATTCAGATTATTTTTTAGCCTTTTCGACCAGCTAGATGTAAAACATATCTGATTTGACAAAATAAATCATTATTTATCAAATCCAGACAACGGACCCTTTTAAAGAATTCCAAAGTCGATTGATGAGATAAGGTCACGACATTCGCCATATTGGCTAGCGCGGTTGTGACGTCAAGTCGTGCCATTTTCGGCCATGTTTGATTTTAGGCAGATCAGTGGCGTAGAACTAAGGAGAAAACAAAAAAATTGTATCTTGTAAACAAAATTTATTTGATTATTTTAATAGGCATAACTTAAAACAAAAACATAAATGTGGTTTAAATGTTGAAAATTAAAAATTATCAAAGCGACGACAGGACGATGAGGTACCTGGCAGAACAAAACATTTTCCATGGTTCCGTAAGTCAAAACCATTTTAAAAACTTTGTATACAGGGTGTCCGCTAATGAATGGTACACAGAAAAACCACAGATCCCTTATGCCAAAAGATTAAGATTTAACCAAACATACTTAATATCCAAAAGTTTATAATAAGGAAGATACAGGGGGTGTCATAGTAAAAAGAAAAAGTAAATTTATTTTGATAATTGTTCCCCCTTTTTAAATATCATAATAAAACGGTATCTAGAGGTTTTTAAACATTAGCTTTTAGATCGAATATTAACACTCATATCTGTATCATATGTATACAATATGAGCAATGCTGTTTGGTTCATCGGCAGGCAATAGAATAACAAAACAAGCACTATTAGTCACGCATGTTTATATGCCGGGATTTAGTTAGTTTGTCTTTTTTCCTCACATTGCCTATGTGTTATGTTATTTAACTGAACCTGTATAAAAACACGAATGACTGAAAACTATTTGACTAAACACTATCAAAATTACTAAAATAAAACGAGTCCGAACCAATAGTATGTGAAGTCTCTGAACTAACCAAAAACATTAACAACTGGAAATCCTTGCAAAATATACAACCAAAATGAAAATGGCAAATTTCCACAGTTTTTACCAAACAAAGCTTCGACAAGGCACGACTCTGTCATCAGCTGATAATGCTACCAACTTTGAACAGAACTGCCAACCAAAATCGTAATTCTTACACCCTCACGTCCCTGACAAAAGCTATCCCCGGTCTTGCTTATGTCTAAACCCCTTCTCATAAAGAAACTCTGAAAGAATTCAAAAACCAATCGCAAATATCGGTAAAAGTATGATTTCCACCTTTTTTGCCAGATTTAGCTTCCTCAGACTCCTTGCTGTTCTTGTATTTAAAAAAAATCTTGCAGCCATGGATGGGTATGTTAACAATCTTGTGAATTTTCAGTTGAGGAGGTTAATTTTAAATTCCTAATTTAAAATATAATAAGCCTTCATTCCGCCTAAATTACCATTGTTTAACATGATTTTTACAATCTCGTGACGAATTTTATGCGCTAACTTCAATTTTTACATAATCACAGTTTAAAAATGCAGAAAAAATGCATGTGCCTTTAAACTAATTTAAAATTTCGTTTTTAAATCGCATTTTCAGGGTCAAGTAATTCGGGTTTGACAGTGAATTATTACGGTCAAAATATCAATGGGGGTCAGTTCTGATTGATTCGGCGGATATTGCAAATTTTTGCAAATTTGCAATGGCCAGAAATGAGGCTTATGATAATTCTGTATGCGCCAGACAGACTTGATATGAATAAAATTGTTTATATTTGTATTTTTATTGAAATATTGTTGCCATGGAGAATCATAAAAAGAACTACAGTGATAGTTAAAAGTTAAAATATGTTTAAAAAGAATAATCATTGCGTTTACGCCATTGCGGTTTGTAAGTAGTTATAGTTAGTTCTGGTTAGTTATGGCTACTTCTCGTTAGTTATCGTTAATTCTAATTAGTTTTTGTTAGTTTGTGTGTTTGTTTTTTAAGTGCACTGACCACAATGCATTGAAGACGCCTTTGATTTTTTTTTAATATTTAGATTGATATACAAGTTGTTATAAAAAAACTATTTTGAGTTGTATAATCTGTCTAAAACGGTCCGTACAATAATTCAGTATTCTTATACATTTAAAAGTGATTTTTTTTGTTCCATCGTGAAATTTTGTTACCTCCAAAAAAAATTCTCCTAAAATTCAGCCGTTAATATTAATATTAGGTAGGGTAGGGCGGGGCTAGTTGAGCAATTTTTCACTTGATCGGTTATAGATCCTAAAAATAAGTCTTAATGGCTTTTTTTTCTTTCACCCTTTCGGGGTCATCCCACCTAAGTCCGACGACCGCCCCCTAGGTGGTGCACTGCAGCCTGAAAGCTTATTGTACCTTGACCCCTACTCCTTCCCATTCACACACCATTCATTCCATAACTTGGATGGTTGCTGCTCGGTCCGTTCGTTCACCCCCGAGCAGAACACCGCGTGCCGTTGCCCAAAACCGACAACGCCGGTCACCCATCCAAGTTATGGGCGCGCACTTCACTGCTTAACTCCGGAGATCGATGCTACCAATACAACCGGAGCAGCCACAAGCGCCTTAATGGCTTATAACGCATACTAATGGTTTAGCAATTTATTCCTTATTAATAGTGTCCATAGTAGTTTTTTTCTAATAAGTCGAATTTAGGAGCTACATATATTTTAATGTAGATAGTCAAGTATGCCCAACGTACCTCATAGGTGGGGTAGGTTGAGCAAGGGTATGGGGCTAATGGAGCACTTGGAAAGTATAGTCAAATCATGGCTTGAATGTTAGATACGTTTACAATAAAAATACATTTTGACAATTTGCTTTTTATATTTTTATAATCTTATAGTGACAAAACAACAAATCTTATTAATAAAACAGCAACGTACCTAGCTTAGCTTAACTATTGGATTTAATATCTATCAATTCATCTTCGTTTTTAAACTTTTTAAGCAGTTTTCTTTTGCTTCTTTTGTAATGCATTCTGTATCTGATGAAATTGCAGCTTTTCTTGAACCAGCCTTTGGGTATGGTCGAACAATTTCCAGAGAAAATTTATAAGTTAGATAGGTCAGCTCGTTTTCTTTGTTGCTTGTATAAAATTCGGGTTGCAGCCTCTTTTAAATTTTGAGAAGACTTTAGTGTTTTACTGTTATAAGTCCGTATCCTAAAAAATAAAAAAATAAAACATTTATACCTAAAACCGTGGGGTTAGTTGGGCAACTGTAGCTCAACTAACCGCAACCTGAAATTTTAAAGAAAAAGTGAATTTATTAAAAACCGGTTAGAATTGTATTCAAAATCTTTATACATAATAAAACTGCAATAAATTTACTTAAGATTAACACACCTGATTGAGAACGGAATACATTTAACTATTACAGATAAAATTTTCCGGCTTGCAATTATTTTACTTTTTATCACAAAATAAACAATGCGCACGGATAGTTTTCTCGATCGCCGCGTCACCACTAGTGGTTGCACAATCAGTTCCCCTCGCGCAACCCCTTTCTTGCGCTATTTAATGCTTTCGCGTGCGGTCGATAGTTTTTGAGATATTTTAATTGCCCAACTTACCTCTATGCTCAACTAGCCCCGCCCTACCCTATTCGCCCAAAGCGTGTAAAGATTTGTTATTTTAAAAACATGTAAACTTTATTCTTCTTTTTTTTTTCTTTATAACTCAGCAGCATTTTATGTTGTCGTCTCGCACAAGGACAAGGTTTTTTTGAGAATTGCTCGACAAAAAGTGTCTATGGTGGCAAAGTCGTAACTTACACTAGCGAGGTAATACGGATCATAAAACGTAATTTTTCATTCGTCACTTGTCATTTTCTCATAAATAACAAAAGATCCTCAAAAAACAGATGACATAGCTGTTGAAAATTTAATTTCCTGCAAAAGGATCCCAATAATTTAATCGCTAAGACCAGCAGTTCCGAAGATATTTGGCCTTTAATTCATTTTACCATGAAATTTTTATGGATTATTGTCTTAAACCTTTAAAAATCTTTTATTTTCTTGTTTCATCACATTTTCCATTATTTTTCTAAAATGACCTTGAGAGATCAAGGTTATATAGTTACTATTATGTAAATATTATTTATTATAAAAATAAAGTCCGTAAAAATTATAAGTAGTTAGCTATACAATTAAATCTGGAAATATTGCAAAAAAACACTCTTTAATTACATCACAGCTTAAATATTATTATAGATTAATGATCCCATTCAAGTGTTTTAATCTTAATCTGTCAAGGTCATTTGGGATATTTACTGGAAAATGTGATGAAACAAAAAATAAAATAAAAACTTCGAAACAATAATCCGTGAAAATTTAATTAAAGGCCAAATGTCTCAAGAACCGTTGCTTTTAGCCATTCAATTATAAGGACCTTTTTGTATAAAATTAAATTTCCAACAGTTTTGTTATTTATCTTTTTGAGGATTTATGACGAAATGACCGAAAAACAGGAATTTAATAAAAAAGTAGGTTTGGTGACCTGTACTACCTCGCCAGTGTAAGTTACGACTTTTAACTCTTTCCGCGGTCTTCGAGTAGTGCGGTTCATGTTTACGTAGAGGTCTACATAGACTTCTCGGGTAGGCGATTGAAGGCATCGTACGAGCGTAGCTGTACCCTTGGGGATCGAGAAAAGATTCACGCTAAATTGGGGCTTCTTTCTTCTGGGGCTAAGCGCTGTGAGTGAAGATTCCTAAAGCTTGAAGTTTTTGCGTTTTGGTGTTGAACACATGGTGTCCTCGTATGGTCGAGGAGGTGCGCACGCCTTGCGAAAATGCGTCAGTAGTGAAAGTGACGGTTATGCGCGATACCAGTAGCAGCCGCTGGCTAGACAGTCACAATTTATGCATGTATAGAGAAAGAATTTGTTTTTAACCAGAAAACATAGCTTAAACAATAAAAGGAAAATCTGGGGGTCTAGAACCCGACAATCCAATTTTCCAACCACTTTGACGATGCCTGTATGCACTAAGTGTCAAAGCCAAAAACCGAAAATAGAATAGAATAGAAGTTACGACTTTGCCGCAATGGACAATTCAATAGAGTATTCAATTTTTATATCGTCTTTGGATGATAACATAAAATGCTGCTGAGTTATAAAAATTAAAAAAGAAATCAAAATATACGTGTTTTTTAATCGAAAATCTTTACAGGCTTTGGACAAGTACTTAATATGAATATTAATGGCTAAAACTTTCAGGAATTTCTTTTTGATGTATTTTCAACAAAATTTTACGATGCGACCGAAAAAATAGCTGCAAAAAAATCATTTTTTTATCTTTGGACAAACCACGAAGACTAAAAGCCTAAATACTAACGTACCGTGGATGTCTTAAGCGAGGTAAGAGGGAGTTTGTTGACACGGGACTTAAATACTTGAAGATTTGGGAGGGAAGGAAAGACCTCCGCGGGCAGCAGGTTTCACATTCTAGAAACTCTAGGAATAAAAGAACGACCAAAGTGGGAAGTTCGGGATCTGTCCAGTTGGACTGTATAGGGATGCATACGCGCGGAACCACGAGTTTCTCTGTTGGGAACCGTGAGTGGAGGAACTATACTGGACAATTCTTCAGAGCAGAAGCCATGGAAGTACCTATAAAAATGCGATAGATCCCTCATAGCCCGATGATGGGCAAGAGAGGGAAGCCTTTCTGTAAGTGTAACCCCAATACGAAACTTTTCGCTACACCTCGTATACGTGCCCATGTAAATATAAAATACGCTGATCAATCTCTGTATGTGTGGTATGAAAATAAGTCAGTTGGGTGCCCGAAGGAACCCAGCCAAGTACCGTTTCGTCCATATAATGACCGGTAAGTTATGTTTAATTATTTTTAATTTCTCTGTGGTAGGTACCCGGCATCGGTACTAGAGTATGAATTCGCTGCTGCCGAAGAAAAAATGTACAAGGTACACGATGAAGTATACTGGGAGTTAATGGTGATTTTAATTATAACTAAAGATATACAGGGTGTTTTATTTTTATTGTGATTGCGTGTTATCTCCAATATCGGTAAAGATAGAACCTTGCACTTTTTGCGAACCGGACGTATGGAAGGAACAGTTTATAAATGTAAATTCGGTGCTCTTTGATAAAAAAAAAACACAAAAAGTTTAAAGCAAATAAATCGGCATGCTTGTCTTCGCGGCCGCCTTTGCTATATTTCTTTTATGATATGCCGGTTGATGCAGCTGGTCATCGCACTATGGGATAGAAGTTAATTTTTTTGGTCAAAATTCTGGAACTTACCAATCTAACTTAAAATGAGGTGCTTTTTACTGGGTAAATATTATAAATCATTACAAATACTTTTTGGAAACCAAAAACTTATTATATGTTATTATAAATTTACACCCCCTTGACATTATTATTTTTTATTGTACAAAATAAACTAAAATGTAAGCTTGTTTGGTTAATTCGGTAGTATTCTAATCAGTAATCCGATGATTATTATCTCATATGATATACAGGGTACAACAATAGGTATAATTTTTTTAAATGGATTACCCTGAATATTATATCACCACCAAAAAAATCCTTTAAAATGTTTTAAAAAATACTACATTTGATATGTCTATCTCAATTAGTTTCGGAAATATGACCAACCAAATCTAAAAAATAATTTTAAATTATTCTTAGAAGCTTAATAGAGATACATCTTCCCAACTTTTTTATTTTTTAACGTATAAAATAAATAAAAAACACTGTTTTGTTGAGTAGATTCTGTAGAATCCATATCTTTCATCAGAATGCTTTTATCTTTTAGGATAAACAGTGTAGGACAAAAAATATTAAATTTTAAAATGGAACACTTTGTAAATTATAAAAAAATCTTGTATCTGTCACTTACACCCAGAAGTAGCAAAAAGTAGGAAGGCAATTGTAAGTACAAAAACTGATAAAGAAAGAGGTAAAACATTTTTTGACAAAAGTAGCGAGACTTCGCGGTACTGCATCGGAAACACAACAATAGCTCTTATTATTTAAACTCTTTTACTTTTTTTAGTAAACAAGGCTAATAATAAACTACGTAGATTAAATGTTGTATATTTATGTTTATTTAAAATACATTTTCAAGTTTCTTATTACCCCAATAGAAGTCGTCATATCCTTTTATAATTTTTCGTACATGTAGTTTGGAGTATCTACTTTGAAATACACGGCATGAGCCATTAAAATTTTAAAGTTGCTTTTTGGCCAAAATAATGGATTTCTATCCCATAGTGTATCGGCGTGTCGCTGTAAAGGATAGCGGCGCCTTTGTATAAGATAGTCCGATTGCAGGCGGCCTTTTTATGTTTTTTGTATTATTTTCAAAGGGAACCGAATTTGCGCTTTAAAAATGTTCTTACTATACTTGCAATATATGATTAATGGATGTACAGGGTTTTCATTTATATTTCGCCACTCAATTTTAACTATAAGCATGAAGGATAGGAAAAAACGTCCCGTATAAAAGTTTCATACTTTTTCATCTTGTATCTCTGGCGAATAAAAAAGAAACAAATGAACATCAAAAACTCAAAAAAATGAAGAGGTCCACTTTTGTTGTGTATTATCAAAGAATACCAATCCATAGAACCCCACAAGTGAGATTTCAGCGTACCCTTAAAATTTTTGTACCTACCGCGACCTACAGATGGCGAAAGTTGTACGATGTCTCTTTGCTAATACGATTACCATTAGAAATTGATAGCAGTCGCTGACGAGCAGTCGGCCCGATCAGTTAGAGTGAGGATATACGCAAAATTTAATAAAAATAAAATCCCCGATAAATGGTAGTATCCATAAGATTATTAAATTTATGATTTCAGAATAGGATATATCGATGGGTTTTTGACAAAACATCGTAAGCGACATTCGTCAGTTTTACGGGAAACGTTTTTTTTCATTGGCTTTATTTCAGATGAAGATATGTTCTATATTGGTTCGACGGTTCATTTAATTAATGGTAGTTATTTGGGTACACGCCAAAATATAAATTAATAGTACCAAAAAACCAAAAAAAATAAAGCAAGTAAATAGAGAACTAAAAATCGACGTTTTGGTGGCAAGTCTGCCACCGTTGTCAAGATAAATTAAATAAAAATAAAAAATTTAAAAATTAATTATTATTTAGGTTTAGAATTTTAAAATTTTTACCTTTTTTTTAGGAGATTCTGAAAATTTTGACATTAAATGTTAAATATGTTTGTTAGGTAATTCAAATTAAGAAGAAATCTAAAATAAAAACATTCAGATCTCGGTTTTTCTTTAAAAATAACGCGATGGGAAGAAAAAATCGTTTCCCGTAAAATTGGCGAATGTCGCTTACGATGTTTTGTAAAAACGCAGCGATATATCCTATTCTGAAATAATAAATTTAATAATCTTATGGATACTGGGTCCATTTATCGGGGATTTTATTTTTATTAAATTTTGCGTATATCCTCACTCTAACTGATCGGGCCGACTGCTCGTCAGCGACTGCTATCAATTTCTGATGGTAATCGTATTAGCAAAGCGACATCGTACTATTTTCGCCATCTGTTGGTCGCGGTAGGTACTAAAAATTTTTAGGATACGCTGAAATCTCACTTGTGTTCTCATCAGTTCTATGGATTGGTATTTTTTGATATTATGTTAATAATAATTCAAAAAGGTTTTTTAACACGCTTTTATTAACTTGGGTTGTAACTATCTATCTATCTATCAATCTATCCATCTGGCTGCCTATGTAACGGAATCTTTGAGCCTAATTTTAACCAACTTCCAGCTATTCGATTTCTTTGAAACTTTGCACACGTATTAAGGACCCATGACAATGCAATAATCTGCAAACAGTATCCCTTTATCTTTTTTTTTAATCGCCAGGAAAAAATTCCATTATATTATAAAAACAACACCTAGGATGCCATCTGTTGGAAAAATTTCAAACTTTGCTATTAAATGAGGAAGAAATTTTTTAGTGGATTGCAAAGTGTTGACAACAGTCCAAACATTTCCTGGAGTGCCATCTGTTGGCAAAATTTGAAACTTTGCTACTTAATGAAGAAGAAATTTTTTAGTGAGTTGCAATCTTTTGCAAATTTTAAAATTTGCTACCATTGTCATTTCATAGGGGGCTGGTTATTTTCTTTTGCTGCTTAATTAATTAGTATTAAAAAAATATTTTCACTTCATAGTAAAAAAGCGTGGGGTGCATTTTACTATTTTTTCATAACTTTTCCATCATAGATATTGGCAAATATAATAATTATAACATTTAATATATTAAGCACCCCACGCTTTTTATTATGAAGTGAAAATATTTTTTTAATGAAAAATTATTTTTAAATTTTTAGTTCGGTTGCATATAAAAGCGTGTTTTTTAGTTTTTTTAAACTATTAATTATTTAATATTTAACACACCGTAGTTCAAAAACCAAGACGTTTAGGACATTATGTTTATATAAAGTTTTTCTTATTTTCTGTTGTAGAATCGCCCCGTAAAGTTTGTCGGTTGAGTTACTGGACACCCTCTATGTATGTTGGTAATTTGATTGAAATTGATGAAAACTTTGATGTCTATTGGTGCCTAAACGGTGAGGTTTATCGACTTATAAGGAGTACCTTATTTTTTGGGTTTTTAATTGTCTATAAAATGGCGCCACCAGCTTTGCGATATCTGTCAAAATAAAGAAGTTATGATGTAAATAAATTTTAAGTTTTAGGTAAAGTGCCCTCTGGCGGTATTTAAAAAAAAGTACTTTTGTCTTAAAATTTTAGAATCTGCAAATCTCGATTTGTGTGCTAAATATCAACTGGATTGGTTTGAAAATAAATGCAATATGGCGAAAAAACAAAATAAAAATTGAACTTTGACGGCTTGTAACTCGAAAACGAATGACATTTTGAAAAAAAACTTATATGAAACTCTACCCTTATTTTGTCAAGTAGAATCACCCCGTTAAGTTTCGTAATCATTTTTTGAATCTTCCTGTATACTTTTTGTCCGACCTTGTAAAATATATTAAAGCCTTTGAGAAAAAAAACTTGTTTGTGTAATATTTTTTGACTTAGACCAGAGACAAGAATGTGACGAGTAACTGGTCCTAACAATTTGTCCATTGTATTTATCTCTTTCTGGTTTATCGCAAGTTCCATAAATATGTCTTTGTCTTTCATCATGGCAGGCTATCGTAGATGGAGCAATCATCGCTTTGCCCTGGTTGCCAAGTTGTTTACAATTTCTGCATGTAAACTTTAATGTCCTTTTTTGGCTCACATCTAATTAAGAGAAAGAAAATATACCATGAATAGAATAATATTAACTTGACAACGTTGCCGCAGGCAGTCACGCTGAAATATTCGATATTTGTGTTTGATATTTTTCAATGGCCGATTTGTTTGGACAGTTTGTTTACATTTTCTGTGATTTATTGTGTGTTTCGTGGTTTTTTACCTTTAATTGGACTTTAAATATTGACTTTTATTAGTAATCACAGTGTATATATTAAATTGGTTCTTTTAAACAGATAATTTAAGGTAATATTGACATGGTTATCTGTAAGAAAAATCTTTATTATAAATAAAAGACATTTTTAATTAGGTGTGTGTAATTATTGAACTAAGCCCCAATATTTTATATTAATAGAAAACAAAAACAAGTACCTAACAATAAGGGCAAAAATATCACAGCTATATAACTTAAATTTGGCGGGCAAACGATAAAGTCGATTCACGCGCCATCTGCGTTTACCTTCCTTGAAGACCGACAAGGAAGGCCTAGCAGCTATCTCTCTATCGAATAATTTATTTACATTTAGTTGCTCGTCTCATTGTTGTCTCTGCTTAGACTAAAAACTCTATATCTCATCACAATCACTCACTAAATTTATTTTCTTACGGTTTTCGTAATTTTCCCACCCGAGAATTAATTAAATATTTTTACAACTAATTATGCAGCGGCATTTGCTACTAATCGTACTGTTTATTTCTCACTTTTCCTCGGTTATTTCTTCGGATTAGGGACAAATTAATGCCGAAGCTAAACCCCGTATTTATAGACTTAACACCTTCGCATTTAAGGTCGAAACGCCATACAGAGGCAACAAAAACTTAATCGTACTTAATTGATCGTAAACATGTGTGTTTAATATGTTCTTTGCGGAGACAGAAGACCATTGTATAGTAAGAACATTTTAAAAGCGCAAATTCGGTACCCTTTGAAAATAATACAAAAAAACATTAAAATGGCCGCCTGCAATCGGAATATTTTATAGAAAAGCGCCGCTACCCTTTACAGCCACGCGCCAATACACTATGGGATAGAAATCCATTATTTTGGCCAAAAAGCAACTTTAAAATTTTAATTGCTCATGCTGTGTATTTCAAAGTACATGTACGCAAAATTATAAAAGGATATGACGACTTCTATTGGGATAATAAGAAATTTGAAAATATATTTTAAGTAAACATAAATATACAACATTTAATCTCCTTAGTTTATTATTACCCTTGTTTACTAAAAAAGTAAAAGAGTTTAAATAAGAAGAGCTATTGTTGTGTTTCCGATGCAGTCTCGCAAAGTCTCGCTACTTTTGTCAAAGATTTTTTTACCTTTTTCTTTATCAGTTTTTATACTTACAATTGCCTTCCTACTTTTTGCTACTTCTGAGTGTAAGGACAGATACAAGATTTTGGTGATATAATATAAGGTATTTCATTTAAAAAAATCATACCTATTGTCGTACCCTGTATATCATATGAGATAATAATCATCGGATTACTGATTAGAATACTACCGAATTAACCAAACAAGCTGACATTTTAGTTTATTTTGTACAATAAAAAATAATATTGTTAAGTGGGGTTTAAATTTATAATAACATATAATAAGTTTTAGGTTTTCAAAAAGCATTTGTAATAATTTATAATATTTTTCCAGTAAAAAGCACCTTATTTTAAGTTAGATTGGTAAGTTTCAGAATTTTGACCAAAAAATTAATTTCTATCCCATAGTGCGATGACCAGCTGCATCAACCGGCATATCATAAAAGAAATATAGCAAAGGCGGCCGCGATGACAAGCATGCCGATTTTTTGCTTTAAACTTTTTTGTGATTTTTTTTCTTATCTAAGAGAACCGAATTTACATTTTTAAACTGTTCTTTCTATACTCTAAAATTATTCACCAACCTGTGCAGGCACGTCGGGTTTTAAGTGTCGGTGCCACGTGTCGAAATTTTTTGAAAACCAAAAAATAAAAGTCATCATCTTCACATTCTATATCGTCTTACGTGGTAAAAGTCAAAACTTTAGTCATATTATATTCTTACCAATGAAAAATTAAAGAGTAGGGGTGTGCGAATAATTCACGAATAATTCGTATCGAATCGAATATCAATAGCTTTGTTCGCGGGTCTAGTAATGAACTGATTCTGAACCAGAACCAAACTGGTTTAGAATTGTTTTAAAGCGCATGTCTAGTTATTTATTAGTTCGGAATTTTTATTTACCGCGAACGATTTTCTATACAGCTGAGAATGTGCTGCGGAAGACGAGGGATTCCCTGCCTCCTCTCGTTTTTAACATAAGTATGTGTATTTAACTAAAGATTAAATTCAAACAACAAGAAATGGTAAAATCTTGTAATATTGTCTATATTTTTTAATTTAATCTTTATTTATTTTATTGCATACATACATTCATACGGAATACAATTAAAAATCCTTTGTTTATATACACTCAGAATCACAAAAATATAAAAAAATATTCAACCGGTATATTAACCCGCATAAAAAGTGGCAGAAACAAATAAACTGTAATACAACGGTTTATTTTTGTACCACAAAAACCGAAAATAGCTGACCATGTCGACAATGCGCATGAAATTCCGAACTGAACTTTTAGTTCCAACAAAAATCCCAGGACTGCTAATCAGGTTACGAACCGGTAACGAACTGATTTTATTGTAACCCGCGAACACAGAACTGTTACTAAAAATTCGGGATTTTACTTACCGCGAACGCTGCTTTTTCACTGCGCATGCGAATAGTCCCAGAACCGGTTCAGAATCGAACCCGCGAACAAAGCTAATATAGCCCAAATGCTCGCTACGACTTGGGTGGCATATCTTTAACCGACGGTCCACATCAAAGAGAATAGATAAAGATAGAGGATCAATCGCCGTTTCGAAAAGTGGCACAATTTAACACAAACCCAAAATCGTATATTTCTGTAAATATGGTAAATATTTTCGACACTTTCGATCTAGATACCCATTTTTATCAGCTGATTGACCGAATTGCAACATTGCTGCTCCTTAATTTGAATTGCCAATAGTTTATTCTAATAAAATAATATCCCAGCAAACACTATTTGCCGGCAATGTACATTTTTCATATTGGCATTGATGGTAAAGCATTGGCAATTGGTGGCAATATTATGCCAACATCTAATACACATTAAAAAGTTAACCCTAAATAAACACTTAATTGCCAATAAATTTTACATGCAGGCGAATTGCCGGCAAGCATACAAAAATGTCGGCATACCAATCCCGATTAAATAAAGCACGCGTTTTTGTTTATCGGATTTTTGAAGGCAAACCTTCAACGCATATTCATACTTTTTAAACCATATTATTAACATTGGTATTTAACTAACATTAAAGCAATTTTTTGGTCTGTTTTATTTATAATGGCAGCTAAACAACATTATTTTATGTTTTTTTACATAATTTAAAGGAAATGGCCTTTTCATAACAGTTTATTGTTAAAAATCATGCAAATAAAAATTAGGTCAAAAATGTTTATTATGTATTTTGGAGCGAATAAAAATAAAATGATGGTAAAATTAGCTACGTTAATTTCGACCGAAGGTGACCGCTTTGTGCATTTGTTTTCTACGTGGTTTTCTAGCTTCTTAGTTTCTTTTTTAAAGAAAAGAGTTTTTAATAGACATAATTAAATGTATTTATTACCTAATAAGTGTGTGTTGTGTGATTAATTGGTGATGGCTAGTCGAGAAGGCAAGATATTCAAGTAGACTGTTAGGAGCTGTAAACATTTTGTTTAAAACCTTATTAAAAGTTTTAAAGACGTGTTAATAAAAAATATTATATATATTTAATAGTTTTTTGACATACCGATAGATGGCGTTATGGACAATAAACTACTACGTTTCTGCAATATCTTCGCTTTTTATCGCCTAAACCGTACCCATTAGACAAAAAATAATTCGAGAGCGGTCTGCGGTAGGTGATCTCACTTAGCTTTGAAAGAAACATCTTCGGCTAGTGTAAAAATCTGCATCTCCAAGTTGGACAGTGTTCCGAGAGATGGTACTTTGCATTGCAAGGAAATTGCATGCAGTAAGGAGTTTTTCCCATTTTAATTTTCAAATAAAATATCGCATCATTTTAGCTATTAAAAAAAGTATATGCGACAATTTTAGTCAATAAGACGTCAGCTTGCTGCTTGGGAGTATCTGCATTTGCCCACTTTTGTGTCTTTTTGTTATCTTTTTGCCAATAACTTATTAATGATAGATGCCATCATCTTAAAAGCATTTTTTGCCAATAACTTATTAATGACGGATGCCATCACATTATCTGCAACCCGTGGCCTAATAACGGCCAATTGCCCACTTTCGCGTCTTTTTGATACCTTTTTGCCAATGCCTTGCCATTAAAGAGTGTTGGCAATGCCAGTAAATTAAATGTACAACGCCGGCAAAAAATGTTATATAGGATTGGACCCTAATATTTCGTAGTTATTAAAAGGTTATTACAAATTTTTTAGGGATATAATTATGAAATCATAATAATATAAAGACACTCACTATTTCCAATATAAAGCAAAAGTGGTAAACCATTGATATAACTACCGAAATAAAGAGAGAACGAGAAGTATTTTAATTTAAAATTTTATCTCTTCATTGCCCAATTAAAATAATGTTTTAGATATGCCAAAGCCATAGTTACTGTCGTATAGATTCAGATGGGAAATTGGAATTTCGTGTTCATTAAAAAGACTAACGAAAGTATTCTCGAGATGATTTGGTCGGTAAAATTAAGTTTTAACGTTTTGTTGTACAATTATACAGGGAGTGCTAACTTCACTATACCGAACATGTCCTCGTCGTATACCAGATTTGTGTTCTAGTGATTTTTTGGATTTGCTTTAATATGGTACAACAATATTGCTTAAAGTTTTCTAAGGGATTTTGGGATAAAATCTATAGTATTTTTTGTTTAGGAGATTCGGTCCTTTTGATATTCGACAGCACCTTCACTGTAAAAAAATAATTAACACTGAAGTCATCTCGCGACAGAAAAAATAATAAGGGACTTTTGTAAATGCCATATAAGAGAAAAAGTTGGAATTTTTTTTTATCTATACAATGCCGTATTAATAATTTATCCAGAATATTCGGTTCTCTTGAAGAAACAGAGTTGGGGTTGCACGTCGGTCATGCCCTAATTTTGCAATTTTGTCGCCCCTTGAAGGTGTCACCCGGGACAGAGACACCCGTTTGATCCCCCTCCCCCTATATCCAGGGTGGAAATCCACTGTGGAAATATTTAATAAACTAATAACGTTGTTAGTAAGTAGTACCCTTCCGTAGATGCCGCAACCTCTCGCACATATATATTCTTTAATTGGACCAGCGTGAATCCCACGGCTTACCGTACCAATCGTACGCTCAACATCTTTATGGGTACCATCGGTAATATGTAATATTCAATATTGAGATTAGGTATTTATTGACTTCGGTTATTGATCGTAAAAAGGAGATTATTGGGCGACGCGCGTATTTTACACCGTTTTATCAGTTTTTCAGATACTAGGTCTAGGCGGGGTGCCTAGGGAACGGAGGTTTTTGCATGATTTACAAGAATCGAGTGCGGTAATTAGTCCAATTTACGGTGTATGGATGGTTATGGGTTTTGAGGTTTAATAAAGGGTACTTCCTTGTGGCCTACTACAAATCTATTTAATTTTATACAGGATGCTAATAATATAAGTACCTAAGTTAATTTTAGGTATAGGTGTATGTATTTATGTTTATATGAATGTTTGTATGTATGTAAAACTGTCAGAACAATTTAAAAACAAAAATAGTAGTTTTTTTACCCTTATAGTATGTATATACAGGGTGATGTTTTTCGATGTTTAGTACAGGGATCTCGGAAACCGCTGCGGCTACAGGGATGGTTAAATTGGAAAATAATTATGGTTTTTAGAGCTTAGTTTAAATCATTTTGTTTCGTTCAAAAAATCATGGCTTACTGGACCACTTGGTCTGGGGTTTGTCAGACCTATTGGTCTGTTGTCCAGCGACCATTTGGTCTGTGGATTGGTAGATCTGTTAGTCTGTTGTCTGGCAGACCAGTTGGTCTGAGCTTTTGCAGACCAGATGGTCTGTTATCTGGCAGACCATTTGGTTTGTATATAGGTTGGTCGGTTGTTTAGCAGACTAGCCGTTCTGTGGTTTAGCAAAGCCCTTGATTTGTGGTTTAGAAGATCAGTTGGTTTGTGGTTTGGCAGACCCCCAGACTTTGTTAACCATTTCAATTGGTCGCAATGTTTTTTCGGATTAAAATGCCTGATGTAGTTTTTCACGTTAATGTTGAATATTTCATAGTCGGTTTTGCCTTTGCCTTTCTAAAGTAATTGGTAGTTTAATGAAGAAAATCCTTTTATTAATAAGATGAGATAAGACACACCTTACACTCTTCTTACTACTTATTTGTTCAAAATTTTTCCCGAAAGTCAAAGTTGACGGTATTTGCATGTCCACATTCGTATTATTGTTCTTCATTTCATAAGGGAAACAACACACAAATAGCTGTTATAAGTCAAAACAAAGCTGCTCTGACAACCGCTTCCTCGCCTAAATAAGGCACGCGACTGTACGGTCTGCGGGCTGCAGGTGGAACGGAGAGTTCATTAACCTCTCGCACCTCGATGAGCACGAAAACAAGTGAAGAAAATATGATTTAGAAGCTGTAGGTTGGGCCAGCTTTTATTGAGGGTTCTATTGTGGCTCGGTGGGGGTCAAGGCCGCAATTGTTAAACACTTGATAATGTGGTTATTTTTAGCGTTTTTAATATAGCTTATATAAATGTAAACTTAAAAATTACGTATCAGAGGACGATTTTTGTTTTAGGTGAAGCATTGCTTCTCTAGCTTGGACTGCACGCCACTGCATATGGAAATCCGATGGAGCCAATTCTGGTAAATAAGGTGCGTGACAATTAGCGATGTGGGGCAAAATGTTAGTGTTGGTGGAACAAATTATCGTTTTTGCTGGTCAAGTAAGTTGACAGTTGATACATAGACAGTACGTATAATTTGTTGCTTGATAAATTTCGCCAAGCGAGCATCCACTCTGGATGCCCCTAGTAAAAACTACAATAATTGTCTTACACGTAAAAAAAAAAGTTAACACTATTTAAATTCTCGACCAAGACCCAAGTCTTGTATGTTTGGCGGCCAGATCTCGCGGTAAACATCCACCATAATTCGACAGGTCTCTGCATAACATTAAATTGTTTCGCTTGATATTCATCTTGTTACTCTAAGTATCCGTAATAACTTCATTTTATGCAAAAAGTGTCATTACCCATTGTTAACTATTAAATTCACCCATGTCCCTGATTACAGTGTACTGTAATATTATGTAATTATGCTTAAATAACTTCATTAAAATATGTAGTTATGAATGACGGGAATTTGCATATTTAGTGACAGTGTAGTATGGTTATAGTCAATAATGATTTTTATCAGCATGTCATTAAGAAAATAGCTTTTTTCCTATAGCCGAGTCAATGAGGCTGTAAAACAGGCAGTGGTAGAAAGTTTTCAATGACAATGAATATCATGCTTTTTAAATGACCCCAGAGGAAAAAGTCATTTGGCGAAATATCAGGAGACCTGGCTGGCCAATTTATGGTGTGATGTAGGCCAATAACATTTCCATTAAAAGCATTGTGTAAATATTCCTGAACAGCCAGGGTATTATGTGCATCCATTTGGTACCAAATTTCCTGATTTTCCCTGAATACATCATTTAAAGCGGGTAAAATTAGTTCTTAGAGTAGTTCCAAATAAAATTCTGCATTCAAATTTTGATTAAGAAAAAATGGTCCAATAATATGTTGCCCGAAAATCCCCGCCCATACATTTACTTTCTGTGGATATTACGTCCTCGTTTCGACAAATCTGTGTTGGTTTTCTTTGCTCCAGTATCGGTAATTTTGATGATTGGGTTCATTGTTTAACGTAAATGTGCACTCATCAGTAATACAAATATTTCTTAAAAATTCCTTGTCTATGTTTGCCCTTTTTATCATGTCAAAACAAAATTTCTGCCGTCGTATTTCATCCCCATTCCTTAGCTCTTGATGTCTTTCATATTTGTATAAAATTTATTTATGCCCTTTCAAAATCCGGAGTTGATTGATCTTTTCCTATGATATTCTGAAGTTTCCTTGTACTCACTTTCCCTTCATTTTCTTGCACGTGCAATAAAATTTCCAAGTCTCTATCAACTCTTACATTTTATTCTCTTTGATACTCCCTAGCTTCACATCTGCAGTTATTTATCACTGTGCCTTTGGTCTCAAATTTTTTGATAGTCCTATCGACTGTTGATTTTCCTGGTATCGGTCTATTCGGATACTGAGCAGCGAACATGTCTGATACCTTTTGGTAACTATTTCCTTGATAGTACCATTTAATCATCAATACTTTTTCTTCAGTAGTATAACTCATGGTTAATCTTTTTGCTCTACGATTTTTTGATAATAATAAAGCACTAAATTTCAAAATGACAACGTAATGTCACGCTAACTAGTATTTTTATTGTTGTTCATAAATATGAGGCGATAATAATATAACAATGTTTAAAAATATATTAGCATCTAACTAGCAAACGGGTTAACCGAAAAATCTAAAATTTTTACCATGTACGTAGATTTGCATGCTCTTCAATAAACTTCAATAGAATTTTTCTCTAAAATAATTAGGGGAGCCAATAATTGACCCCATTAAAAATTACATGGGATTTCCTATGTCCCGCCCGGCGATGCATCACCCGGTATTTAAAATTGACAGAAGTAAAAAAACGATAATATCATGTCACAATAAAGTTAAGACAAGCAATTGATAACAATAATAAAAAATGGGGTATTCCGTTTAAAATTTTAAAATTTCTCAACCTAGAGAGAAAGGTATGAACTTGGTGAAATAGGAAATATAATTTTTAAATTTTTCATGTTTAGTTACCCCTTCTCACAAAATTTGGTTCATGGATAATCCACCGTTCCGGGTTTTTCTACTAACCCTATATTTTTAAAAAATTTGAAGTGCAAAAAATGAAAAAAATTAAAGAGGGTGGACATTATGCGTGATCAAACGTACAGTTACACATTTTGGTGGTATATTTAAATTCGTCCCATAACCAAACAGATGTATTATGTAGCAAAAATAGTATTCGCCATTTAAAAGAGACTAGTTGCAACGTACTCCAGTAATTATAAGGAGCGGCGATATCATTAATATAATTATGGCAATTACTACTTATACATAAATTAAATGGATTATGGGCACGTGCACACCGGCAGACGTACAGTTACGGCCATAAAAAGTTGCTTGATAAATACGAAAATTTAAATTAAAAAAAAATTAATGTGACGATCTAACCCAACTTACTTTAAACAAAATATTATTTGGCTTTTCTACAGAATAAAATTAAAAAGTTTATTTAACATTTTATAAAAATTAAAACTTTTATACCTAATAAAAGTTTTTATTACTTTATAAGAAATAAAATAATGGGTAAATTTCTAGAAACCTGCGGCAACTCCGATTTTGACGAAATTTGGTATACGGGGGTTTTTGGGGCGCTGATCACGAATCTGAAATAATTTTTTGGCGGAAACGTTTCGTTCTTGAGATATTCATCATCAGACTTAAAATTTAAACTAATCCTATTTTTACAATATTCCCCCTTCTTTTTGCACACAATTCTTGATTTAAAGCTAAACTGGCATACAATATTTGATTTTCACCTTTTAAAACCCCGTTTTTTACGTATTTTGCATTATTTTTGCATTAAATTGCATAGCTATACTTTGAATCATTTCAATCCCAGTGTGCCATGAAGCCCTATGTGTATGTATGGTTGCCGCATTATCAAAAAAGCCACCAGTCCAAGTCCATTAAATTTCCTGACTTTAATAGTTTATCTTTTGCTTAAATAAAATGTAGGTATGTAGCTTTTTTTCTATTTTGTATAAATATATAGAGGAGAAAAGACGGCGACAAAATTTGCGTGTAAAAAGAGAGAGTTAGCGGGATAATATATAATATTATTAATCCCTTTGAATTAGCAAAAGTTGAAATTAAGCGGTGTTTCAGAATTGCATGGATTTAATGAAAAAAATAATTCATGAGCTCAAACCTCGTCTTAGTGTTAAAGTTTAAACAAAACAACATAACATAAACGAATATGTATATTATTTCCACAAAATACTAAATAAAAATTTGTTTATTATTGCGATCACAAATTGCAATGTCGTCAATTGTTCCTGCAAACGCCCGCTTATAAAAGAATATAAACAAATGTACAGCAAGTAAGAAGAGCGAGATCACTTTATACAAAACGCCATACAATAGAACAGGATAAATGACAAGAAAGATCCAAATCGCCTTTCTATTTCCAGGCGTTCGTGTTGTCCATGCGTGAGTGCGGAACGAGCCGAAAGACTTTACGGAGTTCGAAATAGACAGGAAATAGAAAATAGAGAAGAAAATTCTTTCTTGGCGAGATACGGAGTCCAGGCGCAGAACTTCTTATGGGGGCGGGTTAGCTCTACAGGAAGTATTATTTTAATTTATTATTCATGTTTAATTAATTTTATGCACAATAATTTAATTGGTCATTTACTGGTATTTTTTATGATCAATAATTTTTCCAAAATTTAAGGGTGGCATTTTATTTATCCCCAACTTTTTATGACCAACGAAGAGCCATTTAAGATTTTAAAGTGACTGGGGGTGCAGCTTAAGGGGTTGATTGAGGTATTTTAAAAATACGTCATTAATGTTCTCCCCCTTTTATAGAAACGGTATTTTTATTTTTTGATATTTCGCTTTATTTAGAAAACATAGCTATTAAAAGGAATTAAACACGCACCCTGTATTTACACACAGCTGTAATTTTTCCATAGTAAAAATCAAATTATTAACGTCAGTCACTGTTGTACGGGTAATTTAGAGGTTTTCCTGAGATATATCTTTCAGAATTATAGCTAATGGTTACGGAGAATTATTGTTGCGTGAAATTCGATGTCTTCTATGCTGGGCAACATATATCCCTCTTTATTATAATAGAGACATTTTGCAACTCTTAAAATAACAGACGTTTTTTGGCCTCCTTATGGTTATCGTTATTGAACATAACGATTACGGCAGCAGTTTAAGATAGAGATTTTGCAGCCTCTTTTAAGAAATATATTTTGCGTCTGCGCTTTCGACACATAACCCTATTTTTACCTGTGGTTGACCGATTTTAAAGGTTACGAAAAATCAGTACTTACTTCTATTCTCCATAAGTTATATATTGATATTTAAATATATGCAAATAGTTCTCTTAATATTGTTTTTAAAAGTAGATGTAAACAATACAGTATAAGCAAAACACAAAAAGTAAGGTTAGGTTTCGTAGTAGAATAAAAAGCATGTGTGCCAAATTGTAACATGTAAATTAATTACTGAATTAAAACATCCTTAAAAATGCAAGTCCGTTTTAATTTCTTTATACTATTTTATTTTCTTACTGCTATGGATTTTCGCTAATTAGAGCCTATGTATCAATGATATTTTAATTAATACGGATTCATAATACCAAACCCTCTTAAAAATATTGATATTAAAAATTCTACATTCGGCAACCACGCAGTTTAACAATAACGATAACGATATCGATAAGCTCTTCGGTATTTATCCGTAATTAAAAAAGTCCGGTATGGTTAATAACGATAACGGATCATGTTTGCGTTACTGCGCAGACTCAGAATAACGTTAACCACAACGGAATTGCAAAATAAGAGGTGCAAAATGTCTCTATTATCGTTATATGTTGGTATTTATTTTATTATTTTTATACAGGGTGTTACAGAATGTTATTATAAAAATTTAAGGGCAGATTCTACCATTGAGAATATATTAAAAAAAATGTTTATATAAACATAGCGCAATGCGTGGAAAAAAGACGGTCTATAATCGTGCTGCCTTGTTGTTGCTTTACTGGACGATATATCTTTGGTAATTATTTACAAACCGGACGCCTCTCAAAGAAATTTTAGTCGGACTCTTTTCGTTTTCGAGATACTTATCATCAGTCTTGATAACCAAAACTAACCTAAATTCACTATTTCCCTCTTCTTTTCACTCAATTCTTAAGTTTTCTGCCAAATTGGTACTTAATTTTGAAATTCACCTCTAAAAACTCAATTTTTCTATTTATTTTACCTATTTTTCCATAAAATTGTAAAGCTTTACTTTCCATCGCCGATCGAAATAATGGAAAGTGAGGCTGGCAATTTAATGAAAAAAACGAATAAAATAAATAGAAAAATGAGGTTTTAGAGGTGGAAATCAAATATTGAGTACCAATTTAGCTTTCAATCAAGAATTGAGTCCAAAAGAACGAGGGAAATAGTGAATTCAGGTTAGTTTTGTTTATCAAGTCTGATAATAAATATCTCGAAAACGAAACGAGTCCCACTAAAAATTCTTTTAAATTCGTATCAGCGCCTCAAAAACCCATGTATACCAAATTTCATTAAAATCGGCGATGCTTCCGATTTGTAAATAATTACCATATCTTTAAATACAGTCTAACGAAAAGAATAAACAGGGTGGCCATTTGAAAACGAAACGAAGCTTTGGGCAGTCCAGGTCAAAGAAAAACGTTCGAACCCGTCAATTTTGTTTTTAGGGAAACAGTTTTTGTCCGCTTTAACCCTTGAACTGCAACCGTATAGCAGGGGTGAGACAAACCCCAAAATTGTTAAATGGAAATTATTACAACTTTAATCTTTTCACTGTACGATTTTTTGATAATAATAAAAGCCCTAAATTTCAAAATGACAACGTCATGTCACGCTAACTGGTATTTTTCTTGTTGTTTATAAATATGAGGCGATAATAATGTAACAATTTTTAAAAATATATTAGCATCTAACCAGCAAACGGGTTAACCGAAAAATCTAACGTTTTTACTATGGACGTAGATTTGCATGCTCTTCAATAAACTTCAATAGAATTTTTCTCTAAAATAATTAGGGAGCCAATAATTGACCCCATTAAAAATTTCATGGGATTTTCTATGTCCCGCCCGGCGATGCATCACCCGGTATATACAGTGAAATAAGGCCAGGCACTAATAATACCGGCCTTATTTTGACATTTGAGCTTGCACAGATACATGGTAGAATAAGGACTCCCTTAATAAGTATAGTACCCGGCTTTATTTATGCCGGTCTTAGGTCGTGCCTTATTTTGGTCATATTTTAACTTCCGGAACTGTTCGTCAAACCGAACGGCTGCCGATCACAAAATGGAAAAGTTTATAGAAGTAAAAAATACTTAAAACCTTGCTTTTTAAATGTATTTCTGTGATTGTGTTATCAAAAAAGCCTACAACTCAAAACAATAAAGAAAAACTACCAAATATTTGTTCCTTTTTTTTAGGTTAATGGTACTCTCAACGTAATTTGCAATAACTCTAAATTATGGGTACAAGCACTATTTAAATAAGGCCGGTATTAATAATTCCCGAGCTTAATAAGGCAACTTGCAATAGTTCTCTATTATGTACTTTGTCTTGGCTAAAAGATCTTATAGTTTTTCTATATTCTGTAAAAATAGGTTTTCTTAAATATCGCTTATATTATTATTCTTTATTTAAGACTGTGTCTTTGTTAAATAATTTATACTTGTTTAAAGAATTATAAGTAAGAATCACATAATAAATTTTGTGGAGCAAAAATATTGCTTTTTTAATTATTTTCAAGAAAATCCATATTATTCTTGCAAAAAATTATTTGGTAATAGTTCGATATAGCGGTTTTCGCTATTATAAGAGATTTTTGAAAAATTCTTTTCAGGGCGTTTCTAGAGGTCGATTATGACACAAATCTGTGTGCGCGTTTTCCAAAATCCATTTCTATAATTTATTAATAATAAAAACATATTTACGGGACGGTGGAGTGAACAGGGTGCTGGGTGGGGACGAAACAGTAGAAATCCTACATTAAACGCCCAAAAACAGTATTTCACAGTACACATAGCACTTTCTGTTTACAAAAATGTCCAAAAAATTGTTTAAAAAATTAAAAATAAATAATAGTACAACAATCCCGCCATGGCTGTCACTGAATAAAAAAGAAGAGTTTGCAATAGAACTGTAAATGTCTTGCGATGTTGCCAAATAAAGTGAGAAAGATGTCAATAGCTTAAAAAAAAGGAAGATACAGGACAAAATTCATATGAAAAATTAAGTTATTCCTTCTTCCTATTATAATTTGTAGAAAAAAAGGAAAATACCTAAACATAAAGAAGGAGGCATTTCTACAAAAAATACCATTGTTTCTCATGGAAATGGTGGACAATCCCCGAAATAGCCTTGGTGTTAATTCTTCATAAGAAGTTTGGCAACGCTGCTTCTATCAAGACTGTCATTTTCATAATGACAAACTTCATGTTATCAGCTGACCAAAATGAATGCGCCTATTTTCCTTCTTTAATTAATGGCGGACGAGATATCTCATATGTGTGGGATAGTTTTTCGAAAAATTTAATACTTTTCAAAATTAATTTACATTTTCAAGTGCCCCGAGTGCAGTGTATTAATGTTTTCTTGTGTTTGACGT
Source organism: Listronotus bonariensis (assembly GCA_014170235.1). Lineage (NCBI taxonomy): Eukaryota > Metazoa > Arthropoda > Insecta > Coleoptera > Curculionidae > Listronotus > Listronotus bonariensis. Next base: position 51,036 of record JACEGR010000460.1, on the reverse strand, counting down.
TGGATTTATACTGTTTTGTCCCCACCCAGCACCCCTGTTCACTCCACCGTCCCGTAAATAAGTTTTTATTAATAATAAATTATAGAAATGGATTTTGGAAAACGCGCACACAGATTTGTGTCATAATCGACCTATAGAAACGCCCTGAAAAAGAATTTTTCGAAAATCTCTTATAATAGCGAAAACCGCTATATCGAACTATTACCTTTTATTTTATGTGTAAAGAAAATTATCCACATTTTCACAAACACCCTGTGGCCTTTTGCCATTGAAGTAAAATTCCTGCGTTCAAAAACCAGATCCACCTTGCTCGCATATTCTAACGCATTTTCCCACCTACATAACTTGTTAAGATACCCATCTGGTCGACTTGATATATAAGTGCATGGTACCCCCGCTAGACGGCCACATACATATATATTATGAGGCGTGGTTCCATACGCGTACCCCGAGGCACCCCATTAATAAACTTTTGACGCCTAACTCGGCTACCAGACAGTGCATATAAATTAATGAATTAATACCGTTTGGGATACGTGTTGTTGCTTTTTATGATTTAAAATGCGAATACAGCCTGAGAATGGTGTATTTTTAATATAAATGTGACTGTTCTAAATCAAAAAGCATAGTTTCAATGAACAGTTTAAATTAAAGACACAAAATATTCTTTCAAGACATGATCACTTCTCTTCGCTTCAGATCCTCACTTGCAAGCAATCATGATCATTGGATCATGTGACAGACAGTGGCGTAGCTGGGGGCAGAGGGGCGTCTGCTCCCCCGCCCCTTCTGTTTAAGCTCTCCCTTAACCAGTGGCACACTCATAATTTTTCCTGGGAGGGTTTCAGCAAGTACTTCAAATTTCATCAGTTCATCTTACAACGCTGCCAAAAAGAAAATAATTTCGTTAAGAACTGACGAAACGTTTTTGCAGTTAAAAACTGAAGCTGAAGCTTCAGCAGACAAGTGTGGAACCACTAAAGATTTAGTCGAAAAACGTAAAAGAAAACCCCAAACTTTTCATACTGAAATTCAAAGCGGCGACTTCAACATGAAGATGCAGAACAAAAATTTATGATTACCTACCATATTCTACGTTTTTTTATCTTTGGACAAACCACGATAGCTAAAAGCCTAAATACTAACTTACCGTGGGTGTCTTAAGCGAGGTAAGAGGGAGTTTGTTAACACGGGACTTAAATACTTGAAGATTTGGGGGAAGGAAAGACCTCCGCGGGCAGCAGGTTCCACATTCTAGAAACTCTAGGGATAAAAGAACAAACAAAGTGGAAAGTTCGGGGCCTGCCCAGTTGGACCGTATAGGGATGCATACGCGCGGAACCACGAGTTTCTCTGTTGGGAACCGTGAGTGGAGGAACTATACTGGACAATTCTTCAGAGCAGAAGCCATGGAAGTCCCTATAAAAAAGCGATAAATCCCCCACAGCCCGACGATGGGCAAGAGAGGAAGCCTTTCTGTGAGTGAAGAATCATTAATGAGACGAATAGCTCTTCTTTAAATAGAACCAAGAATGCTTAGGGTTGTGGGGGACGCCATACCCCAGATATGGGAACAATATTCCAAGGGAGGTCGGATTTGGGACACATATAATGTGTATAAATTAGAAGCGGAAAAATACTTTTTGGCTCGAAAGAGAAATCCAAGCTTTTTGAAGCTGCCGTGGCTATAGATACAATGTGTTTATGCCAGTTAAGGTTACTTTCAAATGTGACGCCCACAAGATTGAAGGTGTCTTTGCTCTGTAAAACTTGGCCGCTCATAAATAGAGGATGAGTATTTGATGACTCTTTTCGCGACAAGAAACATGATTGTGTTTTGGATGCATTAAAATGGACGAGATTTTTGGCGCCCCAATCCAATATTAAATTAAGATCCTGCGAAAGAGATATCTGCATCCCTCTGCCTTTGTTTTCCAAGTCAGGTTTAGTGATGGGTTTAGGAACCTGAAAACTGGAGTGAAGGGTACTATCGTCGGCGAAACTATGAATGGAATTAGTTGTGGACGAGAGAAGGTCGTTGATGTAAAGAAGAAACAATATTGGTGCCAGAACTGAGCCCTGAGGAACTCCAGCATTTACTTGGTGAACGCTTGAAGAATGGCCGTCCACAATAACTGACATACGTCGATCAGATAGATAACTAGAGAGCCAAATACAGAGTTTAGTTGAAAGACCATAGGAGGGAAGTTTATTAAGAAGTGCGGCATGCCAGACCTGGTCAAAAGCTTTGGATATATCAAGAGCAACGATCTGGGACTCACCTAGAAACTCAAGAGACTTATTCCAACAGTGTGATACGAAGGAAAGAAGATCTGCTGTAGATCTTTTGTGGCGAAATCCATACTACCTGTCATGCAAAATTTTGTGTTTTTCTAAGTACTTAAGAATTTGTGAATTAATTAATTTTTCCATTAGTTTATAAAGAACTGAAAGAATTGAAACTGGTCTATAGTTAGATGGAAGGGATTTAGATCCTTTCTTGGGAATAGGTTGCTTTAGATACTGTTATTAAAACATTAGAAACAAGGTTTAAAGATTTTATATAGATTTCTAAAAAATTTTACTGTTTATTTGTGAAAATTTACACCCAACAAGTAAAAATATTGATTGAATTATGGAACTGCTTAAAATTTATAAAAAAAATATCGTATAGAAATCCTAGATGAATATAAATTGTTTTGCAGCTTCATGACCGTTTAAAATAAAAATAAACTAGAAACAGAAGAAATATTACCATTTTTAAAGCTGTTTTTACAGTTTGAAAGTTTTTCTTGCTGCAACTTTTCGATCTGCTCACGCGCACACTTCTCTTTTTAAAATTTGCTGCAATGTGCGCGTGCACAGATTAAAAAACTGCAGCAAGAAAAAAATTTCATGCAAGAAAACTTTCAAACTGTAAAAGCAGCTTAATACCAAACCATTTGGAAAGCGTCTACCCAAATTTAATAAAATTATATAAATTTGTTTATACCATTGGAACTAATAGCGCCGGCGCTGAAAGGTCATTTAGTCGTTTACGCAAAATCGATTGATCAGATAAGGTCACGACATTCGCCATATTGGCTAGCCCGGTTGTGACGTCAAGTCGGGCCATTTTCGGCCATGTTTGATTTTAGGCAGATCAGTGGCGTAGAATTAAGGAGAAAACAAAAAAGAACTGTATGTTGTAAACAAAATTTATTGGATTATTTTAATAGGCATAACCTAAAACAAAAACATAAATGTGGTTTAAATATTGAAAATTAAAAATTATCAAAGCGACGACAGGACGATGAGGTACCTGGCAGAGCAAAACATTTTCCATGGTTCCGTAAGTCAAAAACAATTTTAAAAAATTTGTATACAAGGTGTCCGCTAATGAAAGGTACACAGAAAAACCACAGATTCCTTATGCCAAAATATTAAGATTTAACCAAACATACCTAATATCCAAAACTTTATAATAAGGAAGATACGGGGGTGTCATAGTAAAAGAAAAAGTAAATTTATTTCGATAATTGTTTCCCCCTTTTTAAATATCTTAATAAAACGGTACCTGGGGGTTTTTAAACATTAGCTTTTCAGATCGAATATTAATTTTTGTGTGTAGACTAGAGGGCGGTGGGTACACTATTTAAAATTCTCTAAAACTACCCAATTTTTTGTTACTACTCTGTTTGTATGTAAACTAGTAAGCTTCTCTATGCTTTCTGCACAAAAAAGGTGCACTTAGTAAGAATCGGTCTTGAAAACCGTTTTTAAGGAATTCACGTTTTAGTTGTTCAGTGCACCCGAAAGTATGTACCTTCAATAACATCGTATTAGCTATAATTACAACTGCGCAGATATAAATAGCTGATAGCTAAAAACTCCTGGATACCGAGTTTTTTTAAAATGTTTAAAACATCAGAAATTATCGAAATGCATGAATAAAAAATATTTATATCCCTTTAACACCCCGTATCTTCCTTATCATTAACTTTTGGATATAGGTATGTTCGTTTACATTCTAAATGGGTATTTTCGCATAAGAAATCTGTGGTTATTCTAAGTACCATTAATTAGCGGACACTCATCAGTATCGTATATATATAAAAACACGAATGACTGAAAACTATTCGACTAAACACTATCAAAATCTCTAAAATAAACCGAGGCCGAACCAATAATATGTGAAGTCTCTAAACTAACCAAAAACATTAACAACTGGAAATCCTTGCAAAATATACAACCAAAATGAAAATGGCAAATTTCCACAGTTTTTACCAAACAAAGCTTCGACAAGGCACGACTCTGTCATCAGCTGATAATGCTACCAACTTTGAACAGAGCTGCCAACCGAAATCGTAATTCTCACACCCTCACGTCCCTGACAAAAGCTATCCTCGGTCTTGCTTATGTCTAAACCCCTTCTCATAAAGAATCTCTGCGTTTACGCAAAATAAAGTAATATTAAAAGACTACTATTAGCAAACAGAGGCTAAACGATTTAGCCGTAATCATCGAGTCAGATTATGCTCTTGATGTTGACTTTGACACAGTTTTAGATAAAATGAGAAGTGTTAAGACCAGGCCTATTTTGTTTTAAAAATATTTGTTTAATTCAAAACTTTTAAAGTGCTTTTGTTTTAGTTAAGTCTCATTGTTTCTTCTTCACATCAACGACCTTCTCTCGTCCACAACTAATTCCATTCATAGTTTCGCCGACGATAGTACCCTTCACTCCAGTTTTCAGGTTCCTAAACCCATCACTAAACCTGACTTGGAAAACAAACGCAGAGCGATGCAGATATCTCTTTCGCAGGATCTTAATTTAATATTGGATTGGGGCGCTAAAAATCTCGTCCATTTTAATGCATCCAAAACTCAATCATGTTCCTTGAAAGAGTCATCAAATACTCATCCTCTACTTATGAGCGGCCAAGTTTTACAAAGCAAAGACACCTTTAATCTTGTGGGCGTCACATTTGAAAGTAACCTTAGCTGGCATAAACACATTGTATCTATAGCCACGGCAGCTTCAAAAAAGCTTGGATTTCTCTTTCGAGCCAAAAAGTATTTTTCCCCTTCTAATTTATACACTTTATATGTGTCCCAAATCCGACCTCCCTTGGAATATTGTTCTCATATCTGGGGCATGGCTTCCCCCACAACCCTAAGCATTCTGGAGTCTATTCAAAGAAGAGCTATTCGTCTCATTAATAATCCTTCACTTACAGAAAGGGTTCCCTCTTGCCCATCGTCGGGCTGTGGGGAATTTATCGCTTTTTATAAGTACTTCCATGGCTTCTGCTCTAAAGAATTGTCCAATATACTTTGTTCGTTCTTTTATCCCTAGAGTTTCTAGATTGTGGAACCTGCTGCCCGCGGAGGTCTTTCCTTTCCCCTCAAATCTTCAAGTATTTAAGTGCCGTGTCAACAAACTTCCTCTTACCTCGCTTAAGACCCCACGGTACGTTAGTATTTAGGCTTTTAGCCTTCGTGGTTTGTCCAAAGATAAAAATAACAAAAAAAACATATATTTGATTTTGCAAAAATACAGGGTGATTAAAGAATCGATCACGAAACTTAAGGGAGTAAATCTGGAAATAAACTTACCACTAGTGGTATTACAAGTGAAAATTGTCATTTTCCCTATTTACTAAGGCCAAAGTTTTTAATTTTGAGTCTTATTTTTGCTGTTAAAGGCTACTTTTAAAATTGCCTAAACGTTGTTTTAATTTTTGCTTTTCGAAAACAAAGCGAGATACAGAAATAAATACAAAAAAACTAAAAAATTGCAACTTTCATAGCTGAATTTTAAAAATCTACAAAAACTTTATAAAAAGTCAGTGGCTTACTTTTTTTTCGCAATAATTATGGTTGTTGTGCCCACTGAGACGCACTGGACCCAATAATACTAATCTAGGCCAAGCTTTACAAACGCCTTATTAAATTAAATAATTGTCCCAAATTTTATTCAAATCGGTTAAAGGGTTCCTAAGATATTTAAAAAGATACCCACTTTTTTTTAATTTAACGGCCTGTAGCTTAGACTGAAAGCAAGTCTGGGCATATTTTTATAACCGGGGTATACACGGTCATGCAAAACTGTCACATCTGTTAAAAAAGCCAAAGCTCGCGCGCAAATTTGACCGTGTGTATTAAAAAACTGCCACATCTGGCTTGGCATGCGACTTGATGCCCGAGTTTGATTTTTCGGAGCGCGCGTCGTGCAAACTTGTGTATGTGTAGGACACGTCAGTTAACGTTTCAGTTTAGGAACGTCGTTTACGGGGTTATATTGTTGGTTGTGAGTTAAGCAAATGGCTCTTTTGGCGCCAGGAAGATGTATTGCGTAATTTTATAGATATGTACCAGGGTTATCCATGCTTTTGGAAAGTTAAAAGTAATGAATACCTTGACACAAATAAAAAATCTTTTCGCCGAATTACGCGTATGTTCAAGTTGATCACACCATCAGCTGCCAAAACTGACACTGAACTGACAGGTACATCTGAATCGTGTGTATCAAAAGCTTCATTTGACATTTGTTTTCATGCAAATGCGTTTCAGGGTTTGCATGACCATGTATACCCGGTCTAGGATTTATTTAGAATTAAAAGACACAAGAAATCACTCCCTGAAGTTTTTGTACCGTAGTTAGGAACCACCCTGTATATTATATCAAGTTCTGTATCAATAAAAGTCTGGTATCAATAAAAGAAGTACGACTGGAAAAGAATGTTAACTGCCGAATTTCGCAACAATTAATTAGTAGTAATCTCGATTGTTTATTACCCGGTCAAGATCGTAAAGAATCGAGTACTTTTAGTACTTTTGACAAACTACTCGATTCGCGTGCGTGTGTTGCCATAGCAAATTGCCCTTGAGTTACGACAACTACGGAATTTTTTAACTTAAGTGTCGACGACAGCTCAACAGGTGGCACTCCTGGTACTTTATTACTTTGATTCGGCATAATATTTTGGGAGCTGGTCGCAAGGTACATTCGCATATTTTGTCGCGAGTTTTTTGTGCTAATTTTTTTGTTACACGTAGAATTGTTTTTAAAGCGCATGTCTAGTTATTTATTAGTTCGGAATTTTTATTTACCGCGAACGATTTTCTATACAGCTGAGGATGTATTCTAACCTAGCCTTTTGGTTAGGATTTTTCATGGTTAAATTGGATACTATACAAAAAAAAATTAAACAAAAAGGTAAATTGTTATACTGTGCGAATGCCACTCGAGGTCTCTCGGCGGAAGACGAGGATTCCCTGCCTCCTCTCGTTTTAACATAAGTACCTATGTGTATTTAACTAAAGATAAAATTCAAACAACAAGAAATGGTAAAATCTTGTAATATTGTCTATATTTTTTAATTAAATCTTTATTTATTTTATTGCATACATACATTCATACGGAATACAATTAAAAATCCTTTGTTTATATACGCTCAGAATCACAAAAATATAAAAAAATATTCAACAGGTATATTAACCCGCATAAAAAGTGACAAAAACAAATAAACTGTAATACAACGGTTTATTTCTGTCCCACAAAAACAGAAAACAGCTGACCATGTCGACAATGCGCATGAAATTCCGAACTGAACTTTTAGTTCCAACAAAAATCCAGGACTGCTAATCAGGTTACGAACCGGTAACGAACTGATTCCATTGTAACCCGCGAACACAGAACTGTTACTAAAAATTCAGGATTTTACTAACCGCGAACGCTGCTGTTTTCACTGCGCATGCGAATAGTCCCAGAACCGGTTCAGAATCGAGCCCGCGAGACAATGCAATTAAAACAGAATTAAAGAAAGCCTATTCACATACGGTGTTTTTTCGTTTGATGGTAGTAGAGAGGAGAAAAAATGATATTTTCTTCATCATACCATATTGCTTTTAGAAAGGAGAGCTGAAACAGTCCCATCTATTATCCGCACTTTGAGTGAAGTATAAGTAAAAGTCTGGCCAAACGCACCGATGTCCTACAAGACCCGCACCGTTGCACGACCGTGTCTCGTACGGTCTTAAACCTACCCAGCCAGCAGTGGATCGGATAGCGCCAATGTTTCCCATTTGGGCTTTGCATTTACGAATACACTGTTATTATTTTTTAATTAATATTTCGAGAAATTAAATAAAGTAATAACATCACAAGTTTGATGCGAAGTGACGAATTCAAAATCCGTCACAGCCGACGCAGGCGTGACGTACAACGGTTGGTCGGTGATGTTTGTTTGCTTGTTAAAATGCGGTGGTATATGGTCGGGCACGGAGCGATAATATTAAGCCTACGGCATTTAATTACAACGCTACATTTCAAAACCGAGCCACGGTCGTGCTACGGTGCAGGACTCGATGTGGTTATATATGGCCCAACCTAAAACGGTGTTAACTTATTTGTAAAGAATTATTTTATGATCAGGTGTAATTTAAAGCATGGTATAATTGACTCATATTACTGCAGTTTAATTAAATACAAAAATGTTTCCACCACATCCTCCTACATTTCACCAGGAACACGCATAGCTACGGGTTTGATGAGGTTATGTGATTGTAGGTTTTTATCTGACATTTATTGCATGATATATGTCAGGCAGAAGTTCTGGCTAATTTAAACGGTCAAAAAATAATTCTATTCTATTCTATTTTCGGTTTTTGGCTTTCACACGTAATGTATTCAGCCATCGTCAAGTGGTTTTGCTCAAAAATTTATGTCCGATAAAAAATTTTAATGTTTTCATGAGCCAGAATTTCTGTGTGACATAAATTATCATGCAATAAATGTCAGATGTAAGCCTACCATTAGGCCCGACCTTTAGGCATCCATACACCAACTTTTACAGAGTGTTTAAAATATCAAAGTTATCGAAAAATGTTGAACGCCTTTAATTAATCATTCATGGCTCAATCAAAAAAGCTACGATTAGTCACAAAATGGTCAACATTGGTCAGTATGATTAATTAATTGGGTAGCAAAATTAAAGGAGCTCTGTATTAAATAAAGACATCCATGAACGAGAAAATTTTGTAGAGCAGGGCACGCCTTCGGTGAGCCCTACAGAACACATGATAGTGGCCAGTTTGATCTTGGAACTTTTGAAAATGCAGAATTGTACAACTGTTTTCTAAACATTTGTTAACTTGTTTGTTAGTTCTTAGTTAGTTTAATTTAAGCTTATGGTTTGTATGTTTAAAAAAAACTGTAGATGTGCGTACCATTAAATATTCTTTTATTTACGCCCCCCTGAGGCGCAGTTCTGGATCCGCTCCTGCACCTCAACATAACATTCGAAGATCGTTTTATGCTGTACAATTGGTCACGATTGATCATCAGGGCACAGTAATTAGTCAGCAGTAAAATACTTAGAATTACCAGAAGTTATTTTAATTATACAGGGGTGATTTTACATATTGTGGACCGCTAAATAGATGGAGATCCTGAGAATTTTTAACATTTTTTGTCGCTAAATGGTTTAATGCTGCCCAAGCAGCAAGCTGACGTCATTTTTAGGTCATTTTTGGTCATAGGACATCATCAGACCAAAATTATGACGTCATTTTAATGACGTGTTTTTGACGTCTTTGAAGTGACGTCTTTTTTCGTCATACTTGCTCATGAAAATCTAATGACGTCATGTTTAGAAAACCGGCCAAAAAATTTTGTGACATTATATAATTCGTGTCAAAATCCAACCGAAATATCATAAAACAGAAAAATAAGACTAATAATTTTACAAAATTGAAATAGGAAAAAACTTTACCAATAGGTGGCGTACTGGACAATAAACTACTACGTTTCTTCAACATCTTCGCTTTTTATCGCCTACACCGCACCGTACCGATGAGACCATAATGGTTCGAGACCGGTTTGCGGTTGGTTAGCTTTGAAAGAAATATCATCGGGTAGTGTCAAAATCTGCATCTCCAGCTTGGAAATTTTCCCTGAAATATGCGACCTTGCAGTGCAGGGAAATTGCAAGCAGTAGCAGGTTTTTTCTATTTTAATTTTCAAAGAAAATATCGTTTCATTTTAGCTTTTAAAAAAAGTATATGCGTCAATTTTTTGTCATCTTAAAGATGTCATTATGACGTTACGGGGACGTCCTTTGTCTGTGACTTAGGGAGGTCAATTTAACGTCATTCTGTCGTCATCTTATGACGTCTTTGCTGACCAAATAAGACCAAAAATGACTAAAAGGAGACGTCTATAAGACGTCAGCTTGCTGCTTGGGTGAATTTTTCGTTAGTGCTAAATTTGCCCGTCAAACAGTAGAGAATTATTGCAAGTTGCTTTATTAAGCTCGAGTATTATTAATACCGGCCTTATTCAAATAGTTTTAATTTAGAGTTATTGCAAATCATGTTGCCAGCACCAATAACCTAAAAAAGGGAAAAAATTTTAGCTGATTTTCTTTATTGTTTTGTGTTGTAAGGCTTGGTTTTGCACAATTAAAGAAATACATTTGGAAAAGCAAGGTTTTAAGTAATTTCACTTTTAAAAACTTTTCGATTTTGTGATCGGCGCCGTTCGGTTAGACGAACAGTTCCGAAGTTAAAATAAGACGAAAATAAGGCACGACCTAAAACCGACATAAATAAAGCCAGGCACTATACTTATTTAAGGAGTCCTTACCCTACCATGCATCTGCGCAAGCTCAGATGTCAAAATAAGGCCGGTATTATTAGTGCCTGGCCTTATTTCACTGTGCAATAATTCTCCATTAAGTAAACCGATTATCACGCTCAAATTTATTGATACAGCATCGTATAGAGTGAAAAAAATCAGAAAAGTCTCGGGAAATTTGTGATTTATGCATTTCACATTAAGATACTAGAACTTTACAAACAAACGCCACTAAAACAGTATAATTAATAAGGTCTTATAAAAACACAACAACAGGGTATACTAATGAGTTTTCATAGATCACCAACGCGCAAAAAACAAAGTACGACCGGTATCATAGAAAAAGAAAAGCGGTCGACCTTTGTATATCCAAACATATATTGAGATAGACAAAGAAAAACTAAAGAATATCGGAGTTTCGAGGCGATAAATTACGGAGATGTAGTAGAATGTCAATAATTCGACCCGTATGGGCCGACAGATTGCTCTCGAGGACGACGCAATCACGGCGTGTCTATCGATGCCGCTCACGGAGAAAAAAACAAGATTGATAACTTTCCGTCCTGGCATGTCGTAAAGGAATCGAAAAAAATCGACGTATTTCTTCTGTCTAGCGTCTGAAATTATTATTTTTGTTGTCTTACGTTACACCCACGCAAGCTAATTTAGACGGCAACAGTGTTCTGCATTTTAAAAATGTTTTGGTGCTTCCTGATGTTTGAGAGAGAGAGAGAGAGAGAGAGATATTAATTTAGGACACAGCAGCCTCTTGGGCTTTTTAGTGTCCAGGAATGGGCTTTTATATTTTGTCTTCTAGGTTTGCATCTTTCAAAAAGGACTGAATTTTGAACGTGTTTTTGTATTTAAGTATTTCCTTTAGTGAACCAGTGATGTTGTGAGTCATGAGCGATCTTTTGTATTTGGGGCATTCTTCAAAAATGTGTTTAATTGTTAGAATAGTTTGGCAGTCAGGGCATGAGGGGGGTCTGATTTGTCCATTAGGAAGCCATAAGTCAGTTTTGTGTGTCCCATTCTTAATCTAGCCATGATTTTCAGGTGTCTGCTAGAGTATGTAGACAGGTCAGTCTTCTCAATGAAGAGTTATTTAACTTCCTGTAGTTTGTTGGGCTCATCGAGCAGGTTGTATGGAATCTCTGATTACGTTATCTGTGAACTGGTTTAAGTCTGTCAGCGAGAAAGAGTAGCGAGAGTAAGATGTATTTGAGGGTTTTTGGCCAGATGATCTGCTTTTTCATTGCCCTCAATGCCCACATGGCTTGGTACCCAGATGAAATCGATTCTCTTTTTCAGCATTGAGAGTCTTTCAAGATTGTAAAAGGTCAGGTTAAGAAGGGGTAGTCTTGGCTGTGGGGATTTTGTGAGGAGTAGGGAGTTTAGGGAGTCGGAGACACATGGAGGGAGATCGTGGGTTAGGATGTATTCTGTGGTCTTATAGATGGCAAAGAATTCTGCAGGAAAGGATGCTAGTGGATTGGTGAAGTAGGTAAGATTCAGAGCCTAGTTCAGAGTAGAACGCAGCTCCCGCGTGGCTAGAAGTTTTGGTTAGTTCTGGTGTAGGTTACTATATTTACTGTCTATCAGGGAGTAGAAGGATTTGGACAGAAAGGATTCGTTATATTGAGACTTCGGAAATTCTAGTAGATCAGTGTTGATGTTAATGGGTGGGAAGTTCCATGGGGCAAAGTTGTATGGGTTAGAGGCAATAGGGGAGGTGTGTCTAAGGGGAGACTTGAGGAAAGTTAGAGATATTGGGAAGGGAGGGAGTTTGATAAATTCTATACCAAAAAAATCTGCACTGAAACTTAAATTTGACTCCATTTTGCAATTGACAAAGTTTTTAAAAATCTGAGATTTATAGCAATCTTTATACTAGTAAAATTGCGGGCAAATATCAAAAAACCGAGGAGGGTTCCTTTGGACGAGTCTGCCACAAATATTCATACCACCATATATGAAAGCCGCGCATTAAGCCAGTCGGTCAAAGTCAAATGTTTTCGGTGTCGGACTGGACGAACGCGTCACTTTTTGTCGGACAAGTTTACCACAATGTTTTACATGCAATTTTTCAAAAGTTTCCTAAAAATGATAACTGTTATAGTCATGAAACCATAAGGCTCAAACACATGTTTCGGGTATCGGACTAGGCGAGTTACGTGACTTTTACCCTTACGATTTTTGACATAATATTTAAAAATTGCAACATTGTGGTAAACTTATCCGAAAAAAAAGTGATTTTATGCTTTATTTGCTTTCTGGGAGATTAAATTTAAAAAAATATTATTTGGCTTTTCTCCAGAATAAAATTAAAAAGTTTATTTAACTTTTTATGCAAATTAAAACTTTTATATATTATGTAGAACTATTCTGCTCTTACACAATATAATAAAAGTTATTATTACTTTAAAAGAAAAAAATAATGAAATATTTAATATTAAGTTACTTACAATACAAAGGTTTCAATCTATAAACAAAGGTTCATTAGCACTCGGTTGAAATTATTTTAATCTAATAAAATAAAATCTTAACAAGACGCCAGACGAGAACTGGGCCAATGGTTGCATCTCAAAAATATGGTAAATAGTTTAGCAAAAATATGGTAAACAGTTTACCTAAAAACTATGGATGGTGGAGGTAAGGATAACCATCTTTTATGGCGGACAAATTGAATAAGTGGCCATCGAAATGTAGCAAATTGGGATGGCGCCACAGTAGCCAGTAGAGGGATTTTGGTATTTCTTTCCTTTTTTATTTTGTATCTATCTGTCCTTTTTCATTTTGTATCTCACTCTAATAATTCGTGCTCATTGGTTAAAAAATCTCCTCTGGCTACTGTGGCGCCACCTTAAGTAGGTCCTTTCGACGGACACTTTCTAAAACATTCAGATGATTATCCTCCCTCCACCATCCATACTAAAAACTTATTGATAAACTTTAAAAAATATAAAAATGAAATGTCTGATGGACACTTTAGAGTTTGACATTACTTTTGGAAAAATTAACTGGTAAAAGATGCTAATGAACCTTTGTTTATAGATTGAAACCTTTGTATTGTAAGTAACTTGATAATAAAAATGTCATTATTTTATTTCTTTTAAAGTAATAATAACTTTTATTATATTGTGTAAGAGCAGAATAGTTCTACATAATGTATAAAAGTTTTAATTTTCATAAAATGTCAAATAAACTTTTTAATTTTATTCTGGAGAAAAGCCAAATAAAATTTTGTTTAAAAAAAGTGACGCATTCGTCTAGTCCGACAACCGAAACATTTGACATTGACAGGCTGGGTAAAAGCGCCGATTTCATATATTGCGGTATGAATATTCGTGGTAGTCTCGTAAAAAAACCGCTAAAAAGGTTTAAAAGGGTTCCTATCATAATTTCCATTTCATTAGCGGCCCGGATACAACACCTTATAGGGGATTTTTTTACAAATTTCACCCCCTATTGCATTTAAAAATCCCATGAAAAATTGAGATGTTTTTGTCACGTCCGGCAAATCTTAATGCAAAAAACTCATCGCACGCCCCTGAACTAACATATTTACCGCCGTGTGTTACCAATTTGTATAAACAAAACAAACGACAATAGATTTCATATATCAGAATCTAATTAGCTCGCAATGGCGACTCGATTAATTTGCATTGAATCAGCTCGCAGAGAGAGAGAGAGAGAGAGAATTCACAATAGACCAGACCAATTGGGTAGTTAAATTCTTTCCCATAAACACTCTCTGCGTGGTCGTGATGTAATTCTTCGGATTATTCTATGGTGTTTGGTATAATGATGGGGTATTGTGTGCCTTTTATATACAATTAATTTAATGGCTAGTTTCTTAAGATAATTCACTTTAAAGGAAAATGTATAAACACACATTGTAACTTTTTGGGTAAAATTTTTGTATATTCTTCAAAAATTACGATCAAGGTGTCATTCCATTCTAAATAATGTATAGAAAGTTTAAGGAAAAGTCTCGAAAGGGGCCGATAAAAATTGCAAAAGTTATAAACAATAAATAGGGGTTTGGTTTTTTTTTGAATATCTCAAAAACTATAAAATATATTTAAAGCAAGTCCATTGCAAAAGTCGCCGGCTCACAGCCGACAAAAATAAAAAATTGCATGGCTACCATTAGTTCTAATGCTACAAAAGTGTAGCATTGTTCCTAGAGGATAAGTCAAGAAGGCTACCAAAAATCATCTAATATTATGAGCGGAAAAAATACGTTCAGTTATTAAAAATATCTAAGCAAGTCCATTGCAAAAGTCGCCGGCTCACAGCCGACAAAAATAAAAAAATTGCATGGCTACCATTAGTTCTATCGAGGGTAAGTCAAAAAGGCTACCAAAAATCATCTAATATGAGCGGTTGAGCGCAAAAATACGTTTATTTAATATCGATCTCTAAGCAAGTCCATTGCAAAAGTCGCCGGCTCACATCGACAAAAATAAAAAATTGCCTGGCTACCATCAGTTCTAATGCTACAAAATTGTAGCGTTATTCCTCGAGGGTAAGTCAAGAAGGCTACCAAAAATCGTCCAATATGAGCGCCAAAAATACGTTCATTTATTAAAAATATCTAAGCAAGTCCATTGCAAAAGTCGACGGCTTACAGTCGACAAAAATAAAAAAATTGCATGGCTACCATTAGTTCTAATGCTACAAAATTGTAGCATTATTCCTCGAGGGTAAGTCAAGAAGGCTACCAAAAATAATCTATTATGAGCGGTTGAGCGGAAATAATACGTTCTTTTATTAAAAATATCTAAGCAAGTCCATTGCAAAAGTCGACGGCTCACAGTCGACAAAAATAAAAAAATTGCATGGCTACCATTAGTTCTAATGCTACAAAATCGTAGTCTTATTCCCCGAGGGTAATCAAGAAGGCTACCAAAAATCATCTAATATGAGCGGTTGAGCGCAAAATATACGTTTATTTAATATAGATCTCTAAGCAAGTCCATTGCAAAAGTCGCCGGCTCCCAGCCGACAAAAATAAATAAAGTGCATCGCGACCATTAGTTCTATGGCTGATTTTTCTCTTTGAAATATTTCAATTAAGACGGGTAATGTTCGTCGGCCGACATGTGGCCAGCGACAATCGCGCCCATCAACTGGCGTTAAGCAAAAAGATTCACGCACCGACACTCGTGAGTACCAGATCGGTACTTTCAGGGAAAATGAACAGAGTCCATAGACTAAGTCAGTGGCGTACTGTTCACAAAAAAATAGCAACGCTTCATTTTTTTTAAATCTTTGGACAAACCACGAAGGCTTAAAGCCTAAATACTAACGTACCGTGGGTGTCTTAAGCGAGGCAAGAGGGACCTTGTTGACACGGGACTTAAATACTTGAAGATTTGGGGGGAAGGAAAGACCTCCGCGGGCAGCAGGTTCCACAATCTAGAAACTCTAGGGATAAAAAAACGAACAAAGTGAGAAGTTCGGGGCCTGTCCAGTTGGACCGTATAGGGATGCATACGCGCGGAACCACGAGTTTCTCTGTTGGGAACCGTGAGTGAAACTATACTGCACATTTCCTCAGAGCAGAAGCCATGGAAGTACCTATAAAAAGCGATAAATCCCCCAAAGCCCGACGATGGGCAAGAGAGGGAAGCCTTTCTGTAAGTGAAGAATCATTAATGAGACGAATAGCTCTTCTTTGAATAGCATTGAGAATGCTTAGGGTTGTGGGGGACGCCATGCCCCAGATATGAGAACAATATTCCAAGGGAGGTCGGATTTGGGACACATATAAAGTGTATAATTAGAAGCGGAAAAATACTTTTTGGCTCGAAAGAGAAATCCAAGCTTTTTAAAGCTGCCGTGGCTATAGATACAATGTGTTTATGCCAGTTAAGGTTACTTTCAAATGTGACGCCCACAAGATTGAAGGTGTCTTTGCTCTGTAAAATTTGGCCGCTCATAAGTAGAGGATGAGTATTTGATGACTCTTTTCGCGACAAGGAACATGATTGTGTTTTGGATGCATTAAAATGGACGAGATTTTTAGCGCCCCAATCCAATATTAAATTAAGATCCTGCGAAAGAGATATCTGCATCGCTCTGCGTTTGTTTTCCAAGTCAGGTTTAGTGGTGGGTTTAGGAACCTGAAAACTGGAGTGAAGGGTACTATCGTCGGCGAAACTATGAATGGAATTAGTAGTTAGCATTTTCAATATTTCAAATAATGGGCCGTATGAATAAACAGAAGCAAATGCTTATACTTACGAAAATTGATGTAAATGCTTTACGAAGTATAAATAAAATTGAAAGTAAATGCTTTTGCTTAAAAGAATAAGCAAATGCTCATGATATAGAAGGATTTACTTTAAACGTATGAATAAAGTCAAGCATTTGCTTACAAGTGCAGTATTTACTTATACAAAAATTGTTGCTGCTGTTTAGTACCATCAGAGCTGCACTGTAAGAAGTTACGCTTGTTTTTTACACAGTTGTTTGGGTAAAAGTAAAAATGGCTGATATGATAAATCTACTACAAGCAACAGCGTACACTGCGAACTAGTGATTTTAAAAGTTTGTTTCGGTATTATTATGTAAGCGGTATTTTCAAAGTCAAAGTCAAAAATCTCTTTATTCAATAAAAGTATTGTAAATACAAAGTTGAATGAATGGCGTCAATGGGTAGGGATTTAAATCCTTTAATTAATACAAAATAACTTAGCCTAAGAATATTTTTATAAAAAGTAATTCACAAAACTACGCCTAAACTTTATTTTAATCCTAGTTCCCACATTCTTAAACCACACAGGTTTGAAAAGAAGCTTTTGAAAATTTAATTTAGTTAAAACCTTTGTACATAAAAAGTTTTAAAAAATGTTAAGAGACAAAACATAAAGATCAACAAACATTCTGAAAAGTAAAAAAATTGACAAGATCATGCATAAAAAAAAGACAAAAATATATTTAGGTACATAAGAAGAAGAGTAAAAAATTTGGAAAAAACAAAACACATCTTTGTTTTGCAAAATTTAAAAATCCGTTGCTGACTTTATCTCATTTGGTAAGTTGTTAAAAGAATTTAATGGCTGAATAGGTAGGCCCTTTTTCAATGCCAGTGAATCTATGCTGAGGACATTGTACCCGAGTGATCTAGTGTTAAAGCAATGCCCTGTTTCAAAAGCTGTAAATTTATCCCTATTATCACTGTATATAGGATAATAATATCCTTTCTCCCTTTAGAAAAATTATAGGCGATACGCCACTGGCTAGGGAATTAGCAGTGCATAGCGCAAAGTGTGCTCTATTACTTACCACTCAAGTGTGATGCATGGGATAAGGTTGTTCACACTTTGAAATTTATGTTTGATAACTTTTCTGATTGCACGCAGAAGGCAGAAGATTTTAAATGGCGTCATTATCAACGCGTCATTAGATACTAATATGAAAAGTTGCGAATTTCATTATTTACGCATATGGTGTAGCCAGAATTATCAAAAAATATATATTTTTAATGTATTTTATATTATAATCATGTATTTTTACGTTTAGTAGCTTTTTTGAGGAATTTGCTATTAGCCAAGGCTATTTTCTAAAACTGCTGTTTAAAAATTGCATTAAACATTAAAAATTATCGAAATATTATTCACGCGTCGTCCTAAGTACCAGATTTATGTCCGTTAGATTTTTCTTTGTATGCAATCTATTGTACACAAATTATTAATTCTATTAATTCTGCATTGTATAGAAAAAGGAAAATACCATTGATTTCTACGCATACTTCATTTAGAAATATCCCTGAAAATGAAGATTAAGAATTTTTATCTAAAAGTTACATACCGAGTGGCTCAAAGAGTTATTTGCAAGATATTGCAAGTGGCGCCCTCTAATGTTAACAATAAAATTAATAGCAGATTCTTATTTCTCCCCTCCCAAATCCCCTTTCGCCGAATATTGTGACAATACACCTATTATTAACAAAATTATTTATAAGAAATTAAAACGAGAATAAATTAACACCCTGCATTTTCGAAATAAATCACTTTTGGACTAACATAAGTTGACTTAGATGATTAAATTTTAGCCTCAGGGACCTTTAAGAGACAACCTATATTTTTATCTAAATTTGATCCACTTGTCCTCCTATAAAACCAGATTTATGTCGTTTAGATATATTAAGGCTGATTATTATATTACTGTTTTAGATTTTTTGTATTTTTTTTATCTTTGGACAAACCACGAGGGCTAAAAGCCTAAATACTAACGTACCGTGGGTGTCTTAAGCGAGGTAAGAGGGAGTTTGTTGACACGGGACTTAAATACTTGAAGATTTGGGGGGGAAGGAAAGACCTCCGCGGGCAGCAGGTTCCACAACCTAGAAACTCTAGGGATAAAAGAACGAACAAAGTGGGAAGTTCGGGGCCTGTCCAGTTGGACCGTATAGGGATGCATACGCGCGGAACCACGTGTTTCTCTGTTGGGAACCGTAAGTGGAGGAACCAAACTGGACAATTCTTCAGAGCAGAAGCCATGAAAGTACCTATAAAAAAGCGATAAATCCCCACAGTCCGACGATGTGCAAGAGAGGGAAGCCTTTCTGTAAGTGAAGGATCATTAATGAGACGAATAGCTCTTCTTTGAATAGAATCAAGAATGCTTAGGGTTGTGGGGGACGCCATGCCCCAGATATGAGAACAATATTCCAAGGGAGGTCGGATTTGGGACACATATAAAGTGTATAAATTAGAAGGGGAAAAATACTTTTTGGCTCGAAAGAGAAATCCGAGCTTTTTGAAGCTGCCGTGGCTATAGATACAATGTGTTTATGCCAGTTAAGGTTACTTTCAAATATGACGCCCACAAGATTAAAGGTGTCTTTGCTCTGTAAAACTTGGCCGCTCATAAGTAGAGGATGAGTATTTGATGACTCTTTTCGCGACAAGGAACATGATTGTGTTTTGGATGCATTAAAATGGACGAGATTTTTAGCGCCCCAATCCAATATTAAATTAAGATCCTGCGAAAGAGATATCTGCATCGCTCTGCGTTTGTTTTCCAAGTCAGGTTTAGTGATGGGTTTAGGAACCTGAAAACTGGAGTGAAGGGTACTATCGTCGGCGAAACTATGAATGGAATTAGTTGTGGACGAGAGAAGGTCGTTGATGTGAAGAAGAAACAATGTTGGTGCCAGAACTGAGCCCTGAGGGACTCCAGCATTTACTCGGTGAAAGCTTGAAGAATGGCCGTCCACAATAACTGATATACGTCGATCAGATAGATAACTAGAGAGCCAAGTACAGAGTTTAGTTGAAAGACCATAGGAGGGAAGTTTATTAAGAAGTGCGGCATGCCAGACCGGGTCGAAAGCTTTAGATATATCAAGAACAACGATCTGGGACTTACCTAGAAACTCAAGAGACTTATTCCAACAGTGTGATACGAAGGAAAGAAGATCTGCTGTATATCTTTTGTGGCGAAATCCATACTGCCTGTCATGCAAAATTTTGTGTTTTTCTAAATATTTATGGAATACTGGAATCTAAGTGTAGATGTCAAATATAATCACGATTTTTTTGCCGATGCCGAAACTATAGATAGCCAATACAATTTATTAGGTATTCTTTGTATTTTCTTACTAACAAGGTAATGTTTTAAATATTTTCAATAATTTCTTAGCTTCTCCAAAATTAATGTAATAAATTATAACTGTAATCCGAAATATTTCAGAGATAATAACTATAATTTTAATGAGTGTGAGAACAATATTCAAAAATCCGGATTTAGCGTCTCGATCTTCGGCTAATAGCAATAGGAAGCCTCGTTAAATAAGCATGTTAACTTTGATGGAAAAATTTGGTTATTAAGAGTACCAAACAGTTAACACCCGCGTAATATACGTTCTTCTGGAATAGTTAAAATAATATATTTTTAAAATCGTTATTATACAGGGTGTCCGACTCTATTTTGACCCATTTTGATCGCCAATAACTTTAGAACAAATAAAGATATCAAAATAAGGCTTTTGCAGAAAGCCTTAGATTTTAAAAAGTTTTTTATCATGTTTTAGCCATTTAGTTGATACATTATGGCCAATTTTCTGATATAGGGCAATTTTGTTATTTTTAATGAAACAGCAGTAGAAGTAGAGAAGTAGTATAACAATCAGCCTAAAAATCTAATATACATAAATCTGGTTTTATAGGAGGACAAGTAGATCATATGTAGATAATAATACGGGGTGTTAAAAATGTATTCTTAGTTTAGTTTTTAATGAAAAGTTTTGTTGATTGATGATTGAGACAGACGTTGAATTTTGTTGATAATAGGTGTATTGTCCCAATATTCGGCCAAAGGAAATTTTGGGAGGCGAAAAATAAGAATCTTTTACAAATTTTATTATTAACTTTAGAGGGCGCCACCTGCCTTATCTTGCATACATTAAAAACGAAATAACTTTTGAGTATTTAAGTTTTAAATGAAAATTTTTATTTTTCCACATATTTTACCTAAAGATAGATGTACGAAAAAGTTGATTAGAATAGTGTTTCTAAGATATCTGGATTAAAAAAGCTTCCTGTATGGCCGGGTCTAAACTTATTTCAAAAGTAGACGTCCATCTTTAAGAACTTGAATTCTTAGGTAATTTTAAGGTAGAAGAGTTTTAAAAAAATATGCGTGTTTTACTATTTTGTGTCTCAAAACTTAACCCATTTGGGACATAGGTATATTTAAACCTTTCTGCTTCGAATAAGTTAAGAATTAACACTTTTAAAGAAGAGCATCTATTTTTAAAACACCCTGTATAGTTTAGACCTGACCATACAGACAGTGTATTTTTCTTTTATTTAAAGATCTTAAAGAAGCTGTTAAAAAACTTTAACTTTTTTTAGATAAATACCTTTGTTGAAGAATAAGAATTTTTATCTAAAAGGTATACATAACGTGGCTTAAAAAATGTATTTTATTATAATTAAGAGGTAATTTAATTTAGAGGTACTTTTTCTAGTAGGTTTCTTTGAATAGATGAGAGGGTCCAAATTTTAAACTTTTATGATATTTGTGTTCAGTTCTGTTTGGCAATTTATCCTGTAAAGACTTAGCCCCTGGCACAACGTCTAAAACTTGTTCAACTGTATTATAAAAATCATCATTCTCCGAGAAATGTGTTTCGTGGGCTTGGGGCAACTTATGGTCCAGGCATAATTGGCGTACTGAACCGCCTATTCGCTGTACCATCACAAAAATTTGAACTCCAATATTCATGATTGGATAATTCTTGACCAAACGAGCTACTTCCAGCACGTAGTGCAGAAAATATAGCGGCAGTAGCTGCGAGTGTACGTGATGATTCTAACGAATTGATATGGCGCTCGGAAATTGGAGCAAGAACAGTGATCTGTTCAGAACAGACAATGTTAGGGGTAGTTAAGGCAAAGAATACAAATCCATAGAACGCCACAAGTAAGGTTTCAGCGTACCCTAAAAATTTTAGTACCTACCCTGACTGCCAGATGGCGAAAGCAGTACGATGTCCCTTTGCTAATATGATTACTATCAGAAATTGATAGCAGTCGCTGACAAGCATTCGGCCCGATCATGTCAGAGTGAGGATATACGCAACATTTAATAAAAATAAAAGTAGTATTTATATTTTTATTATGGTCTAGGTTCATTATATCAGTTATATATCCTATTCTGAAATAATAATTTTAATCATCTTATGGATACTTAGTTCATTTATCGGGGATTTTATGTATATTAAATTTTGCGTATATCGACACTCTGACACGATCGAGCCGACAGCTTGTCAGTGACTACCAATTACCAATTTCTTCCAATGGTAATCATATTAGCAAAGCGACATCGTACTACTATCGCCATCTGGTGATCAGGGTAGGTACTAAAATTTTTGGGGTACGCTGAAATCTCACTTGTGGCGTTCTATGGATTTGTATTCTTTGGTTAAGGCCAACATTTTAAAGCCATAATCTTTAAAAAATAAATGTATGATATAGTTCTTCCGTATGATAATAAACATTACTTAATAAAGTTTTTTTTAAACTTTTACCTCTAAATCAATTATAAATATTTATAAAAAAAAACTGATAACAATAGTAAAACCGTAAAAAATTGGAAGTCTTAAATATCAGTACAAGAAAATAATTTATCGAACTACTCAGCGGCTAACTGGCAGTTAATTAACAAAATTTTAATTAGATTTTTTTCATTTCGAAGGAGTGAGAGCGCCTATTAACGCTGATCGTCGGCTAAATTTGAAGTTTATTTAAATTCGGGTACTACAATTATGCAAAACGTGCTGGTTCCAGCTTGGTTGGGCACTTAGCCCAGTAAGGTAAAATTTTAATATGCAGGTAAAAAGAAATAGTACTTTATACAGGGTGTCCGAAAACTCTACTGACAGACTTTAAGGGGTGATTATCGAATTGCGGAAAATACTTTTTATAAATATCTCTCTCTCTATTTTTTTCTTGGTTTTGGTCCCTTCAAGTCCAATCCACAACTCTCCCCCTTCCGGACTATGCTTTCCAGGGCTTCGTCGGCGGAAAATCTGGATAATCGAGCTCGTAGCTCCCAGAAATTCCAAAAGGAAACAAAAATAATTCTACAATCGATGCATGCATAAATTGTCGGCTGTCAAACCAAGACCTGCTACTGGTGTTACGTATAACCTTCACTTTCACTACTGACAGTTCCCATGGCACGCCCATCTATTTCCCGCCATTTGAGAAATACCTCGTGTTCACCACCAAACAGGATACCATAAGCTTATAGGAATCTTCGCTCACAGCGCTTAACTCTAGAAGAAAGATGCCGTCAATTTAGCGTGAATCTATCCTTGATCCCCGAAGGTAAAAACGTCCGTACGACACCTCTAACCGCCACTCCGGGAAGAACTTTGTAGCCCTCTACGCACGTCCGCACTGTCCGGAGGTTAAACAAAGAGTCTTTTTATAAATACACAAGTCGATTTTAAGTCCACGCAAAGACAATTGTAGTTTCACTATAGACACCCAGAACAATGCTAAATTTTTGGTCATTAGCTTGGACGCTCGCTTCGTGGAATTTATGAAGCGGGTATCCATCGAGTACACACTTAAACAGTACATATAATTTGCCGCTTCATAAATTCAGCCAAGCCTTTTGCTAAAAAAAAGGTACTCTTGTTTGACATCGATAAAATGAGCCGTTTTCGAGTAAAAAATTATTTTAACAATAAGAGTTTATTTTTGTTTAATAATACAATATTTTATTTTCGATGTAATTTGTAATTTTTGATTCAGTATTGAAGTCCTCTCGTAACAGGTCAGGAATTTGTTGCAAATGTTTGTTGCAATAATTTTTTACTCGAAAACGGCTCATTTTATCGATGTCAAACAAGAGTACCTTTTTTAGCAAAAGGTTTAAACTACCAAAAACATATTTTTGTGTCTTCACCATACAGGGCGTAAAAAATATTATCAATAATGTGCGAAAACTAGTCCGTCCCTGGCTAACTAAAGAAGCGACATAAGTTTCAAGGGCACTATTTTAAGAGGTCTTTACTAGTATGCATCGTACTAAAATATTATCAAATTATACAGAGCGCTTTAAAGTTATTCACGAAATTTCTAGCTGCCCCCTTTAGGGGATCATATCTCCGCAGGGGGCTTAAACGGAAAAATTTTATAGGAACTTGTCGTGTTATTTTCATCTTTTCCATACGTGTGCGAGAGATTTCCCACATTTTCCCGGACACCCTGTATAAAAACTTACTATGGTATTAAAGTATAAAAAGCTTTTGTATATTTAGTAATTAAGATTGGGTAGTTTAGCACGACTTCTTTTTTAATTATTTTTAACTTTTACTGAGATTTAATAATTTTTTGAAGTCGGTTTAATTTTCTTTAATGTTTTTTTGTTTTCTTATTTTTTTATGAGACCACTGTGGAAGTGTCTCCCAGATTTATTTTTGTTTCACTAAACGGCTAAGGTACAGCTAAATGAATCATTAGAGACATTTTGCACTTCTTAAAATAACAGACGTTTCTTGGCCTTCTTATGGTTATCGTTATTAAACATAACGATTACGGCAGCAGTTTTAGACAGAGATTTTGCAGCCTCTTTTAAGAAATATATGTTGCGTCTGCGCTTTCGACACATAACCTTATTTGTGCCTGTAGTTCACCCATTTTAAAGTTAACGAAAAATCAGTATTTACTTTTATTCTTCATAGGATATAAATTGATATTTAAATATATGCAAACACTTCTGTTGATTTCGTTTTTTAAAGTAGATGCAAATAATACAGTATAAGCAAAACACAAAAAGTAAGGTTAGGTTTGGTAGTAGAATAAAAAAGCAAGTGTGCCAGATTGTAACATCTAAATTAATTACTGAATATATATATATATATATATATATATATATATATATATATATATATATATATATATATATATATATATATATATATATATATATACCGAATATCCGTAAAAGTGCAAATCCGTTTTAATTTCTTAACACTATTTGATTTTTATTACTGCTATAGATTTTTCGCTAATTAGAGCCTATGTATAAATGATATTTTAATTAATACGGCATAAAAATTTGAACCTTTTAAATAATTGATAGTAAAATTTCTACAATCCGGCAACCACGCAGTTTAACCATAACGATAACGATAACAAAAAGCTCTTCGGTATTCATACATATCAAAAATAATTAAAGGAGTCCGGTATGGTTAATAACGATAACGGATTATGTTTGCGTTACTGCGCAGTCTCAGAATAACGTTAACCACAACGGAATTGCAAAATAAGGGGTGCAAAATGTCTCTATTATATTAACGGGTTAGGTGTAATTATTTGACGGTTTTTTATTAGTATTTTAAGCATCCACCGATTTAAAAAAAAGTAAAAACCTCCGGTTATAACCACCAGAAGGCGGTTCTTATGATTGAACAATGCCGCCGACGGTCGTTTAGTGCAAAATAGTCCAAAACTTTGAAACGAAATTATTTGCGATTTATCTGAATTGAAATTTGATTTTACTGGACTATTAAATTTGGGTAGTACGATTATGCAAAACGTGGGTTCCAGCTTGATTGGGTAATGCGCGTAATTGCCGAAACTGTTTTATTGTGACTTTTACTTTGTCCATAATAATTTTTTACCGCAGAAATAAATTCGGCAATTTACTCATAGGCAGGTGATCGAGATGGTAATTCGATGGTACTAATGAAGTTTGCGGTGAAAAACGTGTAAAATTGATGTTTTTTTATAAAAAACCGTTGATTACTTAATTTTGTATTGATATCCTCGAAGTCTTTGAGTAAGTAAAGGATCATTGGAAGGAGGAAAATACTTTTGGCTCGGAAAAGAAATCCACGCTTTTTTGAAGCCGCGGTGGCTATAGATACAATGTGTTTATGCCAGTTAAGGTTATTCTCAAATGTGACGCCCACAAGGTTAAATGTGTCCCCGCTCTGCAAAACCTGGCCACTCATAAGCAAAGGGTGAGTGTTTGATGATTTTTTTCGCGACAAGGAACATGATTGTGTTTTGGATGCATTAAATTGAACGAGATTTTTGGCGCCCCAATCCAATATCAAATTGAGATCCTGTGAAAGTGATATCTGCATCGTCCTACGTTTATTTTCCAAGTCGGGTTGAGAGATTGGTTTGGGAACCTGAAAAGTGGAGTGAAGGGTACTATCGTCAGCATAACTATGGATGGGATGGGTTGTGGAAGAAAGAAGGTCGTTGATGTGAAGAAGAAACAAAGTTGGTGCTAGTACTGACCCCTGTGGCACTCCAGCATTAATTTCGTGAAAGCTTGAAGAGTGGCCATTAACCATGACTGATATACGTCGATTAGAAAGATAACTGGAGAGCCAAGAGCAGAGTTTAGTTGGAAGACCGTAGGAGGGAAGTTTAATAAGAAGTGCGTCATGCCAGACTTGGTCGGTTTTAACACGGTCAAGCATCTAATGAAAATGTGTATTTAGATCTAAAATGGCAAATATATTTAACCACATTACCAGATTTTTGGTTTGTCTCTCGGTTAGAAAAAAGTATTTCTAAAAACTAGGCATTAAATTTCTTAAAAAAACATCATAACAACCTAAATACAACAAAAAAATGATTGAACTGCAGACAAAACAAAACTGATTGAGTGCATGTACATTTCCTCCACTCACGGTTCCCAACAGAGAAAATCGTGGCTCCGCGCGTATGCATCCCTATACGGTCCAACTGGACAGGCTCCGAACTTCTCACTTTGTTCGTTCTTTTATCCCTAGAGTTTCTAGATTGTGTAACCTGCTGCCCGCGGAGGTCTTTCCTTCCCCCAAATCTTCAAGTTTTTAAGTCCCGTATCAACAAACTCCCTCTTACCTTGCTTAAGACACCCACTGTACGTTAGTATTTGGGCTTTTGGCCTTCGTGGTTTGTCCAAAGATAAAAACAAAATGTTACTTCATTTATTACAGAATTTTTAACGGTATCCGTGATAATAACCACCAAAACGCTTAACACAAGTTGGGGACTGAATTTTTTAATTTTTTATTGCACTTATCCAATAAATCATAAAAAATATCATAATAATGGCATCAGCAGCGAGCAAAAATGATAAAGATATGTCATAGTGCCCCAAAAGGGTTCAAGAAGTATCTGATAGGGCGTTTAACCTGCATTCCCGATATCATTATTTTTTTTTACATAATAGCTATTTATGTATCAAGGGCCTTACTAGGACTATAATGCCCTGAAGGTCGAAATAGCTCGAGGGCCTCTGGCCCGAGGGCTAGATTTCGACCTGATGGGCATTATAGTCCAGTAAAGCCCATGGTGCATACAATGCTTTACCCAAAAAGAGTTTTCAATGACTAATTACATTATTTATTCGCAATATAAAAAATAAGTTGCACCTGTACCTGTATACGTAAGTAGATAATGACTTTAATGTTTCTATCAGTTAGTCAGTTGGCATTTTTTATTTAACGATTTGCTCAAAATGGAAGAAATTCCACAAAATATAAGAGAAAAGCGATCGAAAATCTTTTGCCAGTTAAATCGAGGCAACAGTATGATCGGGAGTATGGCATATTTGGTATTTGGAAAGATGCGAACGCTATTCTTCAAATAACCGAAACCGTTTTAATGGCATATTTTCAGGAACTGGTAAGTTATTGATTTTATTTTAATACATATGTTTGTATAAACTTGATCTTTATTGTGAGAGAAATAAAATTGGATAAGCAATAAAATTTCCATATTAGCGCATTAGGGCATTATCATAATGCCCGCTTATAATGCCCTAGGTGTGATAGCAAGTATTATTGCTACCATAACATATTCCGTTTCTAAGGTATTACAGATCAATAATAGATGGGTAAAACATAAAGAATTTTACAATTAGAATACAGACTCGGGAATAAACAATAAAATATTGCTACTTACTGCCAAAAAACACTTTCATTAAAAAAAAAATGAAATAAAGGCAAAATTTATTAATAAACTACATAGCATCTCTTAAGTTTACAATAATAGCAGATAAAAAAGAGGAAAAGGAAAATGTAATAATATACTTTATTACAACAAAAAGTTACTGCTGATTGATTACGTACAATTTGTCTTCCATTTCAACTTGATTTATTATTAATTTTAATGAGCTTCTCATATTTTTTCTTTTTAAAGAAATCTTTGCTATCTATCATTTATAAAGGGTGTCCAAAAACCTTACTGAGAAACTTTATAGGGTGATTCTCCATAAAAAAAAATATATATATATACATTAATAAAAGGTAAAGTTCTTTGGGCATATGGCTCATTAATGACTATAAAAATAAATTAATAAAAAATACCCTGTAAGAATTCGGCTACTATGGTTGGTTGTTTAAAAATTACGGAGTCTCCAAAGAAAATGGAATACCCCGGGCCCGACCAAGACGGCGACACGTGTTTCGTCTTCGTTCGACTTGTCAAACCGCTTCAGGTCGCTAGACGCCTTGATGATGCCCCGATTGACTGTAAATATTCTTTCTGTATCCCAGAACTAACAAATACAAACACCGGTGCCATCTCACCAAGAAATTTAAATACAACCAGCCATAGTATCGAGAGGTTAAAGGTGGTAGGTAAAAAGTGCGCCATCTAGCATCTAGTTGTATATGGCAAAAGTTAAAAATGCAACATACTGTTATACCAACAAACCATAAGGACCTTTATTAATGTATTTATATCAAGGCTCAAGAACCACACACTGTATATATATATATATATATATATATATATATATATATATATATATATATATATATATATATATATATATATAAAGGAGGGAGTAGTTTCGTGACTGAAACTAGTTAGAAAAAAGGAAATTTTAACCCAAGAGGTTAGAGTTAGTAGGTTGCAGTCAGTGGTTGTTTAGGGCCGTTAAGTAAAACTCTTTTTGTTAGCCTAGCTTTCGGAAATCTTTATCCTTCTTCAGGGCTTCTGTAAAGCAAAGAAAAGCACATTGTATACTCTCTATTAACAAAACTGAAACTAAAGAGAACACAATCGTCTCCTTTACAATTTTAAGACTTACCAAGGTGAATTTAAGCTGAAAAATAGCATCTTG
This sequence comes from Listronotus bonariensis, assembly GCA_014170235.1. Lineage (NCBI taxonomy): Eukaryota > Metazoa > Arthropoda > Insecta > Coleoptera > Curculionidae > Listronotus > Listronotus bonariensis. The sequence goes on along the minus strand of JACEGR010000460.1, from coordinate 21,806 downwards.
TGCCGAACAGAACATACTTATATTCTAAAACTACTAAAATTCTACATGATTAAAAACTATTAAACTATATAAATTTAAAAAATAAAAAAATGACAAGGTCTTCAAAACGTGTACCGGCAAAATGGTGTCTTGAAAAAAAGTTAGTCTGCATTTTTTAGAAATTAAAGCTAATTAAATTAATTTTAGTAATCAAAGTAGTGTTTAATCATGTAGAATTTTAGTAGTTTTAGAATATAAGTATGTTCTGTTCGGCACAAGATGCTATTTTTCAGCTTAAATTCACCTTGGTAAGTCTTAAAATTGTAAAGGAGACGATTGTGTTCTCTTTAGTTTCAGTTTTGTTAATAGAGAGTATACAATGTGCTTTTTCTTTGCTTTACAGAAGCCCTGAAGAAGGAATAAAGATTTCCGAAAGCTAGGCTAACAAAAAGAGTTTTACTTAACGGCCCTAAACAACCACTGACTGCAACCTACTAACTCTAACCTCTTGGGTTAAAATTTCCTTTTTTCTATATATATATATATATATATATATATATATATATATATAATATATATATATATATATATATATATATATATATATATATATATATATATATATATATATATATATATATATATATATATAGTGTGTCTACGTAAAATAGCGTCATATGAAAAACTTGTTTATTATTGATTTTACGAAAAAAGTTATTTTTTATAGAAAGATCTGCATGGTCCTTAAAAGCAACCATCAGATATTAAATTGTATTAGTCACCTACGAGGTTTGCCAAAAATGTAATTTTTGCTGAAGAGTAAAGTATCTTCCTGTATTTTTGCTAATATCAAAAATTATTATAAAGAAAAGATGTTTAGAATTAAAAATTACTTTTAAATATGCAATTTTGTTTATTAACAAAAAAATATGTATATTTCAATTTTTTTCTGCGATAATGGTAAAAATTTAGGTTTCTACATTAGTGCCATTTTTTTTTATCTTTGGACAAAACACGAAGGCTTAAAGGCTAAATACTAACGTACCGTGGGTGTCTTAAGCAAGGTACGAGGAAGTTTGTTGACACGGGACTTAAATACTTGAAGATTTGGGGGAAGGAAACACCTCCGCGGGCAGCAGGTTCCACAATCTAGAAACTCTAGGGATTAAAAACGAACAAAGTGAGAAGTTCGGGGCCTGTCCAGTTGGACCGTATAGTGATGCATACACGCGGAACCACGAGTTTCTCTGTTGGGAACCGTGAGTGGAGGAACTATACTGAACAATTCTTCAGAGCAGAAGCCATAGAAGTACCTATAAAAAGCGATAAATCCCCCACAGCCCGACGATGGGCAAGAGGGGAAGCCTTTCTGTAAGTGAAGGATCATTAATGAGACGAATAGCTCTTCTTTGAATAAAATCCAGAATGCTTAGGGTTGTGGGGGACGCCATGCCCCAGATATGGGAACAATATTCCAAGGAGGTCGGATTTGGACACATATAAAGTGTATAAATTAGAAAGGGAAAAATACTTTTTGGCTCGAAAGAGAAATCCAAGCTTTTGAAGCTGCCGTGGCTATAGATACAATGTGTTTATGCCAGTTAAGGTTACTTTTAAATGTGACGCCCACAAGATTGAAGGTGTCTTTGCTCTGTAAAACTTGGCCGCTCATAAATAGAGGATGAGTATTTGATGACTCTTTTCGCGACAAGGAACATGATTGTGTTTTGAATGCATTAAAATGGACGAGATTTTTGGCGCCCCAATCCAATATTAAATTAAGATCCTGCGAAAGAGATATCTGCATCGCTCTGCGTTTGTTTTCCAAGTCAGGTTTAGTGATGGGTTTAGGAACCTGAAAACTGGAGTGAAGGGTACTATCGTCGGCGAAACTATGAATGGAATTAGTTGTGGACGAGAGAAGGTCGTTGATGTGAAGAAGAAACAATGTTGGTGCTAGAACTGAGCCCTGAGGGACTCCAGCATTTACTTGGTGAAAGCTTGAAGAATGGCCGTCCACAAGAACTGATATACGTCGATCAGATAGATAACTAGAGAGCCAAGTACAGAGTTTAGTCGAAATACCATAGGAGGGAAGTTTATTAAGAAGTGCGGCATGCCAGACCTGGCCAAAAGCTTTGGATATATCAAGAGCAACGATCTGGCACTCACCTAGAAACTTAAGAGACTTATTCCAACAGTGTGATACGAAGGAAAGAAGATCTGCTGTAGATCTTTTGTGGCGAAATCCATACTGCCTGTCATGCAAAATTTTGTGTTTTTCTAAGTACTTAAGAATTACATTTTATTATTTTAAATTTCATAGAAAAATGTAACATAAATTAATTAAATGTAGTGACATAAAAAAGATTTTGAAGAATGTACAATGCATTAATGTAAAAACCTAAATTTTCTTAGTTTTAGCGGGAAAAATCTTTTTTGTTTAAACAAAATCGCATATTTGAAAGTAATTTTTAATTCTAAGTATCTTTTCTTAATAACAATTTTCAATATAAGCAAAAATACAGCTACTTTACTTTTAAGCAAAAATAACATTTTTGGCAAAACCTCGTAGATGACTGAAACAATTGGATATCTGATGATTGTATTTAGGTTTTTAACCATGCAGAACATTTTATAAAAATAACTTTTTTAGTTAAATCAATAGAGACATTTTGCACCTCTTAAAATAACAGACGTTTTTTGGCCTCTTTATGGTTATCGTTATTAAACATAACGATTACGGCAGCAGTTTTAGACAGAGATTTTGCATCCTCTTTTAAGAAATTTATCTGCGCTTTCGACACATAACCTTATTTGTGCCTGTAGTTCTCCGATTTTAAAGTTAACGAAAAATCAGTATTTACTTTTATTCTTCATAAGATATAAATTGATATTTAAATATATGCAAACACTTCTGTTGATTTCGTTTTTTAAAGTAGATTAAACAATACAGTATAAGCAAAACACAAAAAGTTAGGTTAAGTTTGGTAGTAGAATAAAAAGCAAGTGTGCCAGATTGTAACATCTAAATTAATTATTGATTTAAAAAATCCGTAAAAGTGCAAGTCTGTTTGAATTTCTTAACACTATTTGATTTTTATTACTGCTATAAATTTTTCGCTAATTAAAGCCTTTGTATAAATGATATTTTAATCAATACGGCAATAAAATTTTAACCTTTTAAATAATTGATAATAAAATTTCTACAATCCGGCAACCACGCAGTTTAACAATACCGATAACGATAACGATAAGCTCTTCGGTATTCATCCGTAATTAAAGGAGTCCGGTATGGTTAATAACGATAACGGATCATGTTTGCGTTACTGCGCAGTCTCAGAATAACGTTAACCACAACGGAATTGCAAAATAAGGGGTGCAAAATGTCTCTAATAATACAAAAGTTTACCGTATAACGCCAACTTACGTAGACACACTGTATTTATATAAATATGCCTGGTGTTTTTCACAAGTGGTTTCGTTCCCACTTATAACTTTTTTACTTTTTAAGATAGAAAAATTAAATTTGGTACATCGATGGTTGTCATAAATAGGGATTGGTTGATCTTTTCACTTGTTCTCTATCACTTCCGGTTAACCCATTGTAACCATTCTTCTTAAAAGGTAAAAAAAGGTATAACGATAACCACCTTTGTTAAACACAGTCGCTAAGGACTTCTGGTGAGTAAGTATTCCCTTTAAATTTATTCCAGCATTAAAAGTGGACGTTTAGCACTTTTCTCACTAACACTTGAGCATTTCCTATTTTCAAACCAGTGTAAAGGTCGGGCCACACATAACCGCATCGAGTCCAATTTTACGGTGATAGAGAAAAGTGGGGCTAATTAATTCGGAAAAATTTAAAATCACTTTTTATGTCCTTAAAAATATACAAAGCATATTTGTCAAGCTAAGTCTATTGTTTTATGAATGTGTATCTCTTTTTTTATGAAAACAGATATTCCTACTTATCTCTTCCCTTTTTTCCAAACTTTAAGTGTAGTATAGGTTAAAGTCGGGCCACACATAACCGAAACGATGACTCCCAAGACCTGCATCGTAGCACAACCGTGTCTCGTAGGGTCTGAAACATGTCCACCAAATGAAATCATACGTGGATCGGATAGCGCCGATGTTCCCGAACCAAGTTTTAAGTTTAGGGGCGTCACCTTTTATTTTGAGTTCATTACGTATAAAAATTTAAAGTTAGTGGTTAAAGGTTACTTGTTGTAAACAAACAATACAAAATGAAGTGTTTTAATCAGTTTTTAAAAGTGTAAAATTAATATTATTGTTACATCTTTTGAATAATATGTGAGTGAAACTTGCGAATACACTGATATTTTTTTGTTTTATAGCTTTTTTTAAATTAATATTTCAAAAAATCAAATAAACTAATGTTTGTTTATTTGTTAAAATGCGTTGCGGGGTATCTGGTCGGGCACGGAGCGGTGATATTAAGCCTACGGCATTTGATTACAATGGTACATTTCAAAACCGAGACACGGCCGTGCTACGGTGCAGGACTCGGTGTGGTTATGTGTGGTCAAACCTTAAAACTGTGTTACCTTATTTATAAAGATTTATTTTATGATTATGCTGTAATTTAAGGCGTGGTATATTTGTGTCATGTTACTGCAGTTCGATTAAATACAAAATTTTGGCACCCCATTCCCCTACATTACACCAGAGAAACGCACGGCCACGGGCTCGTTGCGGTAATGTCCAGGCCCAACCTTAACTAGTAATTTTTATCCATTTTTGATAGTGTAAATAATATCACAGCCTTCTTAAATTCTAAGCCGTGAAGGGAAATCTGGCAACACAGCACAGTAGGAATGTCAAGTAATGTTTAGAAGTAAACAGAAACAAGTTTACACGATTGCTTAAAAGGTTTTTCTGTTTTTAAAAGTTAAATTGTAGCGTGTATTTATTATATAAAGAAAAAATAAGTAATTCATTGTTATATTTAAAAAATAGGACCAGTGGCAATATGTTAATCGTTGTTTTTACGTTTAAATGTGCGCGTATAGTTGGTGCGTACGGCATACATTATGGCACGAACGTGTTGCGTTTCGGGCTGCAAAACGAATTACCCAAGTTATATTAAAACAGAAAGTTATCAAACAACATTTTATTTCCCCATAAACGATAAAATTAGGAAAGCCTGGTTGTGCGCTATTGACAGGATAAGTGTTTTTTTATTAAAAGTATAAGTAGTACCTATACGGTAAATGGACAAATATATTTTACGAGCTACTAATTAACTAAGTGTGTTTTAAAAAATTGGGTTTATTTGATATCAGTAGTGTGTATAGTGCACCAAAAACAAATATTTACCCCATATCCTAAGGACTATATCAACTAATGCGCATAAATATCCTGGTAAGTTCACCAAAAAATATTATTTATATAGATATTCTGAAAGTTATTTACCTAAGGCGGTTTTAGGGTAAATATAGTGGAAAACCTAATTTAAAGCGTTTGTTATTTTAAAGCGCATCTTATGTAATACGCTATATTATTAAGCTTTTATATTTATAACTAAACACACATGCTTTTTATTCATTTTAAGTATTGCAAGTATTTCTAAATAATAAATGTTTAGTTAACTTTAAAAAGCTACATTGGTCTGTTCGCAAAAAATGCATAAAGCGGGGTAGAAAACATCATAACAATTTGAAATTTTTAAATCCTTACCAACAAATTTGTATAAGGCAGAGAAGTTCCTGATAAGTTTTGCAGACACATTATTGCTTTTTAGGGCAACTATAGTATTTTAAATTATACCTATATGTTGTCCAAAATATATTTAAAAAAATAATACCTATATTTTGTTTAAAACACTTTAAAAATTAATTATATTTAGCATGTAATCTATTAGGAACTCATTTCAATATTCCTACTGTACAGTGTTGTTTGCAACGTTGCCTTTCTTACTTCACGGCTCAGAGTTTAAGAAGGCTGTGATAATATACGAAAATATAGGTGTAAAGATATAATTCGCATTAACATTAATTACACTATTTTTGACAAAAAACTGGTCATTCATCTTTTTTCCCCTGACAAAAAAAATATTGCGTGTTCGAGCTAGCATCTTTATATTGTGTATACTTATACTTCAACTTCTAATATCCACCTATATGCCCCGATTTAGGTTCACGTAAGCCGATACGTATCTTCTCCATTATGAATGAAATCAAACCAAAATTACTCTCGAAGATAATGTGGAATTCGTGTGTGCGATGTACTCGAAATTACCCGCTGCCCACAACAACAACGAGTCCATCTTCAACGGCAGCGCTTAAGTGAGGTACTTACTCGGTGCTTCTTTTAACCCGACCATATTATTACGTTTAAGGTTGGTACGCGGTACTACCAGGAGAACCGTGTTATTAGACGGTAGCCCGGGGCCTTCGCGAGATCACCTGCAGAAGTTAAACGACTGGCTGGCTTCTTCAAAAGGTTAAATTGTCGGGTTAAATGTTTTTGGTTTTTTCTTTTCTGTTGGGATATCTATTAAAGAGCTGTACTTGTTTCAAAATACATGAAGAATCAAAGGATAGAAAAATAAATGTTTATGTTGAAAACAAAATTATCAATGCAAAATTTAGCTTAACACCTATACAGGTGGCCCACCATATTCGACTCGGTTTGTAGCTGGATAACCATGGGGTTTTTAGAAAAAGTAAATACTGGAACATATACAGGTCGGATAAGACCACAGTACAAAATTATTTTAGTCTATACAGGGTGTCTCAAAAAAGTGTGACATATCAACGTTATATTTTTTTAAATGGAACACCCTATATTTTATGACGGTTTTAGATTCTACTTTAAAAAATTACTTAAGTTTTTTATAGTACTAAGTGTCTAATTTTATTCATTTTTGTGATATTTGATTTTTTGAAAAATGCAGAGGTAAAATTAAATTGATTTTACTTTAACACTTTTAACACTTTAAACTTTAAAATGTTTAACAAGATTATAAAAAGTCTGCCATATCATACGTAGGTCAAATCAAGATCAAATATTGTACAGGGTGATCAAAAAATAATTTCAATTTTTCAGAAAATCAAATAGCCATATCTCTCTTATTTTATATGGAACACCCTGTATTTTTTTACGTCACATAATGACAAATAAAATACTCTTTCAAATGATGTATAGGTTGCCTATACTTATCTTTTGTGCTTTTTAGTAAAATCTGTTTTTACAAATTTTTAGTCCAAATGTTTATTAAAATTAAAGTTGGCTGTGACATAGCAGCCATTAATATTTTTCTTAAGAAAATAACAACGACCATTTGTCAGTTGGACCGTATAGGGATGCATACGCGCGGCACCACTAGTTTCTCTGTTGGGAACCGTGAGTGGAGGAACTATACTGGACAATTCTCCAGAGCAGAAGCCATGGAAGTATCTATAAAAAAGCGATAAATCCCCACAGCCCAACGATAGGCAAGAGAGGGAAGACTTTTTGTAAGTAAAGGATCATTAATGAGAGGAATAGTTTTTGTTTGAATGGAATCAAGAATGCTTAGGGTTGTGGGGGACGCCATGCCCCAGATATGAGAACAATATTCCAAGGGAGGTCGGATTTGGAATAAATATAAAGTGTATAAATTAGAAGCGGAAAAATAATTTTTGGCTCGAAAGAGAAATCCAAGCTTTTTTGAAGCTGCCGTGGCTATAGATACAATGTGTTTATGCCAGTTAAGGTTACTTTCAAATGTGACGCCCACAAGATTGGAGGTGTCTTAGCTCTGTAAAACTTGGCCGCTCATAAGTAGAGGATAAGTATTTTCGCGACATATACCATGATTTTGAAGTTAAATATGTTTTGGCGTTTTTTTTTAATAAAATATGTATCTGTTTAGATGGCCATATTTTCGAAACCAATAAAGTTAGATGTACTTATTATAGTATTTTCTTAAAGATCTTTTTAAGATCTTTTTAATTGTTATGAAATATACAGGGTCCTTCAATATAAAAAAGTACTTTATGGCCTACCCAGTATATTATTATCAGTATCACCATTAAAAAGATTTTCTTCCTCTATAAGGTGCCGTACCAATAAAAAATTTATCCCAATTTCCCACAACCTAATTATTACTTTTGTTAATTAAAATATTTGCAATCTTTAGTCTCTAAACTGTCCTACAACAAATACCCACCTATTTCTTTTAGTACTTCTTGTAAATATAAACCAGCATCACAACATCCATATAAGGCATTTAAATCCAACTACTATCCACTACGACTATTACAATTTGCTCGGTTATCAAAGAACAATTTTTAATTGGCCTCAGCTATCTCAACCCCGGCCTAAGATAATTACTCAAATTGTCGTGTCGTTAGTTTTCTTCGATAGTTTGTCTTATTTATCACCGACTTTACGTTCTTTGAAGTTGTAAAAATTCTTCGGGCGTCTCCTCTTGAGAATTGATGTTAAGAAGAGCGTACTGGGCATTTTAGTAGTATTTTTATTATACACTGGCAAACCAAAATATAGGTAACAAGTCACAAGTTTAAGCCTTGCTGAATTTAATTTTACCTTAAACTAACCGGAACCAACCACACTGTACAGGGTGGCTCGAATTCGACGCTCATCATTGGTATTTCGGAAACCGTAAGAGATACAGGATTGGTTAAATGAAGGCAAAGTTGCGCAATGTGATGCACAATAAAATGCCGTGTTGCGTTTTAAAAAATTCCGAGTACTTCCGAAGATATTCGAAAAAACCGGAATTTTCAATTTTGGTTTCTATTGTTTCCTGGCTATATTTGTTAAGATGACTCAAAATGAAAAACACGTTTTCATGGCCACTTTTTCTGCTCTATAATTCAGGGTGATTAAATATTGAATCTGACGTTTCGGCTTCTGGCGACCATCATCAACTTAATTTTTTAAATACGGACCTGATATTTTTTTAATTTAATTAAATCCTTTCATAACTCTTAAAACACTATATATCGCCACTTTGATATTTGCCAACGTTACGTACAGAAAATTCCATCACCAGAATATTGCATATTTATTTAACCATAATACGGCCCAGAACTACATTTTTAGGTAAAAAGGTAAAAAAAAAGAATAAACTTATTACATATTCATAATGTTTTATTGCAACTCATTGATATCTAACAGCGGAAATTACTTTATTAACAGAAACTAACCAGTAGGTACGAATTCAAGGAAGAACTTCATTTAATGTATGGATTGGTATGTGGATGAACAAAATTATTAGACCTTTCGTTTACGAAGGGACCTTAACTTCCGAACGATATCTAAATTTGATTAGAAATGATGTCTTAGACGCCCTAGATAATCAACCTTTGGCAGTATTTCAAGAAATATGGTGGCAGCCAGACGGAGCTCCTGCCCACAATGGAAGGGAAGTAGCTTAATTCCTTTACCATATATTTCCTAATAAATCGTTTTGCAAGATGGCCCGCTAGGAGCCCAGATCTTAGTCCCCTAGATTACTTTCTTTGGGGATATCTTAAGAACCGTTTATTTAATAATTAATAGTTTAAAAAAACTAAAAACACGCTTTTATATGCAACCGAACTAAAAATTAAAAAATAATTTTTCATTAAAAAAATATTTTCACTTCATAGTAAAAAGCGTGGGGTGCATTTTACTATTTTTTCATAACTTTTCCATCATAGATATTGGCAAATATAATAATTATAACATTTAATATATTAAGCACCCCACGCTTTTTACTATGAAGTGAAAATATTTTTTTAATGAAAAATTATTTTTTAATTTTTAGTTCGGTTGCATATAAAAGCGTGTTTTTTAGTTTTTTTAAACTATTAATTATTTTTCATTTTTTAGTTCGTTATATCAATTAATTTTTTAAAAATAAATGCTCCAGTTTATTCACTAAAAAATTTTTTCGCCATTTTGTCAAGATTAGCAAAGTTTTTCAGATTTACTTTCTGAAAATACCCTAATATAAAATTTGAGTAAAATCAATTCAGATCGAACTCTTGAAATGGCCGGTGGTTGGTACCACTGGGACGTACAGGTGACAGATGACACTTGGTTGAAAATAACCAGCCCCTTTTTATTAGTTCTGTGCCCCTGTATATCAAATTTGGTCAAAATGGGGGTTGCTCCAACTTTCGAAACAATTACCCAATTTGCATAAATAAGACAAATATTTTTTAAAATATTACCTTTTAAACTAAAAAGAAATTTACCATAAATGTTTTTTTCTAAATATGAGTTTACTTTAGTTTACTTACCTTAAGTGATATTTTAATGTAGTTTGCTAATCTCCATTTCCAGTCTTTGTCCTAATCTAACATTCGGTACAAGTTTCTAACACTCAATAAAGGCCTTTTAGAAAGTATAAATGGAAGATGGTATAAAAGTTATATGCAATAACTTGTTAGTTACTTTTATTTGCTTCTTGTATTTCAATTAAAGTGTATACTTTGTTTTTAATAGCTTAGTTAACTGAAACTTTAATTTCACATTAAAGGAATTTTAGGTTATGTTATGACTGTGAATTTTGTCAGATGTCAGTTGGTAATACAGATTTCTGTTTTATGACCGCCTGTTTTAAAAAACAAGTGAAGGTTATTCGTTCGTTAAAAAGCGTGTTAAAAAAACAGATGAAGGTTATACGCTCCCGGAACGAATGAGTTCAGTTTAGCAGAATTGAGCCCCTGGTCCCCAACCCGTCGGCAAATGTTGTCAAGTTCGATTATTCAATTGTCTAATCTGGCGCATCCGCCAGAACGTACGATTTTTCACTTTTCCTATTTTCCTAGAAAATGCTGGAACTTAACGGGATACTGTTTTTAAATTTTTCTAATTTTTAGTTCGGTTGCATATAAAAGCGTGTTTCTTTAGTTTTTTTAAACTATTAATTATTTTTCTTTGTCAAGAATAGCAAAAGTTTTTCAGATAGACTTTCTGAAAATAACCTAATATAAAATTTGAGTAAAATCGATTCAGATCGAACTCTTGAAATGGCCGGTGGTTGGTACCACTGGGACGTACAGGTGACAGATGACAAAGAAAATTAACCCAGTTTTCTAGGACAGATGACACTTGGTTGTATCAAGCAGTGGTTATAATAATATAATTTTTTTTTCCAAAGCAGGATAACGGGATACTGTTTGCAGATTATTGCATTGTCATGGGTCCTTAATACGTGTGCAAAGTTTCAAAGAAATCAAATAGCTGGAAGTTGGTTAAAATTAGGCTCAAAGATTCCGTTACATAGGCAGCCAGATGGATAGATTGATAGATAGTTACAACCCAAGTTAATAAAAGCGTGTTAAAAATGCACCTCACGACCTTTAAGTACTACGACAAAATTTGATAAGGGAAGTCGCTGCCATTCCTGCGAGAACAATTATTCGAGCTGTATTAAAAATACAAAGCAAAGCAAGAAAATGCATCGAGGCGGAATTTTATCTCTTTGAACACTTATAATATTGTTTAAATTATGTTTATTTTTAATATGGGCATCAAGATAGTATTACAAATTGTTTATGTAAGCTGATTTGTTGTCTACCTTTTTGTATCTTATGTCTAATATTCATGAAATTTTCGGTTAATAAGTAATTTCCTCTGTTAGATATCAATGAGTTGCAATAAAAGATTACGAATATGTAATAAGTTTATTCTTTTTTTTGCCTTCTTACCTAAAAATGTAGTTCAGGGCCGTATTACGGTGAAATAAATATGCAATATTCTGGTGATGGAATTTTCTGTACGTAACGTTGGCAAATATCAAAGTGGCGATATATAGTGTTTTAAGAGTTATGAAAGGATTTAATTAAATTTAAAAAAATATCAGGTCCGTATTTAAAAAATTAAGTTGATGATGGTCGCCAGAAGCCGAAACGTCAGATTCAATATTTAATCACACTGAATTATAGAGCACAAAAAGTGGCCATGAAAACGTGTTTTTTATTTTAAGTTATCTTAACAAATATAACCAGGAAACAATAGAAACCAAAATTTAAAATTCCGGTTTTTTTCGAATATCTTCGGAAGTACTCGGAATTTTTTAAACCGCAAAACGCCATTTTACTGAGCATCAAATTGCGCAACTTTTCCTCCATTTAACCGATCCTGTATCTCTTACGGTTTCCGAAATCCCAATGATGAGCGTCGAATTCGAGCCACCCTGTACAGGGTGGCGTCTTTTCGTTGACCTTGCAGGGTATAACGAAACCTAAAAGAGATAGAACAAATCTGATTGCGCTATCTTGATTTCAATTTTTGAAACAAATTCAACGGTTAAAACAAACCATGGCTAACTCGATTCGTTTTGCAGATACAGAGTATTTATTAAATTTTGTCATTTTGGCCAGGCACTTGTAACTCGCTTGATATTAGAGATAGAAGAAAAATATAAATAGAAAAGTTTTAGGGATTTTTTGTTAAATTCAATGGCGTACCTACATTTTTTCCATTGACTTTTATTTTAAAGTTATAACACAATGTTTGTTCTTTTTTAATAGAACATCCTGTATATTTTTCACAAATAGGAAGGTCTCCTAAAAGCTATAAGATATACTATATTTAATATATTCATTCTTAATAGTTTCGGAAATATGGTCATCATCAGGAATTTTTTATTGAAACACCCTGTATATTATATTACCGTTACAAAGATATTTTAAAGAGGTTTAAAGAAATACCGCATTTAATGTATTTATCTTTTATAGTTTTGGAAATATGACCTTATAAACCCAAAAAATAGTAGATAGACGCATTAAGTTTTGGACATTTCCGAAACTGTTAGAAAAAATAATTTTAATTGTGGTGAATTTTTAAAGGTCATTAAAATGTCTTTTTAATGGTGATAAAATATACGGTGGGTTTTATTTTAAAAATGCTACTTTTTTATCGAATTCCGGACGATGGCTATATTGCCGAAACTATTAAAAATTAAATATATTAAGTGCGGTATTTTAAGGATACCTTACCATTGTTGATAAAATATATAGGGTGTTCCTTCTAAAAACCCACATTTGTGTTATACCTTTAAAATAAAAGTCAATGAAAAAATGTAGGTACGCCACTAAGTTCTACCTAAAAATCCCTAAAACTTTTATTTCTACATTTTTCTCTACCTTTAATATCAAGAGAGTTACAAGTGCCTGGCTAAATTGACAAAATTTAAAAAACTAATAGCAAGAATATACAAAGTTACCTCGCAGAAATTTGCTTAATATTTAATTATCGATGCCGATTTTCTATCTTGAGGAAGCAAAATCCACAACGAATCTTGCTGCTACACATACAATCGAAACGTCTTAATATTTCATACGGAATCGCAGAATAAACGACGGAAAAAATCCGAAAGAAGCGTTTAATGAACACGTGCACTTGCTCGATTCCGATCTCTTCGGATCTGTATCTTAACAACATAGGAAGTAGTAGACCGCCATTTTTTTAAGATGGCGAGATATAGACGCGGTTTGGGAATTAATATAACGTATGTTGTTGTACGAGCTATGTATAGGGTGATCATTTTTTAGGTCAGCACAATTGCTAACTTTTTTATTATTGGAGATACGAAATCGGTAATTTTTTTCTTTTAATCCAAAGTCGATTGATGAGATAAGGTCACGACATTCGCCATATTGACTAGCGTGGCTGTGACGTCAAGTCGGGCCATTTTCGGCCATGTTTGATTTTAGGCAGATCAGTGGCGTAGAATTAAGGAGAAAACAAAAAAGAACTGTATGTTGTAAACAAAATTTATTGGATTATTTTAATAGGCATAACTTAAAACAAAACCATAAATGTGTTTTACTTATTGAAAATTAAAAATTATCAAAGCGACGACAGAACGATGAGGTACCTGGCAGAGCAAAACATTTTCCATAGTTCCGTAATTCAAAAACCATTTTAAGAACTTTGTATACAGGGTGTCCGCTAATGAATGGTACACAGAAAAACCACAGATTCCTTATGCCAAAATATTAAGATTTAACCAAACATACTTAATATTCAAAAGTTTATAATAAGGAAGATACGGGGATGTCATAGTAAAAATCTTAATAAAACGGTATCTAGGGGTTTTTAAACATTAGCTTTTCAGATCTAATATTAATTTTTGTGTGTAGACTAGAGGGCGATGGGTACGCTATTTAAAATTTTCTAAAAGTACCCAATTTTTGGTACTTCTCTGTATATATGTAAACTAGTAAGTAAACATATCAGAAATGATCGAAATACATGAATAAAAAATATTTATATCCCTTTAACACCCCGTATCTTCCTTATCGTTAAGTTTTGGATATAGGTATGTTTGTTTAAATCCTAAATGGGTATTTTCGCATAAGAAATCTGAGGTTTTTTGTGTACCATTAATTAGCGGACACTCATCTGTATCATATGTATATAAAAACACGAATGACTGAAAACTATTCGACTAAACACTATCAAAATCTCTAAAATAAAACTAGTCCGAACCTATTATATGTGATGTCTCTAAACTAACCAAAAACATTAAGAACTGGAAATCCTTGCAAAATATACGACCAAAATGAAAATGACAAATTTCCACAGTTTTTACCAAACAAAGCTTCGACAAGGCACGACTCTGTCATCAGCTGATAATGCTACCAACTTTGAACAGAACTACCAACCGAAATCGTAATTCTCACACCTTCACGTCCCTGACAAAAGCTATCCCCGGTCTTGCTTATGTCTAAACCCCTTCTCATAAAGAAACTCTGTTTTAATCTTTACGACATCTCACTAAGCCTTATGCCTAAATACCATTGTACCGTAAGTGCCGGGTTATTGGATGTTTAACCCATTTTTAACCCTGTTCCGTCAACGTTATCCAATAGTTTTGCATTTCACAGCACCTTTTTGGTCATTAGCTTGGACGCTCGCTTCGTAAAATTTCGAAGTCGGTTTAATTTTCTTTAATGTTTATTTTTCGTTTCTTATTTTTTTATGGGACCACTGTGGAAATGCACATTATTAAATAAAAAAGAGTTTTTAAACACAAGTCGATTTTAAGTTTAAGCAAAGACAATTGTAGTTTCACTATAGCCACCCAGAACAATGCTAAATTTATGGTCATCAGCTTGGATGCTCGCTTCGTGGAAGCGGGTATCCATCGAGTACACACGTACAGTACGTATAATTTGCCGCTTCATAAATCACCCAAGCCAGCGTCCAAACTGATGACCAAAAATGTAGCATTGTTCTGGGAGTTTATAGTGAAAGTACAATTGTCTTTGCTACTAACTAGGTTAGACAGAATACTACAAAGAGGATTTGACATTACCATCTGTGAGGTGACGAGCTATTAAAAACCCGCTGGAGAGAACCGAGATTCAAACCCGGGTCCCTGGGTTGAGAGGCTGGTACGTTAGCCCCTGCACCAAGCTCGCCACAAAATTTGTAAAGTTTTTGTGTTTTTTCTGCCATTTAACGTGCTTTTAACAGAAAAACAGTTGAACATCGGGTTTTTAATTTATTGCAAAAAATATACTTTTTTAATGGAATTATATCATCATTTGAAAAATCCATCTAAGAGCTTTAAAAAAGTCCTTATTTATTTTATCCAATTTTTAATAGTTTCGGAAAAATGGCCATCCTCAGGAATTTGATAGTAAACTGGCATTTTTTTTTAATAAAACACCCTGTATATGGCATCACCATTAAAAAGATATTTTAAAAACCTTTAAGAAAATATGGCCATTTAAATCTGAAAATTCTGGTAAATTTTCATTATCTCTACAGCCAGGGGCGGTCATCGGAGGGGCCATAGCTCCCCCTTTAATGCCACATCCTTTGTATTTCATACATATGTAATGGCAAATATGGGCATTTTGGGCATTTAATGATGATATGGCCCCCTCAGAGCTGGTCCGAGGTGTGAGGGTGATCATGGAATTGAAAAGTGAGAAGTAAGGACCTTCTTTTTTTGCTTTTAAAATACGTGGGAGTTTTTTTGTAATTTTATAAATTAAAGAATGAAAGAACAACAAGAAAAATAGGTAAGGGGACTGTTTTTTTTTGCTTTTCAAATTGAATATTTTGTTTCTTTCTAGGGGCGCCAAGATTTTTGTTTTTTGGCACCTCACACACTTTTTCTGGGCCTATGGCCCCCTTCTTAGAAAGTCGATATGACCGCCCCTGTCTACAGCTTCAAGCTATAAGCCCTAAGTTTAGTGTTGAAGATAAAATAGACATTTTAACATCTATTTTTTGGATTTGAATGGCCATATTCCTAAAGCTATAAAACATAGACATATCAAATGTGGTATTTTCTTAAAGGTCTTTAAAATATTTATTTAATAGTTATGCAATATACAGGGTGTTCTATTTAAAAAAATGCAAATTTATGATCCAATTCCCGAGGATGGCCATATTTTTGAGACTATTAAAAATTGGATAAAATACATAAGGACTTTTTTAATGCTTTTAAATAGATCTTTCGAATGGTGATATAATATACAGGACGTTTCATTTAAAAAAATTAGCAATAAATCGAAAAATCGATATTTAATTGTCATTTTGTTGGCAGCACAAATACAACTTTACTAATTGGACTCTTTTGTTTGACCTCCGGACAGTGCGGACGTGCGTAGAGGACTACAAACTTCTTCCCGGAGTGGCGGCTAGAGGTGCCGTACGAACGTTTTTTACCTTCGGGGATCAAGGAAAGATTCACGCTAAATTGACGGCATCTTTCTTCTGGATCTAAGCGCTATGAGCGAAGATTCCTATAAGCTGATGGTATCCTGTTTGGTGGTGAACACGAGGTATTTCTCAAATGGCGGGAAATAGATGGGCGTGCCATGGGAACTGTCAGTAGTGAAAGTGAAGGTTATACGTAACACCAGTAGCAGATCTTGGTTTGACAGCCGACAATTTATGCATTGCATCGATTGTTGAATTATTTGTTTTCTTTTTGGAATTTCTGGGAGCTACGAGCTCGATTATCCAGATTTTCCGCCGACGAAGCCCTGGAAAGCATAGTCCGGAAGGGGGAGAGTGGTGGATTGGACCTGAAGGGACCAAAACCAAGAAAAAATAGAGAGAGAGAGAACTTTACTAATTTAACCGACTTCGTATGTTTAATAATAAAGAAGTTAGCAATAGCGCCGACTTAAAAATAATCATCCTATATACGAGAATTGTCTAGTACGTTTTTCCGTGTTGTTTAAAAATTTTGCTATAAATTATAGATATCTCATAAGAGAGTTTAATACAAGATTTTCAAAATTCCCCTCTCTAGTTTTGTAAAACTAAATATCCAAGAGTACTAGTTCGTAAAAAAAAATGAAGGGAAAATAATTAAAATTGGTTTGGTTTTGGAAGATAAAAATTCGATAATAAAAATACAGACAGAAGCTTATGGGCGAACAAGCTAAAGTCCCATACCACGCTGCCGCCTCGACTCATTGTCATGGCAACCGACGGTTTGCTCAAAAGCGTATATACTATTTTATTTCTATTTTAATCTATAAATTTAGACTTGGAACTCACACGTGCATTTGCTATGATTTAGATCTCTTCGGATCTGTATCTTAACAACATAGGAAGTAGTAGACCGCCATTTTTTTAAGATGGCGAGATAAAGACGCGGTTTGGGAATTAATATAATGTATGTTGTTGTACGGACAGACCTATGTATACGAGAATTGTGTAGATAAATTAAATGCTACAGTGCCTTGTTTGTTTTTTCCTGTTATTTAAAAGTTTGGCTATAAATTAAAGATATCTTATAAAAGAGTTAAAAGCAAGATTTTAAAAATTTCCCTCTTTAGCTTTGTAAAAATAAATAACTACGAGTACCAGTATATAAAATCCATAAAATTAATGAAAAATTATTTTACTCTATACAGGATGTCTCAAAAAGTGTGATGTATCAAAGCTATATTTTTTTAAATGGAACACCCTATATTTTATGACGATTTTAGATTCTAGATAAAAAAATAATTTAAGTTTGTTTATGGTACCAAGTGCCTAATTTTATTTGTTTTTGTGATATTTGATTTTTTTTCAAAATGCAGGGATGCAATTAAATTAATTTTATTTTAACAACATAAACTCCTTAAACTTTAAAATTTGTTACAAGATTAGGAAAAGTCTGCCTTATCATATGTAGGTCAAATCAAGATCAAATATTGTACAGGGTGATCAAAAAATAATTTCAATTTTTCAGAAAATCAAATAGCCATATCTCTCTTATTTTAAATGGAACACCCTGTATTTTTTTACACCACATGCTCTTTCAAATGGTGTATAGGTTGCCTATACCTATCTTTTAAACTTTTAAGTAAATTCCGTTTTAACACAATTTTTATTACAAATGTCTATTTAAATGTAAGTAGGCTGTGATCAAAAAATAATTTCAATTTTTCAGAAAATCAAATAGCCATATCTCTCTTATTTTAAATGGAACACCCTGTATTTTTTACACCACATGCTCTTTCAAATTGTGTATAGGTTGCCTATACCTATCTTTTAAACTTTTAAGTAAATTCCGTTTTAACACAATTTTTATTACAAATGTCTATTTAAATGTAAGTAGGCTGTGATATAGCAATGCCTATTTACTAAGCCGTTATTGCAAAATGTAAATTTGTTGGAAAAAGCACAAAATTTAAGAAACATGTAACAAAGTTGTCAAATAAATTCAGATATATTCTTACTTAGCTATTCCACACTTTAAATGAGTTCTCCAAAATATTAAAGTACTTACGGACCTCAAAACTAACCTTTTTTTTTAAAGCTGTTTTTCTTTACTCGAGAAGGGTACGGAATGATTGTTCAGGCATTTTATTGAAATTTGGGGTTTACATTCTAGCTTCCTCGCATTTCTCATGGCATTGTATAACATTACCGTGTACTTGTAGGGCTTGACGTTCACCTATTTTCAAAATAGTACCAGAAAACCAAAGACCTGTTTTTGAAATCCTTGTAAGGGTATCCTAAAATTAACCATGTTTCTTGTATCTGATAAAATAAGTTTCCAGTAAATACCTACTTGGTAATGGGGTAGACCTATTCTCATTCTTTCGGCATAAATTATTACTTATTTTACTTTGATATTGTCATAAAAATTCAATCTTGCTGGTGAAAATTTATTTGTTTTGGTTTTTCTGCCGGTGGTGTCAAATTCATACCTCAAGTACACACACACTGTTGCCAGGACGCTAAAATACCCACATGGTTTATACGATAGATTATTTGATTAAGACCGCGGTCAAATTGTCAAAAATTGCACATATAAAACCGTTACATATTCGAGTTATTTTTGAAAATCTACTTTGAATAGAGGGCGCTACAAATACTATAATTGAAATTTATTTAAACGTTGAAATTTCTTAAAACGATTTCTTTTTTTACCAGTACCTTTTCTATTTGCTGATAGATGGCGCGAAACTGAGTGAATTTAATCCTTTATTTTGTAGAGCCCATAAACGATTTTGATACTCAGGGAGCAAAATAGATAATAATTAATTATAATGGCTCATATGAATAATGAAGCTTTTAAAAAGAGACGAAGTTAAAGCCAAAACATTTGCTACACTTTATTCATACGACTGAATGTGTTTTTTCTTTTAGCATAAAAAGCATTAATTTAATTAAAATTTATAAGCCATAGTGTCAAAAGGACAAACAAAATGTTTTTTTTTGCTAAACAAATCCTGATTGGTGGTTATAGTTCCCAGTCCTTTTAAAACTTCGTGAGTGGATTTATTTTGGCGTAACGTCCAAGTTCTTTATTTTTGAAAATTCTCAGCAATGGGACATTTGTCAATTTAGCGATGTATTAATTCAAAAAAAACTTTGTTTTTACTAAACGTAAAATATATTGAGGGTTTAAGGAAGACTTACAGCCTCAAACTGTGAAATCCATGCTCGGGTGTGTAGTTTATATAAAAATAATCGGCCAATTTTAACACAGTTGCTAAATAAATAATATCTAGTAAAATTGTATGGTTATACTGGGCTGCAAAAATCAAGAGTCCTTTACCCTGACCCACGCACTAAACATATTTTTGGAATTTTCGAAAAAATAGATGTAGGTCGGGCAAAAATAAATCCACTTCCGATGTTTTAAAAGCTTAATTTTTGTTTTAAAATTTAAAGCCGGGACTGAGGGCTAGGTACATTTTTCGCTAAGAAAAATCGGAAAACCCGGTAAAATTGACAAATTTCTTAAAAGAATGGCAACTTGGATACTTTTTAAGTTGGCAAGCTAATAATTTTACCATGTAGGTATGTATATATAAGCCCAAGGCGGATGCTCTTAAAATCGCAGTTTAAATATTTTGCAGTGATATTTTGGACGATTCAGCGTATATTAACTGTAATTGTCCGATTTGAATAAACTTCTTATTTTATTGTACAACATGTACACATGGGTGCAGCCGGATAGATGCAAGCGGGAGGGGGCAGTTGTTCACCTCTACTTTTTAAATCTAATAAACATAAAAAAAATAAACATTAAAGACTCTGTCCCGACTGTTAGACTGGTTGACATCGGTCGTTTTCGCCGATAATCGGCAGCGTCATGTTTACATTTTTGGTTATTTATGGGCCATTTTACATTAAATTTAATTTTTGTTGTCGTTAATGTCTTTTGTAAACAGCAAAGAGCCAATCTACCTAAATTATATTTTATAAAATACATTTTTAAAAATGACAACAACAATATTCATAACCTAAAAACCGTAAGGAGATACTTTAAATTAAGGAACTATAAATTGACTTGTCATTACTGCTTACTTCTTACGTCTTAAAGCTTAAGTCTTAAGTCTTACGTTACTGAAACTATAAATCAGGCTTTAAAATGTGGCTACTTTAAGCAGGCTGTCCATGAGAGCGGTTTTTCGCTCGCGGATGATAATTCAGCGTTGTGATTTGCGGGAAAAGCATTTACACTATCCAATTACAACGCTGAATTATCATCCGCGAGCGAAAACCGTCTCATGGACAGCCGGCTGTCCATGAGAGCGGATTTCCACTGCGGATAATAATTCAGCGTTGTGATTGGCGGGAAAAGCATTTTAAATTTGCACTTACCAACCACAACGCTGAATTTATCATCCGCGAGCGCAAAACCGCTCTCGTGGACAGCCGGCTTTAATCTATGGAATTGTATTGTTTTTTTTTCGACAGAGAATGTGACTTTTTAAAATCGAATTTATCGTACCCAACTTATAAAGGTAATTTTCTAGAAACCGGTGGCAACTTTTTTGGGGCGCTGATCACGAATCTGAAAGAATTATTTGGCGGAAACGTTTCGTTCTCGAGATATCCATCATCAAAGTTGGTATTTGAACTAACCTTATTTTTACCATATCTCCCTTCTTTTGCACAAAATTCTTGATAATTCTTGATTTAAAGCTAAGTGGCACACAATATTTGATTTTCACCTTTTAAAACCCCGTTTTTTACGTATTTTACATTATTATTGCATTAAATTGCATACCTATACTTTGAATCATTTTAATCCCAGTGTGCCATGAAGTCCTATGTGTATGTATGGTGGCCGCATTATCAAAGAAAAGCCACGCAATTTAATGCAAAAATAATGTAAAACACGTAGAAAAACGGGGTTTTAAAAGGTAAAAATCAAATATTGTGTGACACTTTAGCTTTAAATCAAGAATTGTGTGCAAAAAGAAGGGGGAATACTATAGTAAAAATAAGCAGAGTTCAAATTTGAAATTTGATGATGAATATCTCGAGAACGAAATGTCTCCGCCAAATAATTCTTTCAGATTCGTGATCAGCGCCCCAAAAACCCCCGTATACCAAATTTCGTCAAAATCGGAGTTGCCGCCGGTTTCTAGAAA
>JACEGR010000459.1:0-261567 GCA_014170235.1 Listronotus bonariensis | reverse complement strand
ACCATTATTCACCCCTCTTTTTGCACACAATTCTTGATTTAAAGCTAAAGTGGGCCACAATATTTGTTTCTATGTTTTTTACACCTTTTATCAAATAAATTGGGAAGGGTCCCTTTAAAAACGTTGCAAACCGTGCATTCACTGCTCCACCGCCTCCACCATATTCTGCTACGATTAAAAACGATTGAAAGCTATGCAATTTAATTCAAAAAAGTGTAAAATACGTAGAAGAATGAGGTTTTAAAAGGTGAAAATCAAATATTGTGTACCACTTTAACTTAAAATCAAGAATTGTATGCCAAAAGAAGGGGGAATAAAGTGAAAATGAGGTTAGTTCAAATGCCAACTTTATTGATGGATATCTCGGAAACAAATGTATCCGACTAAAATTTTTTTCTGATCCGTGATCAGCGCCACAAACACAGGTGTTTTTACAGGTTAGATGTTTTTTGCAAGAAATTTATTGCAATTTATTCTAACATTTTTGCAGTTTGCACGTAACTGGGTTTATCAATTTACTGAAACTTGTAAGTTCAATTCTTTTAAACCGTTTTCTTTGTCTCATGTTGTTCTGGTTATGGGCGATAAAATGATACTTACAGCGAATTCTTTTGGTTAAACTAGGTGCTTTCAATTTAATTAGGTTTTTTTAATCAAAATTATTTACTACAAAATGCAGGGTTTGTTTTTTCTTTTGATAATTCATAAAAGCTTGATGTCTAGGAACTTATTACCGTGGGTATAAAAAGTAGACGGCATATTTAACATACCTTAGGGATAAAGGAGCCGAAGTGGACATTTTGGGGCTTCTTCAGATGTACGGTTACAAAATGCATGAAACAATTACTTTGTGTTGCTATATTACTGTACATCTCATTGGTACGGAAGAGAAGGGAAGTTTATGGTGAAAGTGTAAAGAGTGTACTCGTGAAAATAAAAGTACTTTCCAGCCAAGAAAAAAATCCTAGCCTTCTAAAAGCTGTTGTAGCTCTAAATGTTATTTAAGGTTATTATTTAATGTAACGCCTACGCCGCTCATAAGTAGATAATAAAAATTGGTTAACTTTTTTTTATGCCGGTATATTATTGTCCTCTATTGTGTGCTTTGAAATCTACGATAAAATGGTGGTGCCCTCTGGATAACATTATTCAGTCGTTAAATGGGTTTAACATCTAAAAATCTGGCACCCACGGTACTTAGTACTTAGCTTTTGTGCTACTAACATGGACTGCCATAAACATAAAAAAAAACTAAATATACTAAATGTACTAGATGTAGTACAATTGTACAGCTGAACATCGCAAATTCGCGTTGTTGTTGTCAAGGAAGCCCGCATGATTTAACTGACCAATAAGAAGGCTTCCTTATGTTATGCAAGGTTACAGAAAGACGAAATTCGCTTGCCCTGGTTTGCGTTTTAAATAATATTGCGAAGAATTTACCAAATTGTGCGTTTATTAAGTTTTGCATTTTGTTTTAATTTACGTAAAATGCAACGAAATTCAATTGAGTTGACTGACATGGTTTTGTGTTATGGGGAAGCTAGGCAAAATGCTCGGCAAGCCGGGGAACTATGAAAGAGTTTGTTTATAGTGAACCCATTAACAGTTTAGAACAGTTGCGAAATCGTGTGGAACTAGCGGCTCAGCAAATAAGAAACAATGAAAACATTTTTGCGCGTGTGAGAAACAGTATGCAGCGGAAAATAAATGCATGTTTGGAATCAAAATTTAGAACATATTCCGTATTGAAGGTAAATCGACCTTTATTTAAATATTTTTTTGTTACAATTTATTTTGATATAAGGCTTTTAATAATTTTTTAAAGTAAATTTATAAAAAAATAGAATATAATAACATTTTACCTTTTTATTCTATTATGTATTTATATCGTTTATTGGGTATAAAATAGGACGTTTGGCAACATTGCAAACAAATAGGTCTACTGTCTGTGTTTATAGTGTTTACTTAACCAGGGACGTAGCAGATAGGTGAAAAGAAGGTATTTTTACAAATTGTAAAAAAGTTTGAATTAAACAAAAAAAGTACTCAGTGTGTCTCTACACTGTCCCAGGAGTCACCCATTTCAATATATTAAAGTATTTCCATAACACCCTGTATATTCTATTCTATTCTAGTTGCGCATAAAAATTGTTATTGTATAAGTAAATCATTTGATTATTTATTATTTGTGCATATTTAAGTTATTAGGTTTTTAAATAGACTAAGGTATTAGTTTAAAGTGTAGTGTTTACTATTTTTACCGAATTCTGTAAAATACAGGTCCGTATTACGGTTAAACCATAATGTAAATTCGAAAAATAAATTGGCTTTGAAATTTCGATATTAAAATAACAGGGCCGTATTTAAAAAATGTAAGTTAGTGATGCTAAGAAGGTTGTGATAAGTTATACTTGGTTTATTAAAGTAATTTATTAATTTAAAATGCAAGGTTAATTATTTTTTTCAAATTTTAAAGAATACAGGCCCGCAGTAAGATTAAATCCTAATGTGTGATACATCATTAAATTTAAATCTCAATTAGATTTTTAATTCTGACATTAAAATATAAGGACCGTATTTAAAAAATAGAGTTGATGATGGTCCTACAAAAACGAAACGCCGTATTTTAAATAAAACCTTACCATACCAGAGCAAAAAAGTGGCAATACAAATGTGTTAGTTATTTTAAAATCCGATTATAAATAAGACCAGGAAAAAAATAAAACAAATTTCCAATTTTTCGTCTTTTTCCGGATATCTCCGGAAATGTTCGAAATTTTAAAACTTATTTAACTGCACATTATTGGGCACATAAAACCTCAACTTTGTTCCCATTTAATCGACTTCGTATCTCTTACAATTTTCAAGATGCCCATACTGGCCCTCATTATCTTGGATTTTTTTGTCCGGGATTTTTTCTGTTGTTCTTGGTGTTTTAAAACATTTAGCTAAATATTGATAATATAATTGATAAGATTTCTTTCCGTCTTTACCTAATTTTTGGTTAACCTGTTTTTACAAAATTTTCAATAATTAGTATTTCTTTAATATTGACAAAAAACACAAACTACACTGTTAAAAACTTCATTAAATAATGAGCAAAATACATATGTGACGTATGGTCCGCCATGTTGCAAGGCTTACGAGGCAACCTTACCTAGTCAAACGATCTTGGTTCACACGAGAAAAGAGTACAAAAGATTATTCCCTATGAGACAAATGTACAAAAAAACTACGGTAATTGTACAGAAAGTGTCCGCAACTCCGATTTTAACCAAATTTGGTATGTTGGGTTTTTGGGGCGCTGATCACGAATCTGAACGAAATTTTAGTCGGAAATGTTTGGTTTCAGAGATAATCATCATCAAAGTTGGCATTTAAACTAACCTTATTTTCACCATTATTCACCCCTCTTTTTGCACACAATTCTTGATTTAAAGCTAAAGTGGGCCACAATATTTGTTTCTATGTTTTTTACACCTTTTATCAAATAAATTGGGAAGGGTCCCTTTAAAAACGTTGCAACCGTGCATTCACTGCTCCACCGCCTCCACCATATTCTGCTACGATTAAAAACGATTGAAAGCTATGCAATTTAATTCAAAAAAGTGTAAAATACGTAGAAGAATGAGGTTTTAAAAGGTGAAAATCAAATATTGTGTACCACTTTAACTTAAAATCAAGAATTGTATGCCAAAAGAAGGGGGAATAAAGTGAAAATGAGGTTAGTTCAAATGCCAACTTTATTGATGGATATCTCGGAAACAAATGTATCCGACTAAAATTTTTTCTGATCCGTGATCAGCGCCACAAACACAGGTGTTTTTACAGGTTAGATGTTTTTTGCAAGAAATTTATTGCAATTTATTCTAACATTTTTGCAGTTTGCACGTAACTGGGTTTATCAATTTACTGAAACTTGTAAGTTCAATTCTTTTTAAACCGTTTTCTTTGTCTCATGTTGTTCTGGTTATGGGCGATAAAATGATACTTACAGCGAATTCTTTTGGTTAAACTAGGTGCTTTCAATTTAATTAGGTTTTTTTAATCAAAATTATTTACTACAAAATGCAGGGTTTGTTTTTCTTTTGATAATTCATAAAAAGCTTGATGTCTAGGAACTTATTACCGTGGGTATAAAAAGTAGACGGCATATTTAACATACCTTAGGGATAAAGGAGCCGAAGTGGACATTTTGGGGCTTCTTCAGATGTACGGTTACAAAATGCATGAAACAATTACTTTGTGTTGCTATATTACTGTACATCTCATTGGTACGGAAGAGAAGGGAAGTTTATGGTGAAAGTGTAAAGAGTGTACTCGTGAAAATAAAAGTACTTTCCAGCCAAGAAAAAATCCTAGCCTTCTAAAAGCTGTTGTAGCTCTAAATGTTATTTAAGGTTATTATTTAATGTAACGCCTACGCCGCTCATAAGTAGATAATAAAAATTGGTTAACTTTTTTTATGCCGGTATATTATTGTCCTCTATTGTGTGCTTTGAAATCTACGATAAAATGGTGGTGCCCTCTGGATAACATTATTCAGTCGTTAAATGGGTTTAACATCTAAAAATCTGGCACCCACGGTACTTAGTACTTAGCTTTTGTGCTACTAACATGGACTGCCATAAACATAAAAAAAAACTAAATATACTAAATGTACTAGATGTAGTACAATTGTACAGCTGAACATCGCAAATTCGCGTTGTTGTTGTCAAGGAAGCCCGCATGATTTAACTGACCAATAAGAAGGCTTCCTTATGTTATGCAAGGTTACAGAAAGACGAAATTCGCTTGCCCTGGTTTGCGTTTTAAATAATATTGCGAAGAATTTACCAAATTGTGCGTTTATTAAGTTTTGCATTTTGTTTTAATTTACGTAAAATGCAACGAAATTCAATTGAGTTGACTGACATGGTTTTGTGTTATGGGGAAGCTAGGCAAAATGCTCGGCAAGCCGGGGAACTATGAAAGAGTTTGTTTATAGTGAACCCATTAACAGTTTAGAACAGTTGCGAAATCGTGTGGAACTAGCGGCTCAGCAAATAAGAAACAATGAAAACATTTTTGCGCGTGTGAGAAACAGTATGCAGCGGAAAATAAATGCATGTTTGGAATCAAAATTTAGAACATATTCCGTATTGAAGGTAAATCGACCTTTATTTAAATATTTTTTTGTTACAATTTATTTTGATATAAGGCTTTTAATAATTTTTTAAAGTAAATTTATAAAAAAATAGAATATAATAACATTTTACCTTTTTATTCTATTATGTATTTATATCGTTTATTGGGTATAAAATAGGACGTTTGGCAACATTGCAAACAAATAGGTCTACTGTCTGTGTTTATAGTGTTTACTTAACCAGGGACGTAGCAGATAGGTGAAAAGAAGGTATTTTTACAAATTGTAAAAAAGTTTGAATTAAACAAAAAAAGTACTCAGTGTGTCTCTACACTGTCCCAGGAGTCACCCATTTCAATATATTAAAGTATTTCCATAACACCCTGTATATTCTATTCTATTCTAGTTGCGCATAAAAATTGTTATTGTATAAGTAAATCATTTGATTATTTATTATTTGTGCATATTTAAGTTATTAGGTTTTTAAATAGACTAAGGTATTAGTTTAAAGTGTAGTGTTTACTATTTTTACCGAATTCTGTAAAATACAGGTCCGTATTACGGTTAAACCATAATGTAAATTCGAAAAATAAATTGGCTTTGAAATTTCGATATTAAAATAACAGGGCCGTATTTAAAAAATGTAAGTTAGTGATGCTAAGAAGGTTGTGATAAGTTATACTTGGTTTATTAAAGTAATTTATTAATTTAAAATGCAAGGTTAATTATTTTTTTCAAATTTTAAAGAATACAGGCCCGCAGTAAGATTAAATCCTAATGTGTGATACATCATTAAATTTAAATCTCAATTAGATTTTTAATTCTGACATTAAAATAAAAGGACCGTATTTAAAAAATAGAGTTGATGATGGTCCTACAAAAACGAAACGCCGTATTTTAAATAAAACCTTACCATACCAGAGCAAAAAAAGTGGCAATACAAATGTGTTAGTTATTTTAAAATCCGATTATAAATAAGACCAGGAAAAAAATAAAACAAATTTCCAATTTTTCGTCTTTTTCCGGATATCTCCGGAAATGTTCGAAATTTTAAAACTTATTTAACTGCACATTATTGGGCACATAAAACCTCAACTTTGTTCCCATTTAATCGACTTCGTATCTCTTACAATTTTCAAGATGCCCATACTGGCCCTCATTATCTTGGATTTTTTTGTCCGGGATTTTTTCTGTTGTTCTTGGTGTTTTAAAACATTTAGCTAAATATTGATAATATAATTGATAAGATTTCTTTCCGTCTTTACCTAATTTTTGGTTAACCTGTTTTTTACAAAATTTTCAATAATTTATAAATATCGTTGGCAACATTGCCACAAACGCTAAAATAAAATGGCGTACTGTATGCTGAATCCGATTCTGTAAACAAAAATAAGGGTTTTAATTTGGCTTTTTAGCCAATTTTTTTTTTGGATACTCTGTAATACTCTGTATATATCAAGAGATTTTTGTGATATGCACGTTAAAAAACCCTACAACTTTTATATAAAACTAGTTGTCATATCCCGTTAAACAACAGAAATATTAGACTTTTTCTGATAATTGGGTTACCCTATATATTTGATATTTTTATGCGTTTAGTTAATAGTAAAATGTTTGCCTGTTTAAAATGTATTACATCCACAAGTCATTTTATAAAAACATTTTTGAATATTGATTTATATTTTATGGTTTTGACGATTTTAATTTAGGTATCTATTGCTCATTTATTGATTTTTTCATTCAAAAATATATGATTCCCTTAAATTTGTAATAATAGTAATTTATGTAACAAGTGCATAAAGTGATACTTTTTTTTACGAATGGGAAGTTTGACAGCACGAGCCGTTAGGCAAGTGCGGTAATCCCATGACCAAAAGAAATACACTTTAAGCATGTGTAACATACTATATTTTTCCACGACCATATAAAAATTTTCCATATTTTAAACATATAAAAAAAAACAAATAACAAAAAACTTTTTTTTAAATTGTTTTCGGACAGTCCTCAAAATGTGCCTCTGGATGTATGAAAGCTCGTGTTAAAATCTGATCTCTTTAATTTTATCCTTAGGCTCATTATTGGTTTTAAAATTTGCACAAATATCCTAATTTAATTGTTTTTTTCGAGTGAATTTTTTACAAATGCTTACAACCTAATTTGTTTTAAAATGATGGTAAAAAAGTTTTTTTAGTATTACTTAATTTGTACGACTAAAGGTTTGTTTAACCATTTAAAAGCTGCTAAGAATTTGACGAAGTTACCAAATTTAATTGTTAGTAATTTTTACTAATTTTTATTAAATTTATCCGCAAAATATTAAATGTTAAATTAAGTGACACATAAGCTATGTAACTTTAACTTTCTTCGCGTGTATTGTGACATGGAACAAATTTATATTAAAATAAATTCTAAAAGGCATTAAATCAAACTAAAATTTTTAGGTGTAAGAAAGCCTCGCACTTAAATATAGTACCTTTTTTAACATTTTATGTATAGTACTAAAATTGAGTAGCTTTATCTTCATTTACTTTTTAAATGCGGTTAAATTTCAATACCGACAACTTTCTAGACTTAATACAAAAAAATGTTTTAAAATAATTATTACTTCATGATACTGCTTTTATAATAAATCACATTTTAAGAATAAAATTATTGAGCTGTCTTACGTTTACATTTTTCATAATCGTTTTACTTGGAAAGATCTTGGGAAAAGCCGTGTTTATTTGTATTTCCAGAATCTTTGTTTTTTTTTTGGTATTTGTTTAATTATATTTTATAATTTTGTTTTGCAGAAAATTTGCTTTTAATAATTTATTTGAAACTCTTTGTAAGGCATACAAAAATATTTTTCTTATTCAAGGCATTACTAAAAAAATCAAACAATAAAGAAAATAAAAAATAATTAAGCTAATTTTATGAAAAAAGTTGATATAAACAGAGATCCGCATTTTTTTGTGCACAAGATAAAGGATTGTTTAACTTAAAAAAACTTTAAATTCTCTAAAATTTTTTAGTAAAATTTGTTGGACTAGATATAAACCTTATTTAATTAAGTATTTATTGTTATTGTAACATATTTGTTAATAAAAAATTATAGCTTTAATTTTTTAAAAGAAAACAATTTCCCAGTGTTTTTGTATGAGCCAGGAATATGTAATTAAGTCGATTTTATTTTTTTCCTAAATAACTAAGCCACGTAAAATTAATTAAAAAAAAAAAGTATTTTCTTTTTCTCAGTAAAAAAAAATACAGAAATTGCACAGAAAGCATTGGCGTGCATTATTTTTGTCTCGGGGAACCACTGGGCTTATTAAATTTAATTAAAATAGGGCTAAATAAGCCCCTTACTATTGTAAGTTACTTTTAATTTTTATCAAAATCGGATGAGAAATATATAATATATAAAAAATTTTGGAAACAATGTATTTTCGGACATATGGTTAATGTTTATAAACTTCTTTTCACGAAATTATCTTAGAAATAGGCCCGATAATTTGTTAACTGCAATCAGGTAACACCTTGTATATATATTTTATTATTTTCAGAAACAAGAAGGGTCATAGCCCCGTACTAGGCCAGCTTTCTATGAACGAATTAACCGTTACCAACAAAAATTTAAATTATCTTATCCCAAATTCTTTCAACAAGATCTATTTATGCCTCCTCCATGGACTATCTCCAAACCTCGTTGTATTACAAATCTAGTACAATACAACAAACATGACATATCTCCACTTTTGATAAAAAGCCGAATTCCTTTCTCTATTAAACAATTTACCTGAGGGCGATAAGATATATACAGATGCTTCTAAGTTACCCCAAGGCACAACCGCTGCTGTAGTTACTAATAAAGACACACTTACTTTCTTAATGACTAAGTATACAAGCGTCTATACAGCAGAACTATATGCCATTTTTCAAGCCTTGTTGTTTGTAGAACAACGTGACAGTCACTACTCAATAATTATCTCCGATTCTCTAAGCTCCATCACTGCTATTCAAAATGCTTATTCAAAGCACCCCGTGGTACAAAGAATATACAGAGCTCTTGCCAACATTAAAAATCAACATAAAGAAGTAATTTTTATTTGGGTCCCATCACACATCGGAATAGATGGAAACGAACAAGCGGATAAAGCGGCTCGGACCGCTTCCGTAAACGCAAACTCTATCTACGTACCAAACACAATAGCAGAAGACTTTAAAAATTTCATAAAAGATCAAATAACTTGGTTTTGGCAAGAAGAATGGAATAGTGCAATAACACACTTGCGGGAGTGTAAAACAAGCGTGAAACCGTGGCAGTGCAATTTAAAGTTAAACCGAAAAGAACAAGTGTTAATAAATCGACTTCGGATAGGGCATACTAAACTAACTCATAGTTACCTTCTAACAAAAGACAACCGTCCTTTCTGTGAATTGTGTACAGTGCCTCTAACCATTAAACACATTTTAGTGGAGTGTCCAAAGCACGCGCGAGAAAGACAGAAAAATAACCTTAAAGACTCCCTTCAGGACATTCTTAATAACAATTTAAGAGATACATTAAATTTTATAAAGGACTGTAAGCTAATAAACTCAATATAAATCATAGAGTAGTACAACAAACATGTGATGTGAACAAACGACTAAATTTTTGTTTACGTGCAAATAACCCATGTGGTTGAAGCACTATCTAAACAAAAAAAAAAAAAAAAAAAAGAAGGGTCATAGGTTAACTATTATTAGGATTTTCCAAATGTAAACAAATGTTATTTAAATATAAGTAGAGTATTGCTACACAGTTTAATTTATCTACCAAATTTAAAAACACCTATTTAATTGTATGTTTTTTTACATCATTTTTTAAAACTTTAACACCTGTGCAGCATTACTTTACCTATAATGAAATAATACTTGCTTACATTTAAAAAACCTTAACAATAATCAACTTATGACCCTTTTTGTTTGTAAAAATAATAAAATATATACAGTGCGTCTCTAAAAAAAACAAAAAAATGCAATTACAAATTCCTGGGGCTAAAATATGACAACCCTATTCAACTTACCTTAGTCCAAAAGTAAATAATTTTGAAAATACAGAGTGGTAAAATTTCCATCTGGTTTTTATAAAAACAATTATAATAATTAGTGTATTGTTTAAATATTCTGTCATAAGAAGTTTTGCGAGGTGAACAATTAGAATCTGTTATTAATTTTATTGTAAACTCTTCAGGGCTAGAAACTAAAAACGCTATAACTTTTTAAGCTGCTCCTTATAAAACTTTTTAAAAATATTTTTCATTCTTTAATTTTTTCCCCCGAAAAGGTACACGTGGTTAAAGTCTAATTATATTTATAATTATCTTAAAAACCACTTATTGTAATGGTCAGGTTCAAGGTATACAGGATGAGATGCTGATCTTTAAAAGTGCGACCCCCGAGATAGTATTAAGAAGAAAAGTTGAAATAAACCTAAAAAATTAATGTCTTATTTTTTGATAAACGGGGTAAGGTCCGCGCACTTAGTAAAGAGACCACCGACGTCATCATTTTCTGCGAAAAATCTCCTTTAATTCCTTCATCCCGTATTTAAAATGTTATTTATTTTTAAAATCAAATCTTTAAAATGCCTACTTCCTAGGTAATGATACGAAGCCCTCGAAACCGCGATTAAAAGAGAGTTACAGAATATTTCGCGTAGATAATGATGACGTCGGTGGCCTCTTTACTAAACGCGCGGACTTTAGTAAAGTTTTAAAAAACTGCTTTTTAATCACTATGTGTCTTAAAAAATAAGGCATTTAGTTTATTTAAAGTTTTCTTCTCAATATTATCTTAGAAGTCGCACTTTTAAAGATTTGCATCCTATTCTGAAACATCCTATATACCTTGGACCTGGCCATACAAAAAGTGATTTTTTTCCACATATTTTAAAAATCGCTGGTTAAATAAACTTTAACCACGTGTACCTTTTTAAAGTAACAAGAGTAATAGAATGACAAAAATTATATTAAAATTTATTTTAAAGTAGCTTAAAAAAGCTATAGCGTTTTAAGTTTCTAGTCCTTTTAAAGTTTACAAAAAATTAATAGGAGATTTTAATTTTTACCTGGCAAAAATTGTATTACCAAAATTTGGTTTAAAAGACTAAAACCAGATAGAATTTTTGACACTGTAGCTTTGAAATCATTCACTTTTGGACCAAGGTTAGTTGGGTTAACTATATTTTGGCTAGTATTTCTGCACCATGTGTCTATTTTATTTGCAAAAACAAAGATGGTTATAAGTTAATTATTGTTAAGGTTTTCTGAATGTAAGAAAGTAAAGTAATGCTTCATAGTTTATTTTATTTAATATTTTCAATATACTTCTTTTATTTTACGTTTTTTTATCGTTTGCGTTTATTTTTTGATCGTTACCCTACGTACGGAAACAAAGTGGAAATCTGTGTTTTCAATATATATTTGATGTTTTTATGGTTTAGCTAATAGTAACATGTTTGCCTGTTTAAAATGTATTACATTCGCAGGGGATTTTATAAAAACATTTCTTCTATATTGATTTATATACCATGACGTTTTTTAGTTACTTGGGATTGGATTATGTTTGCTTTATTTATCGACATTTTTTCATAAGCCAGAAATGTATGATACACATTATTTTGTAATATTAGTAATTTATGTAACCAGTGCACAAAGTGATACTTCTTTACGAATGGAAGGTTTTTAAGTGCGGCAATCCCATAAGTAAAAGAAAACGCTTTATGCAGATGTTGCATACTGTATTTTTCTACCACCGAAGAAACTTATTAGCAATAAGCAATTAAAATTAGCGACTTGGCAATGTTGCAGTTGGAATTTAGCGGTTCTCATCGAAAGCTTTTTGAACTCCTTTCTAATACAATGATATTTTTAAGTCATAATTTGCTTGCTGTTGTTGCAGTAATATTAAAATTAGTGCTTGTCATCATGGATTCCCTTAACAAAACTACAATAAGGAAAATGTGCAAAGTCGGCTTTTTTGTGTCTGCAGTTTAAGTCTAAATAACCATAAACTTACGATTTAGGGCTTTATATAAAATCAAAAAATCGGGTAATTTCTGTTTCATACCCTTTTTATTAGCTGATGGACCGTGTTGCAGTATTGTCATCATTATTAATCATTTTCAATAAATTCTATTAAACTTATCCGCAAAAACAAATAGTGATACATGAATTAAAAAGAAGAAATGGTAAAATTTATGGTAACTTAACCTTGGTTTAGTTGACGTCGCATCGCGTGTACTGTTACATTAAATAAATTTATAATTAAATATATTCTAGTATATGCTTTGTAGCAAAACAATAAATAAAGGTGTGAAAAAGGGCGTAAAACTGTTAAAAAAGTTACTTTTTGTAACATTACTTTAGTAAACTAAAATAAAGTACTTTATCTTTATCATGGCGCTTAAAAATAGCATTTTTTTAACGATTGTATAAAAATAAATGTTTAATTTACTTTATAGTAAATAATGCTAAACATATGTAAATAAATAGTTTTAAAATATAGTTTACCGATAAATGTATGTTTAAAACAACTTGCCAGATATTTAAATTGTAAATATAGGAGCCAAGTAATCAAAATATTGTTTTTCATATACTATGTATACTTTAGAGAAGCATATGACGTTTATAAAGAGCAAGGTTTATTAAATACATATAAATGAAAACAACTCTGTTAACATTTCAATTCCAAAAAAAAAAAAATTGACAATAATAACCCCTTATTTTTTTATTTCTCAAATATAGCTTGCAAAACAATATTTATTACATTCATAAAAGGTAAAATTCTTTGGGCTTATGGCTCCTGAATGACAGCAAAAAAAACCTGTAACATTATAGCTACTAACCACCTTTAAACCTAGCGATGCTATGGCTGGTTGTTTTTGAATTTCTTGGTGAGATGGCACTGGCTGTCTATATTTATCAGTTCTGGTAAACAAAAATGATATTTATGGTCAGCCAGGGCATCATCAAGGAGTCGACCTGAAGCGGCTGTGAAAAGTCTAAACGAAGACAAAACACGTGTCGTCGTCTTGGTCGGGCCCAGGGTATTTAATTTTCTTTTGATGACTTTGTAATTTTTAAACAACCAATCATAGTAGCCGTAATCTTACAGGTTAATTATTTATTTTTTATTTTTTGCTGTCATTGAGGAGTCATATGCCCAAAAATTTTACTTTATTAATGTATTTATATCAAAGCTCAAGGACCATTTATTTTTATAAAAATATTTATTTTAAATTGTTCAATTTGTAATAAATATTTAAGTCCAAAAGATATTTTTTAAATCTAAAACTATTTTTCCTACTAAAAAATTATGGACACACAAATCATTTCTATCTAGACAGTGAAATGACATCTATTAAATGAAATTTTTATTTTTCCTTCTTATATTGTCAACGGGACTTTTAAAGTAATTTTATAAATTGCTCGGTTTTGTATGTAGGGCTTATACGAATTTATCATTAATCATGATAATTTTTATTACCTGGCATAAATCCCATTTTATTAAGATCTCTCATGCAATTGAAAAACCCAGTAAGTCGACTTACTAACAAACAGGCGCGGCTCGTTCATAAGGCCATTTGGTCAATGACCCACCTGATTTATCATAAAATTAAAACAAAAACAATTAATCCTATAGACAAGGGTAGATAGTTTTTAAAAGGAAAAGAAAAATATATAGTAGAGTAAAACCCATTGTTTAAGGTTAAAAATATAACAAAAATTAAAAAAAAAAATATTACGAGCGATCTGAGGTCGGGAAGGGGGATGGGGGATTAAAATGTAAAAAACGGTTTTTCTCGATTTTCGGCCTACTACTACAAGTCTTTTAACAAAATAATATTTGGCTTTTCTCCAGCCAAATACTATTTTGTTTAAATTTAAACTCCCAAAAACAAAGAAACTATAAAATCCAAGTCTTATGAAAATAAGTTAAATGGTAAAGTTTTAGGTAATTAAAAGATCCAAAACTGTTGTATTTACATTTTCTTTACATAACCTCAAAATTTATGTGAAATATTCAAATAACCAAGTTTTTAATTTTTATCTTTTACAAAAACGAAATTTGGTAAAAACTTACCTTTATTTGTCCCAAATATACTCTGGTTTTTTGAATTTAAAATACTTATTTTCACACATTATTTTTACTTAATATTGAAAAAATTCCCTTATTTATACCAAAAATTTACGTCTCAAAATATCGGATATATTTTTATTAACCGGAAACCGACAAAAACCGTTTTTTACCTTTAAAAACTCACCCCTACCACTTCTTGGCCTTATATTGCCTGTATTTTTTTTCTTTTTATTTTTGTTATAGTCTCTATATTCAATGGGTTTTATCCTTTTATATATTTTTTTTAAACTGGTAATTAGCTGAAAATAATAATAATTTTTCAAAAAAATTAGTAATATATGCGCGTTTATAACAAATTTTTTACAACAACTATAAAATATTGTTTTTTTCTCACTTATTACAAATTTTCAGAAAAACTAGTAATATTATTAAAATCCTTAACAAAAAAATCGATACTGCCGATCACAAACATTTATAATAATGGTTAAATATAAAATTATGTCATTAATAAAAATAATATTTGTGTTTTTATTGTTCAAAACGACACTTTAAAAAGCGGTATTAAATTTAAAATATCTACTTTATATTTTGTACATACGCATTGGCAAATTTAATATTTAAAACAGAATGATCTAATTTATTTAACTCATTAAATAACGTAAAATATATGAAATTATTTTAAAAAGATGTTTATTTGTACAACAATACTAGGATCTGGACTATTTGACCGACAAACTTTAAGGCCCATATGAAATATATATAAAAAAAATATAAAAACTTTAATAAGTTTATGACTTAAACGTCTTAGTTTTGAACTACAGGTTGTCAAAAAAATACCCCTAAAACACCTGGGATATAATAAAAAATTTAAAAAAAAACCTTTTTTAATATACAGTGTAGCTAAAGGTAAATAGGTAGTCCCCCACCCATGCTAACTTTTGTACCCTTAATTTTTTCTTTATAAAAATTTAAGTATGGCTAATGGGAGGATATAAACTACTTTTTGTCGTAAAAATGATGGTCGCAACAATCAAGATGGAGCGCCATCTTGATTGATTCTTCTTGATGTCTTTAGAAACAAATTAAATGGAAAGGGGGTCTTGTAGTACATCATTTTAAAGCTCCTAGAGAAAACAAAGTCAATACCTTCACCCACTACAAAATGGTGGTATTTTATAAATTACCTAAATACCTCATTTTGATGGCCATATTTCCGAAACTAATAAAGTTAGATGTACTTAATGTTATGTTTTCTTAAAAAATTTCAAAGTTCTTTTTAATGGTAATTTAATATACAAGGTGGATTTTTAAAATATATCCACTTCTGCATATTGTTATCAGTATTACCATTAAAAATATCTTTTAAAAAGCTTTAAGAAAATACCACATTAGGTATATCTAACTCTATTAGTTTTAAAAATATGGCCATCCGAATCAAGTATTTAGGTAATTTTTAAAGTACTTTGTAGTAGGTAAAGAAATTATATTCTAGGATTATAAAGTACTTGTCAGGAGCATTAAGCTGAATTTATAGATTGACGTTTCCGTTTCCGATCGCCGTTTAACGCGTCGGTTTCTGATATGGTATATGAAAACCGTAAACAGAAACTATAAATTGACAAATGCAAAGTTGCTGTTTTATCTTTCAACTGAAAACGTTAAATGGCAAACTGCATATTGTTATCAGTATGACCATTAAAAATATCTTTTAAAAAGCTTTAAAAAATTAACGAGTTTCATGTAGTCGCACGTCGATTTTTGATGAGCAAGGCCTAGGAGCTCCGAAAATTGCTACCACGGAGTATAACGTAACAAAAATGCATAATCTTGTATAAACGAACCGTCGATTGAAGGTGCGCCAGAGGGGTGCCGCACTCCAGGCAACAAGCGTAACTGTGAGCCCACATTGTGTGATGTACATTTGGCGATTTTAAAGATCAATGAGACCTCTGGTGGTCAACGGAGCAACCTAAGAAAACAGGTGATCGGACATGTCTAACCATTGAAATGGATATAAATATAATATTATTTATTTACTTCGTTATGTTTAACACGTGTTTTTAAGCCATGTGCGTAAATAGCTGTGTGTTTTGCTATCATCTTTATTAAAAAGTCTTTCTTTTCACCTACATTAAAACGTTTATTATGGCATCAGAAGAGCCATTAACACCTACTATCGGTAGTGCAATTAAGGAATGAAAATACTGAGCTTAGCGTCAAAAACAGTTCTTCACTTATTCCAAAAAGTTTTATATGGCGCTTTCTTCACTAATCACCACTAACAAAAAAATCTCCATCAAGAGCACTACTTAAACTCCCAAATTGAGTTTTAAAACACTTAATACGGATAAATATATACAAATTCACGGCTGTATTGAAATTTGAATAGTATTTTAAACCGTTAAATCAAAGCTAGCTACCTGCCTATTACCTGCTTTTTTCGACTTTCTTTACGTTTAGCAGCGCCCCCATCGGTAGTTAAAATCGCCAATAGACTAATTGCATAAGACCAAAATCAGGCCGGATTATTGGGTCGATTCGAAGGTGAATTGCCCCATTTGGCGAAGAAAAAGTGCCCTTCCACCATGACAACGC
Source organism: Listronotus bonariensis (assembly GCA_014170235.1). Taxonomy (NCBI): domain Eukaryota; kingdom Metazoa; phylum Arthropoda; class Insecta; order Coleoptera; family Curculionidae; genus Listronotus; species Listronotus bonariensis. The sequence goes on along the minus strand of JACEGR010000459.1, from coordinate 244,739 downwards.
ATCAGCTCACTCCTACTTCGTCGCCACGGCCAGTTTAGTCAAATTGGGCTATGAACTCCTAATTTAACTCCATGGGATTTCTTTTTGTTCTCAAATTTGAAAAAGTCACTTGCTGCACAGAAATTTAGCTCGAATAAGTCATCGCCGTAACGGAGGCCTACTTTGCGGACCTCGTATTGACGTATTGTTTAGATGGGTTAATGGAGCAATGCTGCGCTGGGGCAAGTGACTCGGACTAAAAAAATTAATCGTCGCTTTTCCAAAATTAACGTTTTTCTTTTGTACGTATCAAGCTGCCCTTGTAAATTACCATACATTTATGAAAAACTATGAATACAGTCTTTAAGTACATGCGAACTCAATTTGTTATAAAGATACACACCATCTAACTATAGACCAATTTCAATTCTCTCAGTTCTTTGTAAAGTAATGGAAAAACTAATTAATTCACAAATTCTTAAGTACTTAGAAAAACACAAAATTTTGCATGACAGGCAGTATGGATTTCGCCACAAAAGATCTACAGCAGATCTTCTTTCCTTCGTATCGCACTGCTGGAATAAGTCTCTTGAGTTTCTAGGTGAGTCCCAGATCGTTGCTCTTGATATATCCAAAGCTTTTGACCAAGTCTGGCATGCCGCACTTCTTAATAAACTTCCCTCCTATGGTTTTTCAACTAAACTCTGTACTTGGCTCTCTAGTTATCTATCTGATCGTCGTATATCAGTTATTGTGGACGGCCATTCTTCAAGCTTTCACCAAGTAAATGCTGGAGTCCCTCAGGGCTCAGTTCTGGCACCAACATTGTTTCTTCTTCACATCAACGACCTTCTCTCGTCCACAACTAATTCCATTCATAGTTTCGCCGACGATAGTACCCTTCACTCCAGTTTTCAGGTTCCTAAACCCATTACTAAACCTGACTTGGAAAACAAACGCAGAGCGATGCAGATATCTCTTTCGCAGGATCTTAATTTAATATTGGATTGGGGCGCTAAAAATCTCGTCCATTTTAATGCATCCAAAACACAATCATGTTCCTTGTCGCGAAAAGAGTCATCAAATACTCATCCTCTACTTATGAGCGGCCAAGTTTTACAGAGCAAAGACACCTTTAATCTTGTTGGCGTCACATTTGAAAGTAACCTTAACTGGCATAAACACATTGTATCTATAGCCACGGCAGCTTCAAAAAAGCTTGGATTTCTCTTTCGAGCCAAAAAATATTTTTCCCCTTCTAATTTATACACTTTGTATGTGTCCCAAATCCGACCTCCCTTGGAGTATTGTTCTCATATCTGGGGCATGGCGTCCCCCACAACCCTAAGCATTCTTGATTCTATTCAAAGAAGAGCTGTTCGTCTTATTAATGATCCTTCACTTACAGAAAGGCTTCCCTCTCTTGCACATCGTCGGGCTGTGGGGGATTTATCGCTTTTTTATAGGTACTTCCATGGCTTCTGCTCTGAAGAGTTGTCCAGTATTGTTCCTCCACTTACGGTTCCCAACAGAGAAACCCGTGGTTCCGCGCGTATGCATCCCTATACGGTCCAACTGGACAGGCCCCGAACTTCCCACTTTGTTCGTTCTTTTATCCCTAGAGTTTCTAGGTTGTGGAACCTGCTGCCCGCGGAGGTCTTTCCTTCTCCCCCAAATCTTCAAGTATTTAAGTCCCGTGTCAATAAACTCCCTCTTACATCGCTTAAGACACCCACGGTACGTTAGTATTTAGGCTTTTAGCCTTCGTGGTTTGTCCAAAGATAAAAAAAAAAAAAAAAATCTTATTTTAAAAAACATTATTTCTTTGCTCCTGAACTTTTTGGGGATAAGAATTTTATTCCATTTTTTTTCACTTAAGGAAAGGTATGGAAGGGAGCCCCTTTCACCCGGAGACCTTAAAATTCCCATTGTCAAAGATGCCTGAATTTAAAACTAAAGGTGATGATACACACATTTAATTTTAATACCAATACAAATCATGATAATTTAAAAAGTGGTACTCGATAGTGTATCTCCAATGAATCCCAACTTTGCTTAGGAATGCATAATGAGCGACAACAAGTTACAAGGCCTCACGGAAAAATAATTTGACATTTTTGTTAGAGCGATATGTGGTTTGCACTGAAGGTGTTTTGATATGGGTAGCCATATACGTTGGTACTAGGTCTAAGCATGCACTTCAGCAGTGATGAGGAGTAAAATTCATGTTGTGTTTGACGCAATTTCCTAAGAAGACATTTTTTAATTAGAAACATATCTGGAGGCACTGCTGAGTGTGTAAATTTTTCCAGTGGTTATACCCATTAAAACATTTTAGGAACTTACCGTGTGTTGTTTTACGCCAAAGTGTTATTACTCTTAACAAATATTATTTTACAGGGTGATTCAAAAATTGATCACTAAACTTAAGGGGGTGATTCTACTTGACAAAATAAGGGTAGAGCTTCATATATATTTTTTTCAAATGTCATTCGTTTTCGAGTTACAAGCCGTCAAAGTTCAATTTTTATTTTGGTTTTTTCGCCATATCGCATTTATTTTTTAACCAATCCAGTTGATATTTGGCACACAAATCAAGCTTTGCAGATTCTAAAATTTTAAGACAAAAGTACTTTTTTAAATACCGCCAGAGGGCACTTTACCTAAAACTTCAAATTTATTTACATCATACCTTTTTTATAAATACGAAAAAACTTCATATAAACATTTGTCATATCGGTCTCTTCGAAAAGTTATACATTATTAAATTTTTTATGTAAAATGTACAGAAAAGCCGATAATTATTAACCCCTTAAAATTTAAATGGGATTTCCTATGTTTCGCTTGGCGACGCAACACCCAGTATAAAACAGCTAAGTTAAGTTTAATTATTAAGCTAGTTTTTATTTATTATTTCAGATTAAAAAATGGCATTTTTTTATTTTTAAGGTCACGGTGACAAATCTCAGTCAAACAGCGAACCAAAATTGACAGAAGACTCCACACCAGATGTCTCTCCGAACATAAGACGAAAATGTTCTCAAAGACGAGGTACTTCAGTATATCAAAGAAAATCAACAGCTTTTCTCGATGTTCCAGAATCGAGAAAATCTGCTCCCAGTCATAGCAATACAGAAGGTGAAGAAGACGAGGATAGCTACAGATTGAGAAGTTTTAGCTTCACTTCAAAAGGTAAAAAACGTATGTACAACTACTTCCTCCAAAAATCAAGTAATTCGTGTCGACGTAAATTTGTGACGCTTGCAGGCTTTAGGCAAGGCGCGCACTGATGTGACAAGCAAGGGACGTGGCGGTGAAGTGCTGAGCTAGTGGCAAGTGATGTCTTTAAAGGCTCAAAAATTAAAGACTTTGGAGACTAGTAGTACCGAACTGACTTTACACACTTTCCAACCACCATCTGACCACCACTCTTTTTTCATGGGCGCTTCTGCATTTATATACGTAGGTTTTAGAGGTTTCATCTGACACTGACGCATCATATGGTCGCCACGTCACTTACTTATCATTTCAGCGTGCGCCATTTCTTAGATGTGGCTATATGATGTTCTGTTTAGCGCCGATGTAACCGATAAGGTATGATTCCGGGCACCGCGGCACACAGCAAACCGCCGCGCCGACGCATGCTCCAGCAACGCTACTCGGTACTTCCCAAGGCGAAAGCAAAATATGAATGGCTCTGGCGCTTGCGCAAACGCCAGAGCCCAAGGAAATAAACTTTTTGATAATGAGCCCTATGTTCACTAAATTTTGTGACGTAACCTTTTCCCTAGTTCTTTGTTTACAATCGTACCCCACGCCTTAAAAATAAAATAAGAATAACCAATTAGAAGTTCCAAATAAAGGTCATGTGTTCAATATGTAAATTCTAATTCCTATTACATTTTTACGCTATTTGTCTGTATAAATTAAGCATTAATCTCTTATAAAGCCATGTCCTCGCTTAGCAATATGTTACAAAAACTTGTTGCTGATACATATTTCTATAACTTGTTGGCAATAAAATGAAATGATGTTGCTTTTTTATAAAATGTTTAAAACATGTTAAGTCGCGTCCTCTCTTGCTACCTAAAATTGTTATCAACAATGTTCTTTACCATGTTTTTAAAATTTTATAAAAAAAAACAACAAGTTAACGATAATTGCGGCGATAAAGGTAATAATTCCTTTTGCCGTTGTCACGTTCAACTATCGTCAGTAAACCGACTTTTCCGACAAGTTATTTGTTACCGCAACAATGTTGTGGCAACATGTTTCTACTAGTCCACATTAACGTTTTGGCATCAAAATTGACACAGTATTGTTTAGACCAGTTACACGTGTCCTTATAAAGATGGAATGTAAAGTTTATTGGCTAGTATACCTTTGCTGTATTTTCTGTATTTTTGACAAGTTAGTTGGACTATTTTAATTATTATTATACAAAACTATTTATCAACTTACTTTTAGTGTCGTCCTGATGATGACCTAGCTAAGGTCGAAAGCGCTCGACAGATTTTAAATAAAAATATTTATACTTATTACTGATTTTTTTCACTTAAAGATGGAATGGTTAAAGGAATCTGCAATTCAATTATTAGATTTGTTTAAAGAAAATTAAGTGTTGTGGAATGTTGGTTGTTGCCTTTTTGAATATTTAAATGAGGACGTTTTGAAGCTGTCAACAAGGTAAAGAAATATGTACCAGCAACAAGTTTTTATAACAAGTTACTAAGCGGGGACACGACTTTGGATAGCATTGTTGATAACACTGTTGAGTAGCAAGTGAGGACGCGACCTAATACTGCTAAAGGTATGGCGTGTCTAATAGATTCGTCGACACCCGGTATACAAGTGTAAGAATAGGTTTAAAAACCACATTTCTTAGTTAATTTTCATATAAAATAATCATACTCCTAAGAATGATGGGTAGTCAAAACTTTTCGGATACTTTTAAACGAACTGTCATCGACCCTGTGTCTGGCAAACTTTCTTTATTAAAAATAAAACTCGGTCAACCAACCTGAAATACCTTCATTTCCAGGTATAAATATATGATAAAATCAGACAAAATTAATTGCTCTAACATGAGTTTTATAAACTTTTGTTTGTGCTAGATTTCGAGCGATTACTTGGGCGTGAATCGGACTTGTTACCTTGACACCTTTAAAAAAATCTGGGCTTTCTTTAAAAAATAATTTTACGTTTTTATTTTTAAAACTCGTGTTAAATGGTCCATCTGTTATTTTTCGTTTTTATAGAATACTTGCGAACGCGTATGTTCCATTTCTTAGTGTGTTTGTTGATTTTTATTTTTACGTGCCTAGTTTAAATAATTATCATCATTTATTATTTTATGGATTAAACATATGTATATAGAGTGTTCCAAGAATATGTGGGCAATCTTTCGAATTTATATAGAATACATACAAATAATGTGACAAGTTCCTATATAATATTTTTCCGAAGTCCTTCTTTACAGAGATATGTGCCCTTAAAGGACGTCACCGGAAATCGCTTTTTCGTAAATAGTTTTTATAGTACTTGGTGTAATGAAATAATTTTTTAATATAATAAAATCCAGTAAGGATTTTTTAAAATGGTATCCATGTAAAACATTTGCCTTTATTAGTTCGCCAGGGGCGGAGTAACCCTTTTACAATAGTGGTAATTATTTTTACACCTTGTATAACTAATAAATGAAATAAGTTTTATTGGGTAGCTTAAATCCTTAGCAAAAAAAGTAGCTGTTGGATATTTAAAAATTAAAGCGTTTTCGACAAAAACAAGTTTTTGTTTAGTGGGGATATCCAAAAACATTAAGTAGTTATTCTGTTGCGTATGGTACTAAAAAACTCAAAAAAGTCTTTTTTATTTTCACGATACTGAAAAATAATGTTGCAACATTGTGAATGATCTCATAATCTTTGATAATTCAAGCAAGGGAATGCATAAAATAAGAGGGAGGAAGCCTATGTTAACCGACAAACAAACCTATTAAATACAACCCTAAATAATTAAAAAGTTGTTTTTCTCGAAAATGCTTTACTTTATCGATATCGAACAGGAGTACCTCTGTATTTTATAACAACTCGTCACATTATTTTTATGTGTTCTATAAGAATTTGAAAGATTGCCCACATATTTTTGACATTCTGTATAATTTCAAAAAAAAAAATAGTTATTGAATAACTCTCTGATTAACAAAGTAATAACCTATAATCGTTTGCTTTGCTTTGTGTGGAAATGTTTAGGAGTATTAAGAGTTTCTAATTTATACAGGGTTGATCAATATTTCTAAAATTCAATGGGAAATGATAAAAGTTTTACTTACTTACTAAAAATCAGTGGTGTAGCGTGGTCAAATTTAGGTGTCGGCGAAGTCGTATTAGCGACATTGGCGGCGCGTAGGCAAAAACAGGCGTAGGCGAAGTCGTATACGCGTGGCCCCTTTTGCCGATAGAGATAGTAAAATAAAGTTGAGGACCAAAAAACTAGAAAATTAAGAAGGGTTCTGAGATCTCAAATAAATTTCCCACAAAAATCGGCTATAGTATTTTTTTTTAATTTTATTAAATGATTTTAAAAAAATGTTTTTAGGTTTTTAATGCATTTTTATTAATAAAAGTATTTAAATTTATATAAAAAAAAGGTTTTCTTCGGAGTCATAAAAAATATAAATATTAACAAAAATGGAATATGTTTTCCCATAAATTTGAAAACTGTTATTAATAAAAATGCATAAAGAATAGATTAAAATGGATTAAATTGTGGGGTTTTTGTGGGCCTAAGATACTATAAAAGGCACACTTAACATTACTGGTTTTCTCAATATTTTCATCTTAGCGCCTGATTATCCCAAAAGCCACCAGACGACCTTTTTTCTTAAATTTTTAAATTAATGTAAGGAATACAAAACCGAATATAAAAAAAAACCGTAGCCGATTAATTTTCTGGTACGGTCAGCAGTTGCTGAGATATTAATAGTTAAAGACAAAAAGATCATTTTCGGGAAGTGGTCGTATCGAACATTAAAGTAAAGTAAATTAAAGCTGCATAAACCAGTTATCGGAATCATATAGGGGCTGAGTTGTAAATTTTCTTATCAAGTTTATTGCTTAATCAAACAATTTTTTTTTTTTTGATTTATTATAATTGAGCAGTACACGTGGCCTAAAAAGATTCAGCGTAAGATTTAAAAACTAAAACCGTTGGGCTTTTTCAGTACGACCATTTTTAAGCAAAATACAGTAACTTCAAATAACCTCAAAAAATTTGGATGTTTTTTTGTATCCCTTTATTTTTTCCACTAGTGTACTGTTGTCCAACGGAAAAGCACCGTATGTGAATATTGTAGGTAGTAGGCAGTGTAGGTACATCTCACAGCGCCCTATAGCCGCGAGGCCCCTGCGCCCCAGGCGCCACACCGCCTATGCTTAGCTACGCTACTGATTACCAAGGTCCTTTTTGATTAGTTACTTTTAATATTTTACATAGGAAGAAAATATATCAAGAAAAAAAGGTCATCAGATAAAAATTAACATGCTTTTTTTTAAACATGTCACAACAAAAAAACCTTTGCCGACTGCGAATTAAATTTTCACCATTATAGAAAAATATTAAATAATTAATAATAAAAATCTTTATAACAATTTTCAATATTGGTAAAAATACAGCAACTTCACTCTTAACATTTTGGCAAAACCTCGTGGATGACTGATACAATCAGAATCTGATATCTGATTTGCATTTCAGGTTTTAGACCATGCATAACTTTTTATAAGAAATAACTTTTTCCGTTAAATTAATGATAAATAAGTTTTCCATATGGTGCGAACTTAGGTAGAAACTGTATGTACCCCATTAACAATACAATCCACCAAGTTTTATACTAATTTATTTAAAGTAGCTAATTGTATTTCGAGATAACACACTAACGAGACATACCCTGTTTTCTTTAAACAATATACTGCTGACGATTCAAAGGAACAAGCAGCATGATTAATTTAAATTGAATAAATTTATTTATTATCATAAACAGATTTTATTAATTTAAAATAGTATTTCAATGCGGCTTAGGTAAACACTGGATATTAATTCTACATTTCACCGAATCGTGATTTATGGAGAAAATCAACACTGTTTATTGTGTATATTCGCAATTTTGGTGTATAAATTTAGTTATTCTATCATTTTGTGCCAAAATTAGGTTATTTTAATTTATAATTAGAATAACCTTATTAAAATTAGAACATTGTAAAAATTAGACATAGAGGAAGCACTACGATTAGATTCGAAATTAATAGTTATTAATCTAAAATATTTAAGCCCAAAAAAAGTAATTGTACTTGTTTTCGGTCATTCAAGGTAATCTAAATGAATAATTAATATTTTAATTTGGCACTCTAACGTATACAGTACAGTGTGTATGTGTATGAAATAAACTCCACAATAACTAAATAGATGACATTTCTGAAAAAAGCCCTAAATACGCAAACTGAAATTTTTTGTTGCACAATTTTTTCGACAACTTATCATAACTTGCATACATCTTAACTCACCTCTTTCGAATTTCTTACGACACAGGTATTTTTCCGGAGAGCTAGAAAGCTGCACGTGTTGAACATATTTCCAAGAAAGGATCTAAATCTCTTCCATGTAACTATAGACCTATTCCCTTTCTCTCAGTTCTTTGTAAAGTTTTGAAGAAATTCATTAATTTACAAATCCTTGAGTATTTAGAAAAACACAAAATTTTGCATGTCAGGCAGTATGGATTTCGCCACAAAAGATACACAGTAGATCCTCTTTCCTTTGTATCACACAGCTGGAACAAGTCTCTTAAGTTTCTGGGTGAGTCCCAGATCGTTGCTCTTGAAATATCCAAAGCTTTTGAGTAGGTCTGGCATGACGCGCTCCTCAAAAACTTCCGTCCTATGGTCTTTCAACTAAACTCTTCTTAGTTCTCTAGAGCACACCTTCAATCTTGTGGGCGTCACATTTGAGGATACCCTTAACTGTCATAAACACATTGCATCCATAGCCACGGCAGTTTCTACAAAGCTTGGATTTCTTTTTTGAGCCAAAAAGTATTTTTCCCCCTCTAATTTAAACATTTTGTAGGTGTCCCAAATATATATATATATATATATATATATATATATATATATATATAATATATACAGTGTGTCCCAGGATAGGTATTACAAGAGGACAAATGGACCAAAAATTTTTAAAACTTCCTTTTGGTATTATACAGGGTGAGTTATAACTGTAAATATGAAAAATTACCCCAATGAGGCCAAGTACTTTTACTTTTAAAAATAGAACAAAATTGTATAAGTAAATGTTTTAGAGAATTAAATTAAGCATAAAAGTTTTAAAAAATCTAATTGTCAGTTTTTTACATTACGCATTACAACTTAAATAATGGGCAAGTTAAAGCAAAATTAAGGAAAAAATAATTATATATTTTTTAAGTCGCTGCCTTAAGCCAAAGATTTGGGAAACAGTTAATTTATAATGAAAAAATTGACAAAAATATTTTTTAAACTTTAATTCTTAACTCTTAAATTTTAACATAAAATTTAATTTTCTACAAAATTTCCTTATACAATTTTGTCGTATTTTTAAAAATAAAGGTACTTTACTCTTTTGTCATTTTTCATATTTTTAGGTATAATTCGCCCTGTATATTACCAATTAGAGTAAAATTTTGTATTTATAAGTTTTGGCCCATGCAACCAGTTTTTCCAAAAGGACGCTTTAAAGATTCCAAAATTTTTGTCCATTTGTCCTCTTGTAACACCTTTCCTGGGACACACTGTATATATTAGGGTAATTTTTTTCGCGATAAATTTTTTTGGTCCCATCAAAAAATTTTGTTGAAAATACCTTCAAAAAAATTCCCAAAAGTTTCAGTACTAAATATTAATATTTAGTACTCGCTCAAAGCGTGTGAATATTTTCCATTTAAGATACACGGGATCTTTGATTTTTATTTTTAAATTAAAAAAGCTCAGCGGCATTTCATGGTATAATTTTGTCCAAAGTTGTGTTTTTTGAAAATTGAATGCTCTACAAAAGTGTCCATTGCGGCAAAGTCGTAACTTACACTGGCGAGGTAGTACTGGTACCTTAACCTAATTTTTTCATAAAATTCTCGTTTTTCTGTGATTTTGTCATAAATGACAAGTGATAAACAAAAAAAAAGATAAATAATAAAGTTGTTAAAAATTTAATTTTGTACAAAAAAGATCCTAATAATTGAATCCCTAAGACCAACAGTTCTTGAGATATTTGTCCTTAAATTAATTTAACTATGAAATTTTCACGGATTATTGTCTCAACCTTTTTTAAATTATTTCTTCATATTTTCTAATAATTATCTTCCATGACCTTGACAAATTAGGGTTGACACACTGTAATGTTAATTAAAAGTTAAAAAGTTTTTTTTTATTGCAATTTTTCCAGATTTAGTTGTATAGATAATTTTTTTTATTTTTGCGGAATATGATAACTATTTAATAATTTATCTATTGACCGAAAATATTTACATATTACTAACTATAAAACCTTTACCTGTAAAGATTATTTGAGAAAATAAATGAAAAATTTGATTAAACAAAAGGGTTAAAAGATTTTAAAAAGTTTGAGACAATAATCTGTGAAAATTTTATAGTAAAATTAATTAAATGCCAAATATTTCGAAAATTATGGGTCTTAGCGATTCTATTATAAGGACCTTTTTGTAGGAAATTAAATTTTTAAAAACTTAATGTAACTGTAATTAATCTTTATTTGTATAGCTTTTGTCATTTATGCCAAAATTACAGAAAAACGAAAATTTTATGAAAAATTAGGTTAAGTGACCAGTACTACCTAGCCACAGCAAGTTACGACTTTGCCGCAATGGACACTTTTGTAGAGCATTTCATTCTCAAAAAACCCCAAATTTAGACAAGATGATACTATGAAATGTCGCTAAATTGGACTAAAATTCATTTTTGCACTTCTATTTTTAGTATACAGGGTGGTTTTAAAACAAGAGTAAAAACTAATCGGCAAGTTTACTGAAAAATCACACGATAATCCATTTGTTTGAGAAAACTGTATCGTGTAGAAGTTAATTAAGGTATAACCAGTCTGCCCTAATAAACCTATTTTGACAATAAAAGCAACATTCTGTATGTATATTTGCCAGGTTATATTATAATCGGTAAAAAATTTAGGAGAATGGATGGACGGTGGGATATAATGTCTACATTCCTATCGCATCCTTTGAATCGAACGTTCAAATAGTTATATGCATATCTGAACAAAGGAATTTAACCAATGGTTATAATTTTGACAGGTAATAAGATGTTTAACAAAGTCGCTCATCTTAAATTTGTTTTTGGTAGTAGGTTTACATCTGCCATTTATTGCATGATATTTATGTCAGATAGAAAACGGACATAAATGTTTGACCACAACCACTTGACGTTGGCTCAATACATTACATGTGAAAGCCAAAAACCCAAAATAGAAAAGAATAAAATTTTGACCGTAAATTTTGACCGTTTACATTAGCCAGAATTTCTGTATGACTTAAATTATCATGCAACAAATGTCAGTTGTAAATCTACCATAACTCACATTCGTATTTCTAGCAAGTCCTTTCATTTGATACCCATATTCTAGAAAATCATAAAAAATTCTTCGCCATATTGGATTTAACGTTAGGCCACTTTATTTATCGAGTATTTCTGAGCAAGCCTTTTTATTTGATACTCATTTGTAGCAGTGTAATAAAAATAACTATTTACGTGTCAACACTCATAACTCTGTAGCTATTGGGTCGCTGGGTCAATAACTACAGGGTTTTGAGTGTTGACACGCAAGCCACAGGTTCCGAGTTTGAATTCTGGGTACCTAACTAAAAATAACTCTGTCGCCATTTTTTAAATGTCCACTTTATTATATGTATTTAAAGACGTTAAAGTTGAGTTATTCCCAGCAAACCCTTTAATTTGTTTCCTACATTGTAGGATTCATTTAAAAATAACTAGTACTCCATCTTGGGTGTTCCGCCATGTTGGTTTTAGAAACTAAACGTGTACACAAAATTTTAGTTTAATCGCTTTAAGACATATAGGTACTTCAAAATTTAGTTGCAAGATTCCACCCAAACAAACATTAAATAAAAAATATGTGTAAGGACACTAATAACTAGGTATATTATAGGACAAGCACGAAAATAAGTATATTTCTTGCAAGTTGCATACTATACTTTTGCTACGACTATTAATATACAGGGTGTTATAGTGTCCGATATTTCAGAGAGTGATTTTCAAGTATTTTTAAGGTAAAAAGTTCCTATGAACGTGTGGTCTAAGATGCTTCGCTTTCAAGATACAGGGTGTCAAAGTTTTATTTTTATTTATGTTTTTTCTGCATAATTTCCTAAATAATGCCGATTTCCGAACGAAAATTGGTACCTGGGGGTTTTTTGACATGAGAAATTTGAATTTGTTCTTAATTTAGCTCTTACTTGTAGAGGGCGCTAGCCACATGTATATTCTCACTTTCAAAGGCTCATGACTTTTTGTACAACCCTGTATTTACATTTTTGTTAAAAGAAATGGATTCCTTAGTCATTTTTACGTAAAAAGGTACTCTTATTAGATGACGCTAGGAGCAATCGTTTTCGAAATATTTTGGTTTGGTTTGGTTTGGTTTGAAATCGATGCATGTGTTTTGAAAAAAATGAAACAATTTTGTAAATTAACTTTTTTAATCAACATGAAATATTAAAAAAAAATAACAGACGAACACTAAATAAAAACAGGATGAAAAACCAGATCAAAATCACAATAAATGTTGGAAATGCCCACCCCCTGCCTGTAGGCACGCATCCAATCTTCTCCTCATTGATTCGCGTACCCTCTGGAAAATTCCTGGAGTATTTTCAATCGTTCTACAAGAGTCCATTATTCGATTTCTCAGTTCTTCTTCATTTTGAATAGGTGTTTGGTAAACTAATGTTTTTAGATGTCCCCAAAGGAAATAATCCAAACTATTAAGGTCTGGCGACCTAGGAGGCCATGGTTGAGTCCCTCCCCTACCTATCCAACGATTATTGAAATTTTGATTTAAAAACTCTCGCGCTTGGATGCTAAAATGTGCAGGGGCACCGTCATGCATAAACCACATCTCATTCCTTAGTCTAAGTGGCACATTTTCCAGTAAAATAGGCAAATTCTCTTCAAAGAAAACGACGATATATCTCCCCATTTAATCTTCCCGGAAGGAAAAATGGACCTATTAAATTATCTCCCAGGATTCCTGCCCACACGTTAACAGAGAACTGTTCTTGAAAATGTGATTCCTGTATTGCATGTGGGTTTTCATTTGACCACATATGATTATTATGAAAATTACGTATAGCGTTACGTGAGAAATTTGCTTCGTCGGTAAACAGGATAAGGTTTTGAAACAAAGGGTTTTGAATAAGGCATTGGAGAAACCAACGACAGAAATTTATACGTAAGGGAAAGTCACGAGGTAGCAGTGCCTGAACTCTTTGAACATGATAGGGATATAATAAATTATCCACTTAAATTTTCCATACCAGAAAATGAGAAATATTTAACGTAAACGCTACTTTCCTGGTGCTTGTATCCGGCTGTTCTTCTACCATATTAAGAACTGCATCTTCGATATCTGGGGTTCTTACCGTTCGAACTACACCTGACAGGTGACTAGCTTTCTCAAATGTTCCTGTTTCTCTTAACCGACCGTGGATTCTTGAAAAAGTTTTTGGAGTTGGAACTATGCGATTCGGATAACGCTCCTGATACAAACGTTTAGCTTCATAAGCATTTCCATTAGCAAGTCCGTATGTAAAATGCATGTCAGCATACTCAGCATTGGTAAAATTTACCATTTTAAAAAAACTCACTAATATTTATTACCTACTACTCAACTGTACGTCAAAGTACGTCAAAATTGTATTATGTCTGAATTTTTACATGACAACACAAACAAAATGCATTGACTAGGCTACTTGATAAAACCGTCATTTTCGGCGGTCTTTACTTAGCATATTTATTACTAAGCATATGCATCGATTATTTTAAACTAAAATATTTCGAAAACGGTTGCTCCTAGCGTCATCTAATAAGAGTACCTTTTTACGTAAAAATGACTAAGGAATCCATTTCTTTTAACAAAAATGTAAATACAGGGTTGTACAAAAAGTCATGAGCCTTTGAAAGTGAGAATATACATGTGGCTAGCGCCCTCTACAAGTAAGAGCTAAATTAAGAACAAATTCAAATTTCTCATGTCAAAAAACCCCCAGGTACCAATTTTCGTTCGGAAATCGGCATTATTTAGGAAATTATGCAGAAAAAACATAAATAAAAATAAAACTTTGACACCCTGTATCTTGAAAGCGAAGCATCTTAGACCACACGTTCATAGGAACTTTTTACCTTAAAAATACTTGAAAAATCACTCTCTGAAATATCGGACACTTATTAAATAACACCCTGTATAACTGGAAAACATTTTTAAAACCGTAAATTTTATGTTCCCGTTTTGTAACAGATTATTTGTCAGCCATGGTAAACGCGATATTATAGCCTATATAGCTTTATATTAAACAAATCGCTCAATAAAATATTTAAAGAAACTATTATTTTTATTTTTATTTAAAATATTTTTTGTTAGATTGTACAGAAAAAAATGCATGGCTATTTTATATTTTTTTATGTGATATAAGCCACCAATATGACAGTGTTCACGCCTTGTTGGATGACCCTGTTTACCCTGTCAGCTTAGTCAAAGGGTTCACAGACAATGCGTGGAAAAGAGACGGTCTAACGCGTGTAGAATACCAACAGATAGAGATTAAATAAATAATTCTGGCATGTAAACCAGGTGACACACAGCATATGGCGTCGATATGTGGACAAAAATGCCAAAATTAATATTTTCATGACAAGTTAAATGTATAATACCTATGTGTAATAATGTGGCAAATGTATAATAATATTACCCTATTGCTTTCTGTATTAGCAGAGCATTAAACCATTTACCCCACTTAATTATTAATAAGAGAACTATTTTAGTGCAATCAAATTGAATTTTGCCTTTACCTCTCAATGCATCGGTCCTGCTTTGGTGTTGCTTTACTATCTTAAGGTACGTTTACATCTAACATGTATTGCATGATATTTATGTCAGATAGAAATTTTGGCTAATGTAAACGGTCAAAAATTTGGCACACAATATTTCATTTAACATTAAAAAACCTTTTAAAAACATGTTTTT
Organism: Listronotus bonariensis; assembly: GCA_014170235.1. NCBI lineage: Eukaryota > Metazoa > Arthropoda > Insecta > Coleoptera > Curculionidae > Listronotus > Listronotus bonariensis. Next base: position 229,445 of record JACEGR010000459.1, on the reverse strand, counting down.
TAATGATTTTATGTCTTTCTCTATTTATATAAAAGGTTTACTTTAAATCAAGTCGCAATGTTTGCAACCATTCATACACATAATAGGTGTATGCATGGTTGCAGCGTTTAGGAGTAAAATATTTGAAATTTAGTAAAAAAAAGTGTGAAATAACTTCAAAAGAGGTTTTTTTAAAGATGTTCATAAAATATTCTGTGCCAATTTTGTGTTATATCAAGAATTTTGTGCAAAAGAAGGCGGAATATAGTATAACTACGGCTAGTTTGACTATCTCGAGAACTAAACGTTTTCTTCGAAAAAAAATGTCCAGATTCGTGATCAGCGTCCCAAAAACCCCCGTATACCCAATTTCATCAAAATCGCAATTGGCGCAACTTTCTAGACAATTACAAAAATCTGGTTTTCGCTGCAACACCCTGTGTTACAATGGTTCTTTTATAAAAATCCTTTCGGTATTTTATCCAACAAAAACGAGATTTTACTTGCCAATGTCGGCGCTGGTGGTTGCTTTTAAAGTTTGACTAAGGATATCTTAAAAACGAAACATTGCCGACTAAAAATTCGTAATGAGCGCCCCAGGAAAACCCCCGTATGCCCAAAATTATCAAAATCGGCGTGGTGTCCGATAAGTTAACAATTACCTTAAATTTTAGTAGAACTGAAAAAAACTATTTATTTATAACAAATCTGTCTTCTGTCTTGTCTTTTGCCATATTTTGTCAACAATTATTTAATTTTTTAAAGTAATATCTGATGATATGGTAAATTTTAACTTACTCACCTGTAACTGCATCGTATTATACTATTTCTTCCAGATTGCTAGCCTTTTACAAAAAACCCGCCACTTCTTAGTGTCTTGTATTCTTTCACATATTTATTAGTTTTTTATTTTCTACACTAATAACTTATAATTTTTAATTAATAAAGAATAAGGAAACTATTTTAAAACACCTGTAATTTATGTTCCCGAATACTATTTATTTGGCAAATGTCATATTGTCTTTCGGGCGTAACGTAGTTCAATTGTTTTTTCACAGCACTCTTAGTTCAGCTTGCAATTTCAGATTAATTATTTTGGTTTTTATACGGTTTCATTGTTTAAAAAGAAAGATGATTTAAAATTTATATTAAAATTTTTAAATCAGAATATTTTAAATTTGATTTATGTTTTTAGTTTCAGTAAATAAATTAAATAGGGTCAATAATGTTTCATATTTGTTCAAATTATTTTAGCTTTGCGTCCAGTTTTTTTATTTTATCAAGAATTTTGTGAAAAAGAATGCGAAATATAGTGAAACTAAGGATAGTTTAAATTTCAACTTTGACGATGAATATTTCGTAAACGAAACGTTCCAATTCGTGTTTAGATCTTTAAAAAAATGTATGTCTAATATAAATTTTTGACCGTTTACATTAGCCAGAATTTCTATCTGACATAAATATCATGCAATAAATGTTAGATGTACACGTACCTTTATACACGTTCAGCCAAACAGAAACGTAAACAGGCAATGCGTTTTTTTTTTTATCTTTGGACAAACCACGAAGGCTAAAAGCCTAAATACTAACGTACCGTAGGTGTCTTAAGCAAGGTAAGAGGGAGTTTGTTGACACGGGACTTAAATACTTGAAGATTTGGAAGGGGGAAGGGAAGACCTTCGCGGGCAGCAGGTTCCACAATCTAGAAACTCTAGAGAAAAAGAATGAACAAAATGGGAAGTTCGGGGCCTGTCCAGTTGGACCGTATAGGGATGCATACGCGCGGAACCACGAGTTTCTTTGTTGGGAACCGTGAGTGGAGAAACTATACTGGACAATTCTTCAGAGCAGAAGCCATGGAAGTACCTATAAAAACGATAAATCCCCCACAGCCCGACGATGGGCAAGAGAGGGAAGCCTTTCTGTAAGTGAAGGATCATTAATGAGACGAATAGCTCTTCTTTGAATAGAATCAAGAATGCTTAGGGTTGTGGGGGACGCCATGCCCCAGATATGAGAACAATATTCCAAGGGAGGTCGGATTTGGGACACATATAAAGTGTATAAATTAGAAGGGGAGAAATACTTTTTGGCTCGAAAGAGAAATCCAAGCTTTTTTGAGGCTGCCGTGGCTATAGATACAATGTGTTTATGCCAGTTAAGGTTACTTTCAAATGTGACGCCCACAAGATTGAAGGTGTCTTTGGTCTGTAAAACTTGGCCGCTCATAAGTAGAGGATGAGTATTTGATGACTCTTTTCGCGACAAGGAACATGATTGTGTTTTGGCTGCATTAAAATGGACGAGATTTTTGGCGCCCCTGATCCTGCGAAAGAGATATCTGCATCGCTCTGCGTTTGTTTTCCAAGTCAGGTTTAGTGATGGGTTTGGGAACCTGAAAACTGGAGTGAAGGGTACTATCGTCGGCGAAACTATGAATGGAATTAGTTGTGCCCTGAGGGACTCCAGCATTTACTTGGTGAAAGCTTGAAGAATGGCCGTCCACAACAACTGATATACGTCGATCAGATAGATAACTAGAGAGCCAAGTACAGAGTTTCACCTAGAAATTTATTCCAGCAGTGCGAAACGTAGGAAAGAAGATCTGCTGTAGATCTTTTGTGGCGAAATCCATACTGCCTGTCATGCAAAATTTTGTGTTTTTCTAAGTACTTAAGAATTTGTGAATTAATTAATTTTTAGTTAGATGGAAGAGATTTAGATCCTTTCTTTGGAATAGGTTGAACACGTGCAGCTTTCCAGCTCTCCGGAAAGACACCTGTGTCGTAAGAAATTCGCGTGCAAAGGAGACGGTCAAACGCGAATGCCAGCATGTAGACATTTCGAATAGGATGTCTGTTATAATCGTGCTTGCTTTGTTGTTGCTTTACTGGCCGATATTCATTTTTATTTAGTTGAACGCCTACACATTTTCACTTAGCTAAATCTGTATACGCCCGAATTAGAAACGCTTAAAAGAAATGTTTCATATACTTAAATTTAAAAAGTCAATTAAAAACAAGTCACCGTCAATAAATATACAGGTGACTTGTTGTCTGCATTTTTAGGATGAAAAAAAATCTCAAAAATTTCTTTGGCGTAATTAAAGCCTAAAAATTCTGGCATGATTTCTTATATTTACACTTACGACATGATGTGTTTTGATAACACTAATTTTATACGACCACATGATTTTAAAACTTGTTTATATAAAGTTAGTGGAACGATTATAAAAATCGAGGGCTATTTTTAAATTTTATAGAGAAGTGTTAATACACATTTAAAATTTAAGTTTGCCTATCTAAATGTACAGGGTGGCTCGAATTCGACGCTCATCATTGGGATTTCGGAAACCGTAAGAGATGCAGGATCGGTTAAATGGAGGCAATGTTGCGCAATTTGATGCTCAATAAAATGCCGTTTTGCGTTTCAAAAAATTCCGAGTACTTCCGAAGATATTCGAAAAAAACCGAAATTTTCAATTTTGGTTTTTATTGTTTCCTGGCTATATTTGTTAAGATAACTTAAAATGAAAAACACGTTTTTATGGCCACTTTTTCTGCTCTATAAGTCAGTGTGATTAAATATTAAATCTGACGTTTCGGCTTCTGGCGACCATCATCAACTTAATTTTTTTAAATACGGACCTGATGTTTTTTCAATTTAATTAAATCCTTTCATTACTCTTAAAACACTATATATCGCTACTTTGATATTTGCCAACGTTTCGTACAGATAATTCCATCACCAGAATATTGCATATTTATTTAACCATAATATGGCCCTGAACTACATTTTTAGGTAAAAAGCTAAAAAAAAGAATACACTTATTACATATTCATAATGTTTTATTGCAACTCATTAATATTTAACAGCGGAAATTGCTTTATTAACAGAAACTAACCAGCAGGTACGAATTCAAGGGAGAACTTCATTTAATGTATGGATTGGTATGTGAAGGAAAAAAATTATTAGACCTTTCGTTTACGAAGGGACCTTAACTTCGAACGATATCTAAATTTGATTAGGAATGATGTCTTAGACGCCCTAGATAATCAACCTTTGGCAGTATTTCAAGAAATATGGTGGCAGCAAGACGGAGCTCCTGCCCACATTGGAAGGAAAGTAGCTCAATTCCTTTACCATATATTTCCTAATAAATGGTTTTGCAAGATGGCCCGCTAGGAGCCCAGATCTTAGTCCCCTAGATTATTTTCTTTGGGGATATCTTAAGAACCGTTTATTTAAAAATGCACCTCACGACTTTTAAATACTACTACAAAATTTGATAAGTTGTTTTTCATTTTAAGTTATCTTAACAAATATAGCCAGGAAACAATAGAAACCAAAATTGAAAATTCCGGTTTTTTCGAATATCTTCGGAAGTACTCAGAATTTTTTGAAACGCAAAACGGCATTTTATTGAGCATCAAATTGCACAACTTTGCCTCCATTTAACCGATCCTGTATCTCTTACGGTTTCCGAAATCCCAATGATGAGCGTCGAATTCGAGCCACCCTGTACTAAAAACCCGATATCTTTAGTCATAATTACAAAAATAGTCTAATTTTAACACTTTTAACAACAGTTTGAAACTGACTAGACAAAAGTCAGATGTGGCCAATAAAAATTATATACCGGGTGCCCACGAGATCACTTTCCGGCTGCCATTTTTTTATTTCTTTATCGATACTGACGAAATTTGGTAGGATTGTTAGACTAACAAATAATCATTTTTAAGTGTATACGATAGGCTTTTACGTCTTCCGGTTTCAACGGAAATGACTGAAACTTTTGATTTGTAAATGGGACACACTGGGTATATTGGTTAAATTTTATTTTTAAATTAAATTATTATTTTACATCTAGAGTGCCATGATTATTCTAAAATTACTCCTTATGCTTTACTTACTTTAAAAAAAATACGAAATCGATTATATCTTTTTAAATTTTTTTACTATAGGGCACGAAACTTCACTCTTTTAGTTTTTTCCTAGCTCAAAAATCAAAATAGGACCATATCACTTTCATAATATTTCTAAATACAGTATATTAAAGCCAATCCAATGATGTAAAACACTAGGACACTTAACTTAACTTTAAAAAACAACATTTATTATGTGGGTAAATGATATCTTTTTGATACTGTATGGCGTACGTCTCAATTTATCTTAGTTGCCATGAAAACAAAAGTAAAAGAACAATTGCTTATGTTTTTTTTAAGTTTAAAAATAAAAACATTAGTTTGTGTTTATGTATTTTCTACGATGTTAAAATAATTTTAGGTTAAATTTGGTATTAACAATAAAAAATTACCTAAGTACCAAATTTAACTTAAAATTATTATAACATCGTAGCAGATAGAAAAACACAAAATTATGTTTTAATTTTTTAAACTTTTAAAAAACACAAGCAATTGTTTTTACAAAAATTCTTAATTTTTATTGGTTTCTGTTTTATAGCAACTACGATAAATTGCGACATACGCCGTTCAGCATCAAAAAGATAATTTACTTACATGTTAAGATAAAATCGATTTCGTATTTTTTGAAAGTAAGTAAAGTATGATGAGTGATTTTAGAATGATCATGGCACTCAAGATGTAAAATATAAATTTAATTTAAAAATAAAATTTGACCACAATTTGTTTTAAAATATTGTATTCCGAATAAAACGGATCTAAAGTAACCAAAAAACAAAAAATATACGGGGTGTTTCATTTTAAAATGCAAAAGTTTCGGTCGTTTCTGGTAAAACCGAAAGTCGTAAAAGCATATCTTATATACTTAAAAATGACTTTTCTTTTCGTTAGTCTAATAACTCTACCAAATTTCGTCAGTATCGATAAAGAAATAAAAAATGGCAGCCGGAAAGTGATCTCGTGGGCACCAGGTATGTGAAAACTTGACGCAAAGCTAAAATAATTTGAGCAAATATGAAAAATTATTGTTCTTATTTTATTTATTTACTAAAAAGCTAAAAACATAAACCGAACTCAAAAATACATTCTAAATTATAACATTTAAATAAAGCAAAGTATTGTTTCTATTAAAACAATCAAATCATTAAAAACCGAAAATTAATCTGCAACGTAAACTTAACTAAGAGTGCCGTGAAAAACAATTGAGTTACACCCAAAATGAAATATGACATTTGCCAAATAGTATTTGGGATCATAAATAGGTGTTTTATTGTAGTGTTTGTATTTTTATATTAATTAAAAATTATAAATGTTTAGTGTAAAAATGAAATAATTTAAATATGTGCGGGAATATAAGACACTAAGAAGTGGCGGATATTTTGTAAAATGCTAGAAATCTGAAAGAAATAATATAATATACAATGCAGTCACAGGTGAGTAAGTTAAAATTTACCATATTACCAGATAATACTTTAAAGAATTAAATGGTAATTTTCTAGAAAACTGACGAAATTTGGTATACGGGTTTTTTTTGGGGGCGCTGATCACGAATCTGAAAGAGGCGAGAACGTTTCATTCTCGAGATATCCATCGTCAAAGTTGAATTTTAAACTAATCCGATTTTTACTGTATTCCTCTTGATTCAAAGCTAAAGTGGCATACAATATCTGATTTTCACCTTTTAAAACCCCGTTTTTACGTATTTTACATTATTTTTGCATTAAATTGCACAGCTGCACTTTCAAACGTTTTCAGTCGCAGCAAGCTATAACGTCACCGTGTAAACATGACTGCTGCATTTTTAAACTGAATTTTCGCAATTTTATTAATAAAAGATGTAAAAGGCATAAAAAATGTGGTTTTAAAAAGTGAATTTCAAATATTGCATGCCACTTTAGCTTTAAATCATGAATTGTGTACAAAAAGAAGGAGGAATACAGTAAAAATGAGATTAGTTTAAAATTCAACTTTGATGATGGATAGCTCGGAAACGAAACGTTTCCGCCAAAAATTCTTACAGATTAGTGATCAGCGCCACAAAATAAATAGTTTTTTTAGTTTAACTAAAATTTTAATAATTTTTGTTGCACGGGGTTTTCTGAAAGAATATTTAGGTAGCAACGTTTTGCTTTTGAGATTTCCATCATTAAGTAATCTTTAAAAGCAGACCTATTTTTAATATATTTCACCTTCTTTTTGCAAACAGTTCTTAATTTTGTACAAAAATCTATTCAAACTTAAAATTTTTGGCAATTCTTTACTTATCCGACACCACGAAGATTTTGATGATTTTTGGCATACGAGGATTTTTGGAGTGCTGATTACGAACCCGAAAGAATTTTTAGTTTGCAACTATTTGTTCTTGAGATATCAATCAATAATTTTAAAAAGAAATTTTTCTATTTATTTTACGCCTTTACTTCATAAAACTGCAAAGCCTTATGGTTACTGCGATTGAAATGATTGACAAGTGAAAACTTGTCTTCAGTTATGGGTATGGAGGGTAGGAGGGAGAAGTACCATCTGTTATGGCGGACAAGTTAAAAAAGTGTCTATCGGAAGGTAGCAAATTAAGGTGGTGCCACAGTAGCCAGTGGGAAGATTTTTGTATTTCTTTCCCTTTTCATTTTGTATCTTACTCTAATAGTTCATGGCGCTATTGTTAAAATCTTACCACTTGCTTCTTTTCGATGGACACTTTTTAATACATTTAGATGATACTCCTCGCCTCTACCCTTCATAGTTATAAATAAGACAGAATTAAAATAAACCATTAAAACAAAGGGTGTTGCAGCGAAAACCTATTTTTTAAATTCTTTGATCTGTTTATTAAAAACCTAAGAAATATGTCGTATTTTAACTTAAACAAAGTTTAGTTATATTTGCTAGTTTGATAAATAGAATGAATTTTTTATTAAAAAAATATTTTCAGATTATTTATGCTTAAAGGGTAAAACTAAATTCTTTACTTTTAACTTTTTAGGTTTTTTAAAACTGTGTTCTTACCCTACTTTGCGTAATTTCGTTTCAGTATATTCATATTAGCCGCCATACTACTATTCTCATAACATTTATGTAAAAATCGATTTTAGGTTATCGGACATGCAGAAATAATTACCAAAAAAAAACAGTTTCTGTTTATAAAAAAAAACCTATATGTTACGAATTTTTTGCCGGTCACTGTATATACAATCTCTGCCTATTCTTGTGCTAACGGTTTCTAAAAAAATAAATTATAGGGAATGTTAAGTTTTAAAAGCAATATCTTTTCTCTTTATTTTTGTACATATAAATGTGTTTATATTTTTCCGTTCTGTGGAAGCCTAAAATCATTTCGATTTCATGTTTTTTTAAAGAACCGAATTTGTTTTTAAAAGTTTAGCAGAATAATGAAAAGTAAATAGAGACAAAAAGCTGTTAAGTTGTAAAACAAATATACACTCGTATTGGTGTCGTAATGCGCTTGTGCAAAAGCGATATGTCGGTTTCGATCTGATACGAGAAACTTATCGATCTGGCATACGTATCGTATTGCGATCGGAACGTATTCCCTCCTTGGTCAGACAAAATTGAAAAATACAAAAAAATAACCACAAACAGCAAAAATTACTACAAAATAAGTTAAAGTGTTAGTTAATTCAGATACCAAATCAAAGAAAATTTGATTGGTTTAGTTGGTGGCATAAAGAAGATACCGTACGTGTGCATTGGCCCGTGCTTTTAACCTCTTTTTAATCAGTTACGTTTTGTCATTCGTTATGTATACTGCTTATATTTAAGTATTCAAATTCTGTTGTTTTTTTTTAATGGGTTTAACAATAAAAACAGTGTTTTAAATTTCGGGACCTCAATTTCAATATTCTAGCACTTGGGATATCGACACTAATACTGATTAGGAATTAATTTTATTTTTTGTTTTTGGCGAGAGAGCCAAATTTAATCCCACCGCCTACAAAACATTTTTTGAGTAGTGTAACTTCGGAATATTTTCTTTATCTCTCTGTATTTTTTTAAACTTTAAAAATAATTAAATGAAGTTAGGAAATATTTCAAGTTTATTTATTGTTTTCACAAAAAAATCTTCTTTAAACTAGTCAAATTCTTGAGCTCTAAACCACGGTCCATAAGAAAGTCAAAGAATTTATTTCAGGCAAAAAGTGTTCGCTTTGTCGCAGGGTTGGGCTGATTTATACCAATTGATTCAAATCACGATTTAAATCATGATATAATTCAGCTGATTTTTTTATTTAAAATCATGATTTAAATCAAAAATATTTTCTTTTATTCTTTTTTTGTTTAGAGCGATATTAAAAATTAACAACATAAAATAAAAATATTCTCAAAAATAAACAGTATAGCGCAACATCTTAAAAAAATAAAAATAGGTATAATATTATAAACTTTATGTTTCTGCATTTTTGTTGTATAGTACGAATTTTTCTCCTTTTTCTATGCCCATCCTGGTTCTAATTTTTAAATGTACAAAGCCAAAAGTGCTAAATATTCTTTCTACTGACGCAGATGAAGCAGTTGCGCACAGAAACTGTTTTATTACTGGCATATGTTTTGGTATTTCTGGTTTATCCTTTTGTAATAACCACCGGTCTATTCCGTTTACGTTAGAGGTACCTAAAAACAAGACGCGACCGGAGTTTTCTGGTAAGAAAGTTTGCTCTGATAAATATTTCAGCTGTAAATTGAATCCCTAGTTCTTAGACTAACAATAAAATAATTTTGAAAAAGCGAATTGGTATTTTTTTGTTAATATAAAATAAAAAAATAAAAAAGAATAAAAATTCCTGATTTTTTAAGAAAAACAAAATGATTTTTGATTTTTTAAATAAATCAAAATTTGCCCAACCCTGCTTTATCGTCACCCAATCATCCAGTTAAGGTTTAACGCAATCACAATTTATACGCTCATTTCTAAACACGGCCTAATGTGTCAAAGTCAAAATGTCAGATGCTGAAGTAAATAATATTTTGGTAGCCACTGTGTTTTTAATTTGATTCATATGCATAATGACCTTTGGACCCGCACGTTAAGAGCGATTCCGATTATTGCTTTACTGGTAACTAGCTTTTGTACTCCTAAGTTTTTCCGCCCGGAGCTTTAAATTGATGTACCACAAGATCCCTCTTTCTATTAATTTTTTTTCCCAGAATGGCGCCCATTCGCCATCTCGATTGTTGCAACTATCATTTCTACGACGTCAAAACGTAGTTTATATCCTTCCATTAGTCATATCCAAATTTTATAAAAAAATTAGGGTACCAAAGTTAGCAGGGGGACTTTTTACGTCCACACTGTATATTAGCAAATACATCATTAAGTAAAGCCTAGTTAAATAATTATTTTATTTTAGTGATCTTTTAAAATAAATTGTGTGCCTGTCAAAATTAAAAAGTATTAGCAAGCAGGAAATATTTTTAAAATATTATTAAGACCTCATAACTTCCACTTAAAAAGTCTTGGCAACAGAGCCAAATAGCTGAATATGTCGTGTAGCCAATTCTTTAAAAAATTATTTGTTATTGTGCACATTTTTATGAATGCTAGTGAAACTCAAAATTAAAAACAAAAAAAATGCTTGGTCGGATAATATAATATATCGTTCTTTGCCACGCAGGGCCGTATTAACTGTTTGGGGCGCCCTAGGCTAGAATTCCCAAAGCGCCTATTTCCCACAAAAAAAGGTCCTTTCCTCCGTAGCGCCTATTTTCCGAGCGCCACAGATATAATTTGATTACCAAAAAAAGATCATTTCCTTCTTTTCGCGCCTATTTCATTCCAAAGCACCTTATTCACAGAGAAATTAGTCACCAAAAATCCCCACCCGACTATTTTAAAAATTCCCTGTCTGACGCCTATTTTTTTCATGGCGCCCTAGATTGTAGCCTAGTCAGCCTAATGGTTAATACGGCACTGTTGCCACGTGTCAAAATAAAGAGTTAGGAAATTTTTAAATATTTTTAGGAAATTTTTACCAGTTGAATTTTACGGCATTTTTTAGACAATCAGTGCCGCGTTTACATATTTGCCGCCAGTAAGCTATTAATTTTAGCCGCCCCTAATTTTTTTCATTGAGAAACAATTTTGAAGACCTAAAAAAGTCCTTATTTTCATTTCTACGTTCAAAATAAAAATTGGAATGAACTAAACTATTTATGAAGTACAAAATCTTCCGCCCCTAAAAACGCCGCCCTAGGCTCCAGCCTACTCAGCCTTCTGGTAAATGCGGCACTGTAGACAACGTAGTATGTAATTATACCACGGACGTTATGCAAATCTCTGCCATCCCCTCCATTTCAAATCATAAATATTTTGCAGTTAAGCACTGTTATTTGTAAAATTTTATAATGATTTATACAGTGCATTTCAATAAAAGCGAGCCACCAACTATAATTACGTTATCTGTGTTAGGGTTAGGGACACATTTTTGTGTTAAAACTTACTAGTCCAGGGTTAACCTCTCCCCCACCCTCACAAACGTCAAAAAGTTTAAATGGAAATAGCGGTCAAGTAGTACCTTATCTCAAAGGGATTTAAATTCTCTCTTTAACATACTTTAGTTTTTTAAATCGGTTTATTATTTTTGAGAAAATGTACTTTAAATACCTGGTGTCTTTAGCCCCTGTAACTTTTTTGTTTTTTAAAATATTAAAATAAACTTTGGTTCTAAGGTATATCACCTAAATGTGTAAAATTTTAAAAATTCAGTTGTTTTTGTTACATCCAGTTTAGCCTAAAACGACCCTTTTTTTTCACCCTTTCGGGGTCATCCCACCCAGGTCAGACGACCGCCCCCTAGGTGGTGCACTGCAGCCTGAAGGCTTATTGTACCTTGACCCCTACTCCTTCCCATTCACACACCATTCATTCCATAACTTGCTCGGTCCGCATCCCCGAGCAGAACACCGTGTGCCGCTGCCCAAAACACCGCCGGTCACCCATCAAATTCATGGGCGCGCATTTCACTGCTTAACTCCGGAGATCGACGCTTGCCGATACAACCGAAGCAGCCACAAGCGCGCCTTACTTTATTATATAAAATGGAATACTCAGTATATTTTTATTTATTTGAATCAGAGAGGTCATTTCGAGTAGAAAAACAGTACATTTGCTACTTTTTAAAATATTACCTACTAGCGGACCCGTGTCCACTTTTGTTGCGCGTTAATATCTGAACATTTAATTTAATCATAGTAAAATATAGCCTATTACACTCCTGAATAGTGTAGCTTTCTGATTGTAAAATAAATTTTATGATAGAATTATTACTTCCGAAAATTAGCGGCTACAAACAAACAAACAAAGTTACAAATTTTACTTCTTAATTCAGGGTGTAATTTAATTGATGGTTAAAAATACAGGGTATGATTTTTACCCTATTTTTTTTAAAAAGTTTATTTGAACATATGTCCTAAACGTCTTAACTTTTGAGATACAGGGGTTAAAATTTTCAAAAAACCAAAAATTTCGAAAACACTTATTTTAGTAAAAACTATTATACTAGATAACACCTTACTTAAATAAGTATTTATTATTTTTGTTACATAATTGCTTATTAAAGATAATAAAACCTAATTTTTAAAAGAAAAAGATCCCGCAATGCTTATTTTATGGTCTAAAAATATGCAATTGATTTTTTTTTCTCTCAAACTAAACAAGATACGGAAAAAAATTAAGAGACATTAAAGCGGTACTTTTATTTGCTTAATCTAAAGAAAGCGCAAACATTTTATACGCATTTACACAGTCAGTGGAGTACCGTTGTTGGAAATATTCCTTCAGTTGCCTCTCGAAACGCCACCGTACTTACTATATGTAATTAAGTTAGTGATGAATTACCCCTTGATGTCATTAATAATATTGCCAAATTAAAATAAAATTGGGTAAATAATAATTAGGATATTTAAAAAGATATATATTTTTTTAAAATTTTAACACTCTGCATTTCAAAAGTTAAAAGGTTTAGGACAGATGTTTATATTTTTTAGTTTAGATTTTCTTTCAAAAAAAAGCTGAGGAATATGAACCCTGTATTTTCAGCCATCAATTAAATTACGCCCTGTATATTGGTATAAATAGAGATACATATTTTTAGCTTGAAGTTGTATAGCGGAGATATGAGGGCAGGCAAATAAATATATATATATTTTTATATATAATTTCATTCTTAATTATTTAATTTGTGTATAAATAATTCCCGCAAAACTTGAAGTGATATCTGACTGCGGACTTGTAGGAGTGTCCTGACGGCCTGATGGTTGATACTTCGCCTTTCCTTCTAAGTCAATTTAGTTTGTAAGTGCTTTTGCGCGTTGTAAAAATATTAGGTCCGTATGTAACGTAAACAATATTTGTAATGTGTCTTTTTTAATTATAGGTCCTTGATAAAAGTGGCAGATTTAGCCACTGAAAACCTTGGGATAAATACAATAGTGGCTTTATTTGCCATTTGCCCTCATCCCCGCCATATACAACTCCAATTTGTTTTTTGAAAGGGTGTTATAACCATAATACAATATTTTTAACTTTATTAGCCGTGCAATTAATACGAGGACAGTTAGCACTTTGGCCCAAGGGCTCACGGACAAATAGATGTAACTATTTATTTTGCCATGACTACTTGGTCCAAAATTGAAAGTTTTATTACATTATTAATGTTACGTAAGATCAAAAATTATAAACTTAATATATTAGGAGGTTAAGTGTCAAAAGTAGCAATCAAAGTGTTATTGTACTTGAAATCAAGGTTTTATATTCAAAATAAGTAAAAATATACCTGGTGTCCCATTCTAAATATTATAATTAAGGTAATTTCCGGCTCAAAATTTAGGTGATATACCTACGTACCAAATTTTATCTTGATATTCTAAAAACTAAAAAGTTACATGCGCTAAAGACACCAGTTATTTAAAGTACATTTCATTTTGGAATCCACTAAACCGATTTTAAACAACTCAAAATTTGGTAAAGAAAGCGTTTAAAACCCTTTTAGATAAGGTACCTTTTTGTCCCCCTTTCCCATTTAAACGTTTTTATGTTTGTGTGTGTAGGGGAAAGGGGATAACCTTAAACAGTAAATTTTAACACAAAAATGTGTCCCCCTAAGATAGTTTACTATACAAATACTATTTGTCTTTATAATCCGCGTTATTTTATTTAATTTAAAAAATATATTATTTTACTAACTTTTATTTATGTTTAGTCATTGTTTGTCCTTAGCAATGATTTTCCAAGTTTATGTGTATAGGTTAAGAATCACCCTGTATATAATATATTGTTATAGGATAGTAATATAACTACTATATTAAAAATCATAAAATAAATATAATGAGGATTTTAATTATAATCATACCTACCTGGTGCTTCTCCTTTTGAAAGCAAACTTATTTTTTTACCAAAAGTTTTCTTCATAAAGACTGTTAATTAAAATAAAATAAAATGCAATCTAGTGCACTAGAGTAAGAGTCCTTAATTAATTTTCTTTTAAATTTATTACTTTATTCAGGCTTATTTAGAAATGCCTAGTGGATTTAAATTAAAGTATCTATTAATTTTAAATACATCATAAAAACATTAAATTAAAATTTTAAATATATTTTTTTATAAATGGTATATTTTTATTATAAAATAAACTATATACTTTCAACGTAGGCTTGATTTATTATTAAATGATTATATTATTATGTGATTTGTAAATACATAGATAATTCCACGTAAATAATTAATAAATTTACACTGTGGTCCATTAGGTGTGCGACAAATGGAAAACTTTTTGTTTGAAATTTGGAGAGAAAATATTATTCCTCATAAAAGTTTGGTTGCATTGTTCAAACTGTATTAGCAGTAGTTTGTTTTATTAAATGTTAAAGAATATGCAGAGCAGGTCAAAAAAGCAATAATCCTGCCGCAAGCTGCTTATTTTTAAAAATACAGCAAAATCTTAAATAAAAAGTCATTTACAAATTGTATGATTTACCCATCTATTATTGATCTGTAATGCCTTTTACGAAACGGAATATGTTATGGTAGTGCAATAATACCTGCTCTCACACCTAGGGCAGTTATAAGCGGGCATTATGATAATGCCCGCTTATAATGCCCTAATGCTGCTAATATGGAAATCTTATTGCTTATCCAATTTTATTTCTCTCTCACAATAAAGATCCAAGTTTGCGCCAAAAAATAAATTTTAATATTTGTTCTCCTTCCAAAACTTCTTAGACTTCTTTCGGGACGTATCCTTTCGACTTAACTTTTAAAAAAGATATGAGTCGATGGTATTGCGAAATGTCTATATTTTCATAGACCATCAACGTAGACCTTAGGGTGGAATACTTGGTCCAGAGAGAGTTCGGACTGTATTTTTCCGACTAAAAATAATAAAGTTTGTTAAACGTATTAAAATAAAATCAATAACTTACCAGTTCCGGTTATTTGAAGAATTGCGTTCGCATCTTTCCAAATACCAATATGCCATACTCCCGATCATACTGTTGCCTTGATTTAACTGGCAAAAGATTTTCGGTCGCTTTTATGGCCTTTTTCTCTTATATTTTGTGGAATTTCTTCCATTTTGAGCAAATCGTTAAATAAAAATGCCAACTGACTAACTGATAGAAACATCAAAGTCAAACTTAACACCAGTCATTATCTACTTTACGTTTACAGGTACAGGTGCAACTTATTTTTTATATTGCGAATAAATAATGTAATTAGTCATTGAAAAATTCTTTTGGGTAAAACATAAAGCATTGTATGCACCACGGGCTTTACTGGATTATAATGCACTGAAGGTTTCGACCTAGTAACGCCCTTGATACATAAATAGCTATAAAGTTATGCCTAGATACTAAGTTATGGCCTTCTATTTAGATTTTGAAAACTTTTGGAAAATTTTACCCTGTATGATAAAATTTTTTATTGTTCCGATTTAATATTTCTTTAGGCAATTCCAACCAACTAACCTTTAAACAAATTTAATTAAATCAAAGAGAAATTGTAAAATTGAACTGAATTTATATTTATTTATCTAACCGCCAACTTCAAGTTTGTTCCAAGGATACAGGCCCTAAAATTCTCACAAATTTGCTTTTTAATAAGTCAAATATATTATAAAAAATAATGTGCATATGAAAGTTCCTTGTAGAATTTTTTGTTTCAAATTTTTATGTAAAAGTGTAAAACAGATAACTTAAAATTAAAAACAAATAAATAAAAATTTGAATAGTAGGTCAAAACTTGGTATTTGCATACATTTTGATTTTAAATTACTCCTCTGTTCAACATTTTCTTTTTTTTTTTTAATATAAGGAAAGTTTACTCTAAAGCAAAAACATTTTATGACAAACTGCAAATAAAATGTTCCATTTGTTGCACACTTAATGGACCACACTGTATATTTTTATCAACAAGGGCGCTTCATAATTAAGCATAGGAACCAGTGGCGCCACCTTTTTTCTACAGAGGTAGTCAGCGAAAAGTCAGACAGAGGGGTGGGGGGTCAAATTTTGGAACATTGGAATTCGGAAAGGAAAGCTTTAATGTTGGTATTTTCATCTACAGAATGTCCCCTAGAGGTGCAGAAAATGCCATTACAAATTCCCGAGGTTAAAATAATAGGATTTAACCCAAATTACCTTACTTCAAAAGTGAACGATTTCAAAGATATAGGTAGGGTGTCAAAAATTTACTCTGGATTTAGTTTTTTTATAAAAATTCTGTTAGTAATAAGTAAATTAATACAATATTTGTTTAGAAGGGGTTTCGAAAGGTGAAAAATTAGAATATATGATATCAATTTTATTAAAAACTCCTAAGGGCGCTACCTGGGGTATCTTGAATTAATTAAATCGGGACAACTTTTTTAAGCCACTCTGTATGTAACTTTTAGGCAAATATTCTTATTTTTTAAGAAATTTTACATAAAAAGGTATACAGGGTAAAAGTTTATTTAGGCAACCGTTTTTGAAATATCTGGATTTAAAAAACCCTTCCTGATTGGTCAGGTCTAAGCTATACGGGGTATTTTAGAATTAAAGAAAAGTGTAAATCCTTGGGTGATTTTAGGAAGAAAATTTAATATAAACCTGTATGTCCTAAATGTTTTAACCTTCGAGGTAAAGGGTGGTAAAGTATTTCAAAAATTACCTTTTTTTAACACTCTGTATCTTAAAATTTAAGCTATTTGGGGAGTAGGTTTATTTGAACTCTTAAAGATTAGCATTTAATTCTAAAATACCCTGTATAGCTTAGACCTGGCCATGCAAAAAGTGATTTTTTTAAATCCAGGTATCTCAACAACTACTTGAATTAACCTTTACCAGGTACATTTTTTTTATGTAGAATATGATAAAAAATAAAAAGTTACCTACAGTGTGGCTCAAAAGTTATTTATTTTTAATTTGTGCAAGAGATCGCAGGTGGCGCTCCCTAAGAGTTTGCAATACAATGTATGGAAAATTCTTATATTTGCCCTTTTAAAACCCCTTTAGCCAAATATTGTAACATTTCACCTGTTATTAACAAAATTATTTATAAACAATTAAAACCAGAATAAATGTTTAACACTCAGTTTAGCCCAGAATTTGTGGAAGCACTTTTTCCTCACCTTTAGAGACACCCTGTATATACTGCTGTCTGTTTTACCAAAATCTATTCTGCTTTTGTGTCTTCGCTTAATTGGCAAAAATGCTCATAGCTAGCACCTAATTCAAAAAAGTGGGCTATCGTGTCTAAAACTCGTCCTAATTCGCCATCGGCTAAGAATTACCAAAAAGTAGTCACATTTTTTTAAATAAAAGCGTACATCAATTTTAGGCGAAGAACCAATTCTAAAACGGTATTTACTAATCGGTTATGTTGACGTTTAAACAATGTATTAGGACGTCAAGTTGTCACCAATTATTACCGCGGTTATAATTGGTTGAATGCCTAAAATTGATGCTAGTTTATTGTAAAACAAATGTTTCTATAAAAAAGGCTATAAATACAGTGTGTCCAAAATTGGTAGGGAAGGTATTGAGATATTGAAACACTAAAGAAGATAGAAAGATTGGGGATAAATAAAGAAAGCAGTAGGCAATTTAACCGCAAACTTAATTTCGTTTTGATAAAGGCTGTATTTTGTTTGGTTTTTGGGATATTTAGTGAAAAAAAACTTAAAGATGTGTATTTTTTGAAAGTGCTGTATTATTTTTATTTTTCAATAATTTTAAAATCTGTAACAACATTATTGAAACACCTTTAAGAACATTGCTTCCCTTACATTCAGATTTTAATGTCAACTTTTCGGTTTTTAAATATCATCATTAACGTTTTTAAAATTTTTAAAACCGTTTTATTCTCTTTAAATTGATGTATAACCCTTTAAACAAATATTTAATTTTTTGGTTAAAAGGTAAAAAGCCATCCCAGTCTCCCCTCTGGCGTATCTACTGGAAGGAACTGTGACAGCGGTTTCTTTAGATGTTAAACCCATTTTTTTCCTTGTGCAAAACGCTAAAACGTGCTGATATTGCATTTCACGACACATTTTTGAGCACCGTCGGTGGTGTTATCGCGGATATTAAAAACATTATAGTCGGGTTAAAATGGTGCTTATGAGCAAACTGTTGATAAACAAAATATTTCCCCTTTTCAAATTTTCATTGTTAAATATTTTGCGTAATTTTGAAATATTGACCTAAAAATAATCGGTTACCTATTTTCTCGGATATGTTTATTTTTAGCAAAGTAAAAGTGAATTGTTTTGAATTTTCTTGTTACTAGGAAATAAACGGTTGGCTGCTTGACAATACTGTTCCTTTTAAAAAAGGAAAGAATAATTTTTAGAAATGTTTTGGACGTTGTAGTGAAACAAGTTAAAGGTTAAACGCAAGCAAATGCATTATGTAACAAAGAATAATTTACTTTAATCTATATTTATAATGAGTGACGTTCAAAAATGTCTTTTTAATCGCCATTTTTATGTTTTTTGATGGTAAAAAAGTAAAAGTAATTTTTTAAACGCTTTTAATAAAACTTAGTTTCTGTCGCCATAAAAACACAATTTCTGGTTTTACCGGAAGTATCTCAGAAATTTACTTTCCAAAAAAAATAACTTTAAAGTACTACCTTAGCCCTAAATTTAATTAACACATATTTCCAAATTTTATTTGTTAATTATATCATATTTCTAAACCTAAGAGTTTTTAAGATACTAATAGTGAAAACCTACAAAATATATTTTCTTTGTTACTTTCAAGATAACCAGCGTTATGACCATTGATTTTCAAAATCTTATTGTTGTTTTCTAGGTCTAGATTAAAAATTACGCTTTCAGTGTTCTTGCAATATCATTATAAGAACAATAGTAATTTGTCAATGTCCATTGTTTATAAAATGTAATAATATTTAACAAAATGAAAAAGGAAAATACTTGTTACTGCTTGTAATTTTCTTGCTCTGTAAGGCTGCATTTGTCGAACACTGTCTGATCTGAGATGCAGATTTTACACTAGCCGAAGGTATTTCTATCAGAGCTAATTAATATCACCAACGGCAGACTGGTTTCGAACTATTTTGGTTATTATCAGTAGCTGTTAGTTAAACACCGCTACGTCATACTTTGATAGCAGCAAATGCCCCAACCACCATGGGCGGTCATATTAACTTTCGAGGGGGGCCATATCAACATAAAATACACATATTTGCAATTAGGTGTAATTAGTAAAATTCCTAACTTAATTACAAAGGATGTGGTATGAAAGGGGGGGTGCATGGCCCCATGGCCCCCGCCTTGTGCGACCGTCCCTACCAACCACACGTCTTTATCCACTACAGAAACCCTATATTTACAGTTTGCGATAACCAGTTATTCTGTGCTACATATAACCGATGCCAATGGTAAAAGAATACGTGGCAAGTCAATGCTTTTGTATGCAAACATTTGTTTGTTGATGACGTACAGCGTAGTTATTCTGTGCTACAACCAACCGATGCCCATGGATAAAAAAATACCTGGCAAGTCAATGCTTCTGTATGCATACATTTGATTGTTGATGACGTACAGCGTTTGACTTTATGGTGTAGGCGATAACAAAAACTTCAAAATTTCTTTAAAAAGCAAAAAGTCGAATAAACATAGTAGTTTATTGTCTATAACGCCCTCTGTCGACAGTTTGAATAACTAAATTAGCTTATTGACAATAAGCTATTACGTTTATTCGATATTTTTGCTTCTTAAGGATTTTTTAAGAGTTTTTTGTTATCGCCCACACCGTACTGATAAAACCAAAATAGTTTGTAGGTCTGCGGTTGGTGATTTCAAGTAACTGTGAAAAAATATCTTTGGCTAGTATAAAAATCTGCATCTTCAGATCTAACAGTATTCGACAGATGCAAAGTAAGGAGTTTTCTCCCTTTTCATTTTGTTGGATTGATTTCGACTGCTTGTAAAGAACACTTATATAACTAGATTGTCACTTCTAAATAATAGACTTTTAGTGTGTTGAATACTAAGCAGGTAGAGATCAGACAAAGAATCCTGAATGTAAACATTTCAAATAAGATGGAAAAATTGCGCATGAGAGTTTTGAAGAGGCACACGACGTATATCTATTAATATTAAAAAAATAAAATAAATGAGTTTAGTGCAATACAGTGGCTATTAGCTCCAAAATAACTATACCGGTTGTTTCTCACAGGTAGTTCCCCCTATAACTTTTTTACCTTGTACCATGGAAAAATAAAATTTTGTATATCGATATTTACATAATTATGCATTGGTTAATTAATTTACTTGTTTTCCTTTAGTTCCGGTTTAACCGGAAATTACTGCTACTTTCAAATTTTATATAGCACCAGGTATATTTTATCTTATTTCAATAGAATATGACATTCTGAACGCAATGACACCTTACATTTAGTTCTTTGACACTTTTGCTGTCAAAATTTTAAATTTTAAAATTTCCATCTACTGTGCTAAAATGGTATACCGGGTGATGCATTGCCGGACGGGACATAGAAAATGCTATGTAATTTTTAATGGGGTCAATTATTGGCTCCCTAATTATTTTAGAGAAAAATTCTATTAAAGTTTATTGAAGAGCATGCAAATCTACGTACATGGTAAAAACTTTAGATTTTTCGGTTAACCCGTTTGCTAGTTAGATGCTAATATATTTTTAAAAATTGTTACATTATTATCGCCTCATATTTATGAACAACAATAAAAATACCAGTTAGCGTGACATTACGTTGTCATTTTGAAATTTAGTGCTTTATTATTATCAAAAATCGTACAGTGAAAAGATTAAAGTTGTATTTATACAAACGAATTAAGTTAAGTTAAACTAAACTAGAGTAACAAATTTGACCAGAACTTATGACATCTTATAATATTTACATGCTTCAATAAATTATTAATATTATTACAATAATTAATATGAGCTGGAAATAAACTTAAGATTTAAGAAAATTTTCAAATATTCCTCCATTGACTGCTAGACAATAACCCAGACGTTCAGTAAAATTGTCTTCTTACTATTGGCTTAACTGGTAAATTGAAATTTTATTGCATTCTGCAAAAATGATTATTTTAACTCAGCTAGATTAGAGTAATTTTTATCCTTGTATATCATGCTTTTTAAATGGCCCCAGAGGAAGAAGTCATTTGGCGAAATATCAGGAGACCTGGCTGGCCAATTTATGGTGTGATGTAGGCCAATAACATTTCCATTAGAAGCATTGTGTAAATATTCCCGAGACAGCCAGGGTATTATGTGCCGGGCAGCCATCCATTTGGTACCAAATTTCCTGATTTTCCTGGATACATCATTTAAAGCGGGTAAAATTAGTTCTTCGAGTAGTTCCAAATAAATTCTGCATCACAATTTGATTAAGAAAAACATAGTCCAATGAATATGTTGTCCTGAAAATCCCCACCCAAACATTTACTTTCTGTGGATATTGCGTCCTCGTTTCGACAAATCTGTGCTGGTTTTCTTTGCTCCAGTGAATCGGTAATTTTCATGCATACTCGGTTCATTGTTTTACCGTTAATGTGCACTCATCAGTAAACAAATATTTCTTAAAAATTCCCCTCTGTCCATGTTTGCCCTTGCTATCTAGTGTCACATCAAAACTCTGCCAGTCGTCATTTCATCCCCATCCTCTTAGCTTCTTGATGTCTTCTCCATATTTGTATGAAATGTATTTATGCCTTTCAAAATCCGAGCACTATTGATTGATCTTTTCCATGATATCCTGAAGTTTCCTTGTACTCACCTTACCTCCTTCATTTTCTTCCACGAGCAATAAAATTGTCAAGTCTCTATCATCTCTTACATTTTCTTCTCTTTGAGTATCAAAAGCTAGAGTACTCCTAGCTTCACATCTGCAGTTATTTAATCACCGTGCCTTTGGTCTCAAAATTCTTTTAATAGTCCTATCGACTGTTGATTTTCCCGGTATCGGTCTATTCGACACTGGAGCAGCGAACATGTCTGACAACCTTTTGGTAACTATTTCCTTGATAGTACCATTTAAATCATCAATGACTCCTTCTTCTCAGTAGTATGCAACTCTCATGGTTAATCTTTTTCGCTCTACGATTTTTTGATAAATAATAAAGCACTAAATTTCAAAATGACAACAGTTATGTCACGCTAACTTCGGTATTTTTATAGTTGTTCATGAATAGAGGCTGATAATAATGTAACGGGTTAACCGAAAATCTAAAGTTTTTACCATGTACGTAGATTTGCATGCTCTTCCAATAAACTTCAATAGAATTTTCTCCCTAAAATAATTAGGCGGCAGCCAATAATTGGCCCCATTAAAAATTACATGGGATTTCCTATGTCCCGCCCTGGCGTTTAACTGGCATCACCCGGTATAGTTTAAAGCCAAGTAGCCATGGAAAAATAGAAATTAATCCTCCTTTGTTTTTTATGACTCCTGGTCACTGTCTCTTTTTTAATGGAACGAGGGTGGCTCGTTAGCAAATTCCTAAAAGAGTATTTTATTTTGAATAATTTGGCACATACATAGGCAAAAAACGTTTTTATTCAAATAGCATGTCAAAATAATTTCTTAAATCAGTCTTTTTTCATTATACTAAATAATGGGTGCACCGGTTTATCATAACATCATGATTTGCGTGTGTGTAGAAAAGTCTTTTCTTGAAATACCGCCTATTTGGTACAAAATTATTCGGAATAAATGCTCTTTTAGGATATGCTAACGTGCCACCTCGTTCCATTTCGAAAAAAATAAGTTGCGAACCATAAATAGGATTTTTGCCAGCTTTTGACCTCGCCCTGAGAGGTCGTAAAAAGAAAAGACGAATAATTTTTTTCTGGCCTACTTGATTAAAACAGTGGTTTGCCTAATCATGACACCTTCATGATTGGGAGATTTATAAATTCTGAAATTTTTGATAATAGATGTGACACGTGAGGTCTCATTGTATTCAGAATGTTATATTCCATCGAAATCAGATAAGACATACCGGTGGTGCCATTACAATTTGAAAGTACCAGTTTTACTCCGTTTAAACCGGAAATTATAGAAAACAAATCCAACGATTACAGTGATCACCAATGAAAATGTTGAAACATATGAAAAACTTTTTTATTTTTGATTTTATCAAAAAAAAAAACTATTGTTGGTAAAAATATGTGCATACAGCAAAACTCACAAAACACCTATTAAAATTTAAATAAACCATAGCGTATAAGAGTGTAGGTGCAAATTAACGAATATGGTACAAGAGGAAACAACCCTTATTTTTAAACTTAGAGAAAAATATTATTTGAAAAAGTTGTTTAGAATTAAAAGTTAGGTCATATTTTAAAAGGCAGAGCCTTCTATAAAAACATTGGAAGAAAAACCCACTTTTTCCACTTACCCCGTATAGAGATTAAATCGAACTAAATTAACTGCCGTAAATTATCCTTATTGCCCTTAAATTTCGAAAAATGTCAGAGTTTTGTTATTCATGAAGCATTTTAAGTACATTTGGATCAATAAAAAAACGTAAATTTTTGATTCAATAGGTTCAAAACTTAAAACCCCTTAAAAAATTAAGATTAATTTGCCACATCGTTTTTGCCCTTTAAAGAACGTCTTCTCACATTTTAAAATTTAGTATCATATGTTTGTACAGTACGTCCAATCTAACTTGTCCACATATTAACTGCCAATATTTCTTAAAAAATTATCCAAAAACCAAATTGTACAGTGAATTATCAAGTTTTTTTTGTTATAAGTGATTACACAAAACTATTTTATTAATGGAATATATTGACATAACTTCCATTTTTTCAATGGGACACCTCTGTATAGATTATACCACCATTAAAACGATTCTCCCACCTAAGCGATTTATATTGTTTTTGTTAGGTGTCCTTGAGCCTTCCACAAAAATAATAATACTTAGGTTTGTTTAGCTCCCGTTGTAGAAATAAATGACTCGTGTGAATTTTCCACCTCTACACTTTTGTTCTTATCGATACTACAAAGAATAAACAAACTATTGAAACAAGTTCAGTCGTGTTCGAAACGCCAAAGAGTAAGCTACAAAAATGTCACGCAGTTGCGTCAATTCTCCCGATCTGTTTTGTTACGTGTGTGGAAAGTTTGTGCCAGACAATCAGAAAAAGTCTATAACTACGTATATAAAAGAATGTTACTTTAACTATTTCAAAATTAGAGTTGCCAATCTAGATAAATCGTGGGTGCCACATGTCTGCTGTTCAACTTGCTACAAAAACCTAACCGATTGGTCTCATAAAAAAATTAAGATGCTGCCCTTTACGAAACCGGCCATTTGGCGTGAACAAAGAGATCACATTACCGACTGCTATTTTTGTCTCACTAATCTCAAAGGGCAAAACAGGAAAAAGAAACATACTCTAAAGTATCCTGACGTGAGTTCAGTTGACAAACCTGTGTTCCGTTATGAGGATTTGCCAGCGCATTCATCACTAGACACTGAGACATCACCAAACAGCTCGGAAGATTCGTCCTCTGATCCAGAGTTTCATGAGCCTTCTACTAGTAATACTCCAGTCCTAGTGAGCCAAGAACGACTCGATGATCTATCCAGGGATCTGAATCTAACGAAAGAAAAGGCCGAACTTTTAGGGTCACGGCTTAAACAATGGAATTTGCTCGAACCCGGAGTCGTCATATGTAAATATCGCAAACGACACAGTTTTGTTCTCGATTTTTTTTCGAAAGAGGAAAGCCTAGTGTTTTGTAATAATGTTGACGGCCTATTCGTTAAATTAGGCTATGAGCATGTTCCTTCCGAATGGCGGCTTTTCATCGACTCCTCTAAGATTAGCTTAAAAGCCGTGCTTTTAAACAATGGTAACAAACTTCCATCCATTCCTGTAGCGTACAGTGCTAATTTAAAAGAAACGTATGAAGTGATGAGACTTGTTTTAGACAAAATAAACTACAAAGACTACCAGTGGACCATCTGTGCTGATTTAAAGGTAATTGCATTAATTTTAGGACTCCAAACTGGCTATACAAAATTCTGCTGTTTTTTGTGTGAATGGGATAGTAGGGATCGGTCACAACATTACACTCAAGAGTACTGGCCTGAAAGAACAGCTTATATCCCTGGCCAGAAAAATGTAAAAAATGATCCATTAGTCGATCCCAAAAAATTATATTGCCACCTTTACATATAAAGTTGGGATTAATTAAAAACTTCGTTAAGGCCATGGATAAAAATGGTTCTGGGTTTCAATGCCTAAAAATAAATTTCCTTCTCTCAGCGATGCCAAGATAAAAGAAGGCATATTTGTTGGACCTGATGTAAGGAAACTCATGAAGGATCCAGAGTTTCTGGCAGCATTAAATGACGTTGAAAAAGAAGCTTGGTTGTCTTTTGTAGAAGTGACCAAAAATTTTCTTGGCAATCACAAATCTCCGCAATATAAAAATATCGTCAAAACAATGTTAAAAGCTTATCAAAAAATGGGATGCAATATGTCCTTAAAAATACACTTTTTGCAATCACATCTTGATTTTTTCCACAAAATATGGGAGCCGTAAGTGACGAGCACGGAGAGCGATTCCACCAAGAGATCGCGTCATTTGAAAAACGCTACCAAGGCAAATGGGAACCCTCTATGCTTGCCGATTATTGTTGGTCCATCGTTAGAGAAACACAGGAGTCGTCCTACACCAGAAAAGCCAAAAGATCTAAGCGATTGGAATATTTTAAACCATCGTGAATATTGTAATTCATTGTTTTTCTTAAAAATGTTAAATATAATTATTAAAAATAACAGGAGCTAACTTCGACTTTTTATTTATCGTACGTTTATGCCTTGGCAACAAATATTAAATATATATATATATATTTCCTAAGGTGGGAGAACAAAGCTATTATTTTGTCGCTTAGGACTAAGCTTAAACTGTATTACATGTAATATTTTTCAGATTTAAATGGTCATATTTCCGAAACTAATAAAGATAGATACATCAAATGTAGTATTTTTGTAAAGCTATTAAAAAGACCTTTTTAATGGTGGCATATTATACAGGGTGTCCCATTTAAAAAAAAAGTAAGTCATGTCAATATATTCTGTTAATAAAATTGTTTTGTTTAATCTCTATGACAGAACAAAAACTTAATAATTCACTGTACAATTTGGTTTTTGGATCATTTTTTAAGTTAAGAAATAAAAAGTTATAGGCATTTAAAATGTGGATAAGTTAGATTGAACCCACTTTTTTAACTTTTTATGATTTTTTTTTCTATTACCATAATCCCAATATAGTTTAATTTTTGAAAACATTGTAATTGCAAATCATCAAAAAACATTTTTATTTTTTAAAAGTTAAGATATTTTTATAAGGCAAAAATGACGTGGAACATTAATCTAAAGGGGCTTTTAAGTTTTGGCCTTATTGAACCACAAAAAGCAAAAATTTATGTTTATCTTTTAAATTGATCTAACTGGACTTAAATGCTTTATGAATCACAAAGCTTTAACATTTTTTCGAACTTTAAGGCTAATAAGGATAATTTGTGGCAGTTAATTTAGTTCGATCTAATATCTATACGGGGTAGGCGGAAAAATAAGTTTTTTTTTGAATTTTTTCATAGAAGGCTTTTAAAATATGACATAACTTTTAATTCTTAACAAGTTTTCCAAATAATATTTTTTTCTAATTTCAAAAATAAGGGTAGTTTACTCTTGTACCATATTCTTTAACTTGCACCTACCTCGTAGACGCTATGGTTTATTTAACAACAATTTTTTCTAAACTTTTCTCTAAAGTATCAATAAATAGGTCCGACTTCGAGTTGCAATATAACAAATATTTTTAAAAATTATACTGGATAACGGGTTCCATAAAAATCCTTGTGCCTCTATAAGATGCAAGGTCTGGTATAAAATATGTGCTGTATTTTTTCTAATTTTTTAAATTAATAATAATTTACGAACTAATAAAATAACCAATAAATAAAGACAAATTTGTTAAAAACATATTACATGAAATGCGGGGATCAAACGAACAAAGATATTCAAGCACTTAAACTACTGTTTGCAATGAAACCTATTTATCCTTGGTTTAAAATAAAGTTCGCTTGTAAAAAAAAATAAACACAGACTTAAATACGACACTTTATAAATATTTTCATTTAAGTGTTCTGTTTAGGTTATTAATTTCGTTATATTATAAACAACTTTCTTTAAAAACGATATTTTTGTTATACAGCTTTTATTTTTAATGGTATTTTTATACAGGGTAGTAAAAAGTACCACATCTTTTAAACATCTTTAAAACCGTTATTGCCACATACAGTGTATAAATTTGAATAAGTGATATGTCAGCTCCGTGGCGCAGTGGACAGAGCTTTGATCTTTGAAGCCAGAGGTCGCCGGTTCGATTCCCAGCGGGGGAGGTATATTTAGGTAGAAGTTATTTAAAAATATTGACCGTGGTGGCACCCCTGCGTTGTCTAAAGTGTGCTGTGAAATGCATAACTGCATGTTTCAGTGCTTGGACAATGTTGACGGAACAGGGGGAACGATGGGTTAAACATCTAATAACCCGACACCCAAGGTACTCTGGTATTTAGGCATATGCCTTCGTGGGATGTCAAAATGATAAAAAAGCCCCATTAGAAAATAAAAAAACTAAATTCAAAAAATACCTAAACTTTCCAGAAAGCAAAATAGGTAACGCGATGCTGTGTAATGTTCTGTATAAGTCATTATTATACAAAGCATATTTTTATTTCTGGTACCTTACGCCTACATTACTTGCGAATGTTTATAACTCCAGCTAAGGTATAATCGTTGGAATGTTGGAAATAAATACGAGAAACCATAAAACCATAAACATAATAAGTGCCACTGGTTCTTATTAAAAACCCTTTATCATACCGCTCCGCTTTGCAGTACTATCAGCGCAAAAAGGCGCCAACAAGTGTGGTAATAAAATTTTGGAGTCCACGAGGACTTAAAAACTTTCTCTTATTTGATGCCAACGAGTATTAAAGGTTATGTTTTACTGAAATGTACATAGAACATTCTTTAGACTTTACACTTCTATAGTTAAATAAAGTCGCCGGTAAATATAATTAAAGAATGTCTCATGTTACATTTGAGGCAACATTACAATGTAATATCTCTCTCAAGGAACTTGTGGTAGCATTTTTATAGAGCTTTAAGAAAAATCCGGTTGGCCTAGATAAAGGATTTGTTTTGTGTGGTATCAAACATTTAATCTGAAATATCTCATAAACGGTTGTTTGCATCGATATTTACCAGGTATATCATTTTTAGGCAAAATTATAGGAGAAAAGAAATTTTTAATTAAAGTCATATTATACCGAGGCACCCAAAAGTTATGGTATTTAAAAAAGGCAAAGGACTGCAGGTTGCTCCCTCTAAATTTTATGGGAAAATATTGACAGCTTTCGATTACCAACCCTAAAAAACCATCCAATACCAAATTTGTTTAAAAAATGTTTAAGGGGAAAGAAAATATTTAAAAATAACCAAAATGAAATTAAAACTTTGACACCCTGTATCTCCCAAACGGTCAACTTTTTGACAAAGGTAAATTGCATTAGATCGTTATATTTTTGCCCAAGGAATCTGCTTTGAATATATTTTTCCGCTAATTAGGCTGCAAAAATAAAAAATTGCCCATTTTACTTTTATAGGTACAGACATATTCCATTTTCTTTAATAAATTGCTTAGATTTTGTAATTTTAGTTTTTAATATTTTAAATGAGAGAGAGAAATTCAAAATTGGACAAACATTTAAATGGAAACACCTCTATTTTATTTTATTTTTAAATTTCACACTTAAATCTCTTTTTAATGACACATCACAACATATAGTTTATTTTCAAGATGGCCATAGATCATTTATTGACGACATTCAAATAACGGAACTCTTTAATAAATGATCTATGGTCACCATTTTTAAAATAAACAATATGTTGTAATACGTCATTAGAAAAGATTTTAGAGTAGAATTAAATAATAAAATAAAATAAAATAAAATAAGGGTGTTTCTATTTAAAATGTTTGTCAAATTTTAAATTTTCTCTAATAATAATTACATAAAAAACTGAAATTACGAAATCTAAGTAATTTATTAAGAAAATGGAATATGTCACTAACAGTGAAAGTAAAATAGGTATTTTTTTATTTTCACGGCTTACTGACCAAAAAAATATATTCAAAACAGAAATAATGGTAGCACTTGGTTTTCTTTAAAAATCTTCTCTGACCGCCATTTGGGAAAGAAACACTTTGTATGACATATCATTAAAAAGGAATTTTATACAGAACACAAGTATAAAAGACAAAGTAGGCACCTGTATTTAAAATAAGAAAGTTTATGGTACTTCCGGTTAAACCCGAAGTGATTTTAAGGTCATGATATTGACAAAAAATGTTAATTTATGCTACAAAAATACTGTAAAATTTGTATTAGTCTCTCCTTTAAACTACAACAAAAATTGGAGGGGGGGGTAACAACATCCTGTGCGGAATTAGCTTAAAAATATCCACTAAATTTTTTAACCGCAATTAGGAAACACCTTGTATAAGAAAAAACACTTAAATAAAATAAAGCAAGAGACTACGGCGTCATAAAAACTGAATTAGTCAAAGTCCTATCAACACTGTTATTTCGGTCCCGGATATAAAAATTGAGAGGGTCTGAACTAACAGCAAAGACAATCACGCACAGAAGATTTAATGCCGTCCATAAATCTTCTTTATATTTTTTCCTTATAAATTATTTTTAGTGTATTTTACAGTATAACCTTATAGTACAGGCAATGGGGAGCGAGTTACTTTTGTCCATAATGCATAATTCGGTAGGAGTTATTTTTTTACGGATAGGGGCAGTATGAAGTAATGGACCTAAAAACACAAAATAATTTTGTCATTTTCAGAAAAAACGTTTCGGTCTGTATCTCCGTAATCGCGTACTTAAGGCTTACAATTATAAGGACCTTTATTATAGTTAAATGAATTGAAGCACCCTGAATATTATATTACCTATAAAAAGATCTTTAAAAGAGCTTTAAGAAAACACCACATAAGGAACAGGGTTGGTCCGTATATTTAAACACCGCCTATCTCGTTTATTATACAAGGTAGATAGAAATTTTATAAACACATGTTTTGGAACACTATCCAAACCGTAAAAAAATATAATTTTGCAGATACAGAGTGATCCAAATATGTGTGAGGAAGAAAATTTTAATTTTTTAGAATAGAACACTCTGTATATTATGTCACCATTAAAAAGATCTTTTAAAAGGCTTAAAAA
The DNA here is from genome assembly GCA_014170235.1 of Listronotus bonariensis. Taxonomy (NCBI): domain Eukaryota; kingdom Metazoa; phylum Arthropoda; class Insecta; order Coleoptera; family Curculionidae; genus Listronotus; species Listronotus bonariensis. Next base: position 198,718 of record JACEGR010000459.1, on the reverse strand, counting down.
AATACCACATTTGGTATATCTGTTTTTAATAGTTTTCGAAATATGACCACTTAAATCTGTAAAGAGTAGATGTAATGAAAATTATATCCAAATTTAAATGGTAATATTTTCTAAACTGAAATACAACGTTTATATTTTTATTTAAGTTAATTAATTTTTTCCTGGTTTTTTTATAAAATTTGGGTTTGAGAATATGCCTGTAGGCAAAAATTGAAAATATACTCATATTATTACCTAAATGTAGAGGAAAATCACTGTCCTTGTTTATGTTGAACATTCCATAATTTTTGTACGTCGATATATTAAAGCTTATGAAAACATTTTTTTAATATTTTTAAGCAAAAACCATACCTAGTAAATATCGTCACAAGAAACCGTTCTTTCAGATAAGTTTTTAAAAATTAAATAAGATATTTTTTTACCTTATCTAGGAACCAGAATTTTTACAAAAGGGTTGTGCAAAATGCTACTTTAAATTCAAGGCCAGAATAAACAATTTGGCGCAATTTTCTTTTAGCGGATAAAATAATTGTTTGCGAGATCAATCCATCTCGCAAACCAATTTATTTTTGGGCTAAGCTAAATTGCATTAGTTCGTACTTTGGTCCAGTAAATTATAAAAGCATTAAGAAAAACCGAGGGCCTAGATGAAGCGTAAAGAAATAAGAATAGAAAATCTTTAGCACGAATTAAACCGTTTAATGTGAAATATCTTAAAACCCTGTTGGTCGTAACAATTATTTTTATAGGTTTTTTTTTTCTAAAAAGTATAGAAAATGGGAAATATTTCTACTGTAGCAATAATAAAACAAGGTATAAAAAGTTATGTGTCATTTAAACACACAGAAATTTGCAAAGTGGCTACCTTCACATAATACAGAAACAGAAGGGAGATTTTAGATGGAAAACTTTGTGTTATTGTAGATATTTTTTTAATAATAAGTTAAATAAAATTCCTCACAACGATCAACTCTTCAACTAAAAAATTACATAAGATCGCTTATTTGACCCAAGAAGTTTGAGGAGGTGTGGTAGTTTGTAGAACTGTTAGAAACACCGTTGTTGGATAAAATGTGGCAAATAAACATAAACTTACTGTCGGCTATACAGTATCAGCTAATAAAAGGTTCACTGGCAATGCGAAAAGATACGATCGAACGGGTCTGAATACCACCAGATAGAGATTTAATAATAATCTTATATGTAACCAAGATGAACACCGCACAGTGTGACTGTAATATTCTCAAATATATTATATGTTTGAAGAATTGGAATTAAACGATTTGACAAGAAAATAAAATTGTTTCAAAATTTTTTATTTGACGGTAAGTTTGAATTAAAGTGGCCTATGTTTAATAAAATCAATGTATAATAATAGCGGGCCTGTAATGAGAGTTAAGAAAATAACAAAGATGTCTATCAGAGAACTGAATAATGGAAGGCCTAATTTAACGGGCTAAAACAATTGTTTTTATACTTACACATTAATGAATATACTAGCATATAGAAACCTGAACAACGGAAAACATATTCTATTTTAGTAATATTTGAATCAAGATATATTGCATCCAAGAATGTGGCACCTCTCGAATTTCATATAAAATTACTGTAAAATAATGTGAAAGTTTTACATTTTTTAACATGCCTAAACTACGCCAATTAGAAAATCGTTTGTTCTTGAAGAATCTTTAGAATACTTGGCAATAAAATAATTTTTTTATATGATAAACACAAGCAAGAACTGTTTAAAATGACATCCTTATACATTTGGTTTCATTAGTCGCCAGTGGCGGACTAACCTTGCCAAAATGGTGTTAATATTATCACCTGTATAGAGTCAAAGAATTAAAATAAGATTTTTGGGTAGCTTAACCTGAATAAAAATAGGCACTCTTTGTAGATATTGATAAGCTAAGCGTTTTTAAAAACCCTTATGAGGGGGCATCTGAAAAACATTATTTATTCTGTTGTAAATAATGATACTGTCCCGCTGTAGTAAATCCCGAACTCCCTTCAGGCTCACCTACCATTATGATAAAAGATGTTGAAGAATAAGTTCCGGCCCATTTTAGAGACTCTCAGGTGTTAATTTTAAACTAAAATTAAGACAAATCTTGTTTTAATTTGTTTATTTAAAAGTTTATTGAAAGGACAAAATATCTGTAGCATCTGATTATAGGCAATCAACAAATCTTAATTAATATCTTTGTATGTTTCTATTAGCATTGCCAAAAGTTACAAACGGAATTATCGTTTAACGTTGTTAAATGTTCAGACTGACACATTTAAATGTTTTCAAAATAAATTTACAGGGCAGTAGGAAAAGAAGTTTCAAAGTTTCTGTAATAATACAGTAATAAATGTTTCTTTAAAAAAAAGTATTTGTTATGACGGCTTCCTTAAAATACAGGGTATTACAGAATGTTGTGATATCATACTCTAAGGGCTGGTCCTTCTATTAGATATCTGATTAAAAAGTTTGGCCCTGGAATTTCTCGTTCCTAAGGTACAGGGTGTTAAACTTGTAAAAAAAGGTTTTCTTATATCTGTAAATATCCTTAAACCATTTTTTAAATAAAGCAATATTATTTATGGCATTGAGGGAGATTATTTTGTGACTAACTTAATTACATTTAATTTGTCCAGTGGCGTCTTGACCGGCAACTGAAGGAATATTGTAACAAAACTCGGTATGCCCTGACTGTGTAAATGTGTGTAAACTTTGGTACTTTGTTTACATAAGGTTAATATAAATATAGCTTTTATGTCTTCTATTTGTTTTTTGTATCATGTTTAGTTTACGAAAAATACAATTTACTTAATTGCGTATTTTTAAACCATAAAAGGAGCATTTTGGGAACTTTTTCTTTTAAATAATGGGTTAATAATTTTTTATTAGCAATTTAGGTAACAACAACAATAAATACTCATTTAATAAGGTTGATATCTAGTCTAACTATTTTTACAAAAAAAAAATAGGTTTTTGGAAACTTAACACCCTATTTTGCCTTACCCTGTATACCCTTAAAGATAATAGCATTCTGATAACAAATGCAGATACTACAGAATCAACCCAACATAACAGTATTTTTGTTTGTTTTAATACGTCAAAATTAAACAAAAAATACGAGGATGTTAATGTATTACGTTTTTAATGGAAATTGGTGGAATGGAATTAAATAATTCTTTAGAGTTGGATGGCAATATTTTTAAAACCAATAAAAATAGACATAATAAATGTGGTATTTTTAAAGCTCCTTGAAAGGTCCTTTAAATGGTAGTATATTATACAGAATTTTCCATTAAAAAAAATCATAGAAACCATTTCTCGGCATGGTCATTTTGTATCGGTAATTTTAATTCTACAGTAAAAAAATTACCTTTTTAATCTATTCTTTAATTAAATAGGGATTTGACCATGCCAAGAAACGGTTCTTATTTATTTGCGCGAAAATAGTACAGTGTTTTCATTTATATTTTGCCACCGACTTTTAACTAGGTATAACCAAAAAGGATGAAAAAAACAGCCTGTGTAAAGTTTAATACTTATTTATTTATTATCTTTTGAGCACAAACAAAACAATTAAACATCAAAAACTCAAAAAAATGAAAAGTAAACTTTCTTTAAATGGAACATCCTGTATATTATATCACCATTAAAAAGGACTTTTAAAAATAGTTTTCAAAATATGACCCTTAAATCTGAAAAATAGTAGATATAAATTCCATTATAAAGGGTCCGCCAAATAACTTTTTTATATATAAATAAATAATAAAAACTATTAAAAAAACTACTGAATATTTTGTCAAATTTCTTTTTTATTTGAAAGTATAATCCCGGTTAATAATGAAAAATAATTTCATTCAAATGGCTGCCTCGGCTGGTCATGCAGTAGCCTACACGATTCGTCCAATTTTTAAGCACATTATTGATTGTGTGCATCTGTATTTCACCAATGGCTTCACGAATTTTGTACTTTAAAGCGTCAATTGTCTCTGGCTTGTCGGCGTAACACTTATCTTTGACGGCACCCCACAAATAATAGTCCAACGGTGTCAAATCGCAGCTCCGAGGTGGCGAAACGACATCAGCTCTGCGGCTGATAATGCGATCTTCAAAAACAGGGCGCAAAACATCGAGTGTAGCTTCGGCTGTGTGGCACGTAGCGCCGTCCTGTTGAAACCAAATGTTGCCAATATCCTCATCTTCAATTTTTGTGAACAAAAATTCGTTCAACATGGCCCGATAATGATCGCCATTGACTGTAACGGTCATTCCTTGCTCATTTTCGAAGAAAAATGGCCCAATTATGCCTCTGGACCAAAATCCGCACCAAACAGTGACTCGTTTTGGGTGCGTCGGCTTTTTAATGTATGCGTGCGGGTCTTCTGTGCCCCAAATGCGACAATTTTGCTTGTTTACATACCCGCCAAAATCAAAATGAGCTTCATCTGAAAAGATGATTTTTTGGCAAAATCGGCATCAACATTACCAGTGATTTTCAAAGTAATGTCGCAATATTTCCCAGCGTTGTTCAAGCGTATACACAACCATATTCGTTCAGCGGAAGGATATAACTAATTATCTGTCAAATCAAACATGAGCTAAGTGTTACCATTCACGAAATAAGACGAAATAAGCATTAGTTGAAAAAAAACGTTAAATGTCGGACCCTTTACCTACCTATGACACTAAGCTGGGACTGTAGATGATATGGAAATTATAACCAGATTTACAATGCGATATTTCCAAAAGTATTAAAGATAGATATACCAATATGTGGTATTTTTGTAAAGCTTTTAAAAGACTTTTTAATGGTGACATAATATATAGGGTGTCCCATAAAAAATACCTGGAAAAGCATAAAACTTTTATTCAGAGCGTTTTTTTTATCTCTCTTGGTTATAGTTAAATATGGGTGGGAAAATATAAATAAAAACTAATAAAAAAGTCAAAAATCAAATTTGTTTCAAACTTTTTGGTTTAGAAAAATATGTTTTGTTAAAATGTTCAAAAATAGTCTATTGATGCATAAGAGTCATCTCCCATTTTTTTTAAATATCTAAATACATTTAAAAGTAATTATATAAAGAAAAATAATAATAATACATTTTTAACAATCCGTGGTTCAAGAATCAAGACGTTTAGAACATATCTTCATATAATTTTTTTCTTATTTTTCATTGTAGAATCAGCCCTTTAAGTTTGTCGGTAGAGGTACTGACCACCCTGTATATAATAGTTATTTTTATTTTAGGGTATTTTTATTATAATAAATAATAATGTTATGAAATGTTATTTTATAGGGATTTTCGCAAAGCACACTGGTAAGTTGTAAAAGTTTTTTAACATGTTTGATGATTTGAGTTTATGGCTTTTTTTATATCCCTGCTTTTGAGGGCCGAAATTTGTGTTTGATATTTTTACTTAACATCTTAGAAGATTTACTCCGAAAAGATAAAAATATATTACTAAAGTTTTATTAATTTCTACCCATATAGGTTTGATTTTTATATCAGTGTTTGTGGTTTGTTACTCATTATCTCTTATTAAAAATCGAATAGAAAAACTGTAGATCTAAATTACATTTATTTTTAAGAGAACTTATGGAGAAAATAATCTGTTGTTTGCTCTTTAAGATATACAGGGTGATTCTTAATCTATACGTAAATTCTAAGGACAAATAATTACTTTAAGGTAGTTCTACCGGTACCACAAGAGTCAAATGAGTGCTTAAGGTAATTTGACTACCGTGATATTTCTATTTCTAATCATACATAAAAATCTACTGCACAAGCATCTTTTAACAAGTTGTCGGTTTTAAATGGTTATGTTTATTTACTAATAAAATCTTATCACCCTTATTATATCACAAAATAAAATTCACCGAAAAGGCAAAACAGTCACTAAAAAAATGATTAAAAGTGCAAGTACCATAAAAATTTAAGAGTAGATATGAAAAGTTTCTGTCACCTAACCTTTTAACTAACGTAAATATTAATACATCGGATTAAGGTCGTCGAATTGTTCACTTAAAAACACTCGAAAAAAAATATGTTTTCTAATTATTGCGGATATTTATTATCACCTATTGGATCTTGTAACCGAAAAATGTATTGGTCTGGCATCAATTTTATGTTCCCATATAGCGTATTTGAAAAGTTTTTCGGGCGCATCATTACTCTTCGGTGGCATTTCCACATATCAGTAACATATCATATTTTTCTCAATTATTTATTAATTACTCTTATCACAAGCTCTGAAGGTAAAATTTTATTTGGCCAAAATGTTCAGACTTGTTTTTCTTTCGTGAATACAACTTTCATTAAAATCTGAACGTCAGATTTCTTGAAGTTAAATAAAATCTGCAATTTCTCATAAGGATCAATGTTATAATAAATTATTTTATAATATTTATAACTTTTTTTATAGTTTTCTGTAGACCATTGAAAATTTAACTGGTTGATATTATTATTATAAAGTACCAATATGCTTAGTTTCATAATTTTCTGAACATTAATTCTTACACTGGTAGTACTACCTTTAAGGGGTTACAACTTGAAAACCAATAAGTACCAGCTGAATTTTTTAATATTTGAATTTTACATGTAAAGGTAAATAAAAAGAACATAAATAATCCAATAAGTGCGTCAGCTTATTGTAAGAAAACTTATTTAAAGCAAAAAATTGCAATTTTTATAAAAATGTTTTAAAAAGACGGTAAAAAACTGATAAAAACAAAAATATATATATTTATACTAATTCATACATATCTGGAATCGATACTGAAGTTTCCATATTGTTGCTTGGTTGTCAAAATAAATACATAGTGTATTATATTGTTGCTTTTGTTTGTTTTCCTTGTTGGAAAGTGTTTTGATAAGTTTGATAACTAACCTATATAAACTTCATTTACTGGTGGAGTGTATTGGTGCAATGTAATGTTTTCTGTTTGTTTACAGGGCATGTTAGACAAAACTTTACTTGGCATATATCATATGATAAATTATATACATATATATACAAAACAGACTTGTTAATATAAATTAAGGTACAGGGTGGTGTCTTTTCGTTGGCCTTTCATGAAATAGCCAAAACTAAAAGAGGAAAAGCAAATCTCATTGCACAATCTCGGTTTTGATTTTGAAACAAGTTTAGTGGTAAAAGTAAATCATCGCTAACGTGATTTGTTTTGGAGATACAGAGTGGTTTTCATTTTTTTTTTTTTTTTTGAATTTTGCCAAGCACTTATAACTGGCTTGTGATTAGAAGTAGAAAAAAATTGTAAATTGAAAAGTGTTAGGGCTTTTTATATTATCTCCATCGCATTTTATTTTAAAGCGTCAATACTGGGTCTCCTTAAAAGCCGTAAAAAATGCCACATTTATTTTATTTTATTTTTTATAGTTTCGGAAATAGAGCCATCGTCAGGATTTTCATAAGAAATATAATCTTTTATGTCTTTGTGTGTCGTGAAAATTATATCTACTCATATTTAGGTGTTGATGACCATATTTCCAGAACTATAAAAGCTTGAAATGTATTCAAGCTATTTGAAATAAGTCTGCAATAATAATACAATTTATAAGGTGTTTCATTAAAAGAACTCCTGACGATGGCCATTAAAAGCCTAAATACTAACGTACCGTGGGTGTCTTAAGCGAGGTAAGAGGGAGTTTGTTGACACGGGACTTAAACACTTGAAGATTTGGGGGAAAGGAAAGACCTCCGCGGGCAGCAGGTTCCACAACCTAGAAACTCTAAGGATAAAAGAACGAACAAAGTGGGAAGTTCGGGGCCTGTCCAGTTGGACCGTATAGGGATGCATACGCGCGGAACCACGAGTTTCTCTGTTGGGAACCGTAAGTGGAGGAACTATACTGGACAGTTCTTCAGAGCAGAAGCCATGGAAGTACCTATAAAAAGCGATAAATCCCCCACAGCCCGACGATGTGCAAGAGAGGGAAGCCTTTCTGTAAGTGAAGGATCATTAATGAGACGAATAGCTCTTCTTTTGAATAGAATCAAGAATGCTTAGGGTTGTGGGGGACGCCATGCCCCAGATATGAGAACAATATTCCAAGGAGGTCGGATTTGGGACACATATAAAGTGTATAAATTAGAAGGGGAAAAATACTTTTTGGCTCGAAAGAGAAATCCAAGCTTTTTTGAAGCTGCCGTGGCTATAGATACAATGTGATTATGCCAGTTAAGGTTACTTTCAAATGTGACGCCCACAAGATTAAAGGTGTCTTTGCTCTGTAAAACTTGGCCGCTCATAAGTAGAGGATGAGTATTTGATGACTCTTTTCGCGACAAGGAACATGATTGTGTTTTGGATGCATTAAAATGGACGAGATTTTAGCGCCCCAATCCAATATTAAATTAAGATCCTGCGAAAAGAGATATCTGCATCGCTCTGCGTTTGTTTTCCAAGTCAGGTTTAGTAATGGGTTTAGGAACCTGAAAACTGGAGTGAAGGGTACTATCGTCGGCGAAACTATGAATGGAATTAGTTGTGGACGAGAGAAGGTCGTTGATGTGAAGAAGAAACAATGTTGGTGCCAGAACTGAGCCCTGAGGGACTCCAGCATTTACTTGGTGAAAGCTTGAAGAATGGCCGTCCACAATAACTGATATACGACGATCAGATAGATAACTAGAGAGCCAAGTACAGAGTTTAGTTGAAAGACCATAGGAGGGAAGTTTATTAAGAAGTGCGGCATGCCAGACCTGGTCAAAAGCTTTGGATATATCAAGAGCAACGATCTGGGACTCACCTAGAAACTCAAGAGACTTATTCCAGCAGTGTGATACGAAGGAAAAGAAGATCTGCTGTAGATCTTTTTGTGCGAAATCCATACTGCCTGTCATGCAAAATTTTGTGTTTTTCTAAGTACTTAAGAATTTGTGAATTAATTAAGGTTTTTCCATTACTTTAGTTTCCAAAACCTTCTATTAAAAATTAGTATATACAATGTAGTGTGTTTTAAAGCTTTTTAAAAACTTTTCCAATGGTGATAACATATACATGATGTTCCATTAAAAAAAAACACTTTATTTTAAAACTTAAATTCTACGTAAAAATTCCTTAAACTTTCCTATTTCCATTTTTTTCTATAATAGTAATAAGACGATTTCAATTATTTAATTTTGGGTAAAATAATTTTTAATGTGAATATTATTAGTATTCATATTTTAGTTGTTTGACACATTTTTTTTAACGTTTTAAAAAATTACTAGCAAGTCAGTCATTTTCTTTATCAGTTCAGTTTATATTTTTTTATTAAAAAACGTGATTAAAGTATAATGCACTTAATTTTGGGTTCTCTCCATATGGACTGTAAAGGTAAAAATGGAAGTTTGTATTACACAACTGGGAGCTGCTAGGGAAGAAATTATGAGGGCTTCTATCTCGACACATAAACAGTAAAAATATCTGGAGAGTCTGGTTTAAAATACATACGGGGCAGATTAGAAGAATATGCTTAACCATTTAGCCAGTCGCAAAGTGTTACTTAAAAAAAAGGAAGCCTTTAATTAATAGTAAATAATTGATAACAATAATAATAATGATAATAATATAAGATTAAGGATATTATTAAGGCAGTGTGGTTTTCGTCCCAAAAGATCTATGGCAAATCTTCTTTCCTTCGTATCCCACTGCTAGAACAAGTCTCTTGAGTTTCTAGGTGAGTCCCAGATCGTTGCTCTTGATATATCCAAAGCTTTTGACTAGGTCTGGCATGACGCGCTCTTTAATAAACTTTCCTTCCATGGTCTTTCAACTAAACTCTGTACTTGGCTCTCTAGTAGGGGTGTGCGAATATCGTTCAAATCGAATATTATTAATATTCGATTCAAAATTCGAATCAAATAATTCGAATTTTCGAATTATTTAAAATTACACGAATCAATTTGCAAAATTTCAAAGAATCCGAAAATGTTTAAATATTTTACAAATAATGCGAATTATTCACTAATTATCAAAATGTGAATGGATTTAAATGGATTATCTATTTTATTCAATTGAGATTCCATAACATCGGGCATCAAAAATATTTTACTGACCAATAATACCTATCCTTTTTGATTAAAAATTAATTATCCGAAGAAGACAATTGCTTAATTTTAATATACAGGTTGATTTAAAAATCGATCACAAAACTTAAGGGGGTGATTCTACTTGACATAATAAGGGTAGAGCTTCATATATTTTTTTTCTAAATGTCATTCGTTTTCGAGTTACAAGCCGTCAAAGTTCAATTTTGATTTGGATTTTTTGTTATATTGCATTTATGTTTTTAACTAATCCAGGTGATATTTAGCACACAAATCGAGCTTTGCAGATTCTAAAATCTTAAGACAAAAGTACTCTTTTTAAATGCCGCCAGAGGGCACTTTTACCTAAAACTTAAAATTTATTTACATCATAACCTTTTTATTTTGACAGATATCGCAAAGCTGAGGGCGCCATTTCATAGACAATCAAAAACTTAGAAAATATAGTTACTCTTTATTGAAGTCGATAAACCTCATCGTTTGGGCACCTATTGACATAAAAGTTTTCATCAATTTCAATTAAATAACCTACATACATACAGGGTGTCCAGTAACTCAACCGACAAACTTCACGGGACAATTCTACAACAGAAAAAAAGAAAATAAATTCATATAAACATACGTCCTAAACGTCTTAGTTTTTGAACTACGGTATGTCAAATATTAAAAAAAAAATATTTTATCTTTGGACAATACACGAAGGCTGAAAGCCTAAATACTAACGTACCGTGGGTGTCTTAACTCTTTTAATTTTTAACACCCCGTAGTTCCAAAACTAAGACGTTTAGGACATATGTTTATATGAAGTTTTTTCTTATTTTTGTTGTAGAATCGTTTGGTTAAGTTTGTCGGTTGAGTTACTGGACACCCTGTATGTATATAGGTAATTTGATTGAAATTGATAAAAACTTTTATATCTATTGGTGCCTATACGGTGAGGTTTATCGACTTTAATAAAGAGTACCTTATTTTTTAAGTTTTTGATTGTCTATAAAATGGCGCCCCCAGCTTTGCGATATCTGTTAAAGTAAAAAGTAATGATGTAAATAAATTTTAACTTTTAGGTATTTGGTATTGCCGGTATTTAAAAAAAATACTTTTGTCCTAAAATTTTAGAATCTGCAAAGCTTGAGTTGTGTGCCAAATATCAAGTCGATTGGTTAAAAAATAAATGCAATATGGCGAAAAACCATAATAAAAATTGAACTTTAACGGCTTGTAACTCGAAAACAAATGACATTTTGAAAATAAATTATATGAAGCTCTACCCTTATTTTCTCAGGTAGAATCACCCCCTTAAGTTTCGTAATCGATTTTTAAATCACCCTGTATATTTATCTCAGTAACAAAAAAATCTAGATACTTTTATAGTAGCAAGAGATCTTTGCAATTCATTTTAGCTTTTATAATTTAATATTTACTTTAAAAAAATGTATGAGAAAAACACTGATAAAAAAATAACTTGATTCAAGAGCCAAAATCTTGACTTAATAACACCATCCGGAAAGAATAGTTTTCTTTAATCAAAACAAAAGAATAAAAATAATAAAATTTCTGATCTATGAAAAATATTTAAGAACAAGAATAGTTTTTAGCTCAAGAATTAGGAATTTATTCTCTTGGCTCCAAAAAATTATTTTAATAATTGTTTTATTTATGTAATTAAATTTTATGGTTTAAATAAAATGTATATTATTTGTCAAATTAATATTTAGATATCAAACATAACATATCCTAAATTTAATATCCCCGAAAATTTGCGATTACTACAATAATTCATAATAGTTCAAACAAAAATTGAAATATTCGAAAAAAAATTGAATTATTTAAAATTTCTCGAACTATTCGAATTTGCTTGAATTATTTGGGAACTTTTAAATTTACGACTCATTCAACTTTTAAATTGAATATTAATATTCGATTTGATACGAATAATTCGTAAGTTCGAATTATTCGCACATCCCTACTCTCTAGTTATCATTCTGATCGACGTATGTCAGTTATTGTGGATAATCACACTTCAAGCTTTCACCAAGTAAATGCGGGAGTGCCTCAGAGCTCAGTACTAGCAATTGTTTCTTTTTCACATCAATGACCTTCTCTCGTCCACAACGAATTCCATTCATAGTTTTGCCGACGATAGATTTCCTTCACTCCAGTTTTCAGCTTCCTAAACCAATCTCTAAACCTGATTTAGAAAGCAAACGCAATGCGATGGAGATATCTCTTTCACGAAGGACCTTGATTTAATATTAGATTGGGGAAAAAATCTCGCCCATTTTAATCCATCCAAAACAAAATCATGTTCCTTGTCGCGAAAGGAGACATCAAATACTTATGAGCGAACAAGTTACGCAGAGAAAAGACAACTTTAATCTTGTGGGCGGCACATTTGAGAATAACCTTAACTGGCATAAACAGATTATATCAATAGCCACGGCAGCTTCGAAAAAGCTTGGATTATTCTTTAAGCCAAAGCATTTTTCCTTCTAATTTGTACACATGGTGTGTCCCAAATCCGACTTCCTTAGAATATTGTTCTCATATCTGGGACATGGCGTCTACCACAATTCTTAGCATTCTTATTTTCATTTTAAGAAGAGCTGTCGCCTCATTAATGATCCTTTACATACAAAAATGCTTTCCTCTCTTGCTCATTGCCGGGCTTATTGCGTTTTTATAGGTACTTTCATAACTTCTGCTCTGAAGAACTGTCCAGTATAATTCCTCCACTCACGGTTTCCAACAGAGAAATTCGTGGTGCCGCACGTAAGCATCTCTATAGAGTCCAACTGAACCTTCCACTTTGTTTGTCCCTTTATTTTTAGAGTCTCAAGAATGTAGTCTTCGCTTGCCCTCCAAACTTGACACGTATAAAGCCGGCATTAAGCTAAGTACCCTACTTAGTTTCACTCTTAAATTTACTCTTGCATACTGGGGTAATATTTTAACTACTCACTGACGTAAACTGACATGATAAGACCGCAAGTAATCCAGATATTTTCTGATTTCAACATTAGAACATTTAATGAGAATTTAAGATGTTAATTCCTGGAAAAGGTAAGGATGTTAGCGTTTTATCCTTGTAATGTATTACCTTCTAGTTAAGAAGTTTAGTGGAACTAATGTGTAACTTGGAAAGTTTTAGAAAACAAAGTTGGATTTAAATTAAGTACGTAAAATTATAAAGGAAAAGAAATATTTCTGGTATACATATAAGTTAAGTAAATGCATCATTAAAATATAAAATGTAACAAAAATTATGGTCTGATTCAGATCTGTTTTCTTATTAAATCTACGTTAATTTCGTCTTTTTCGTTTTTTGCTTAATTTATAAATATAATATTTAATATTATATTATTATACACCATCACAAAGTTAGTGCTGGTGTACCTAACTTACCTCGTATAGAGATTAGATCGAACTAAATTAACTGTTGTTAATTATTCTTATCGACCTTAAATGTCAAAATGAAAATGTCAAAGCCTTGTTATTTTAAAAGCATTTGGGTACATTTATATGATCCCAAAAACAAAAGTGATTTTTGTTTTTTTCTGGTTTAGTCTTTGTCTTATAAAATTTATTTTTATGAATTCGTTTTGTGTAGATTTTTTCTAAAATAGTTTTTAAACTTCTTTGAACTTTTTTCTTATTACTATAATCCTAATATATTTTTTAAACATTGTAATGGAAAATCATAAAAATAAATTGATATTTTTCAACAGTGAAGACGTTTTTATAAAGCAAAAACGATAAACAAACAATAATCTGAACGGACTTTTAAATTTTAACCCTATTGAACCACAAAAAGCAAAACATTGCGTTGGTTTTTTAAGTGCTCCAAATGTACTTAAATGCTTTAAAAATTACAAAGTTTTGACATTTTTCTGGTTTGGGGGCGGTAAAAATTATTTACGACAGTTAATTTAGTTCAATCTAATCTCTATACGGGGTAAGTTGAAAGTTTTTTAATTTTTTTAATGGACGTTCCGCTTTTAAAACATGTTATAAGTTTTAATTCTAAACCAGTTTTTTAAATAATATTGTGCTCTATGTTTAAAAACAGGGGTAGTTTTTTCTTATACTAAATTTGTAAATTTGCATTTACCTCGTACGTGATCGGTGTTTTGTGAGTTTAGGCATATGCAGAGATTTTTATTAGGTATAGTTTTTTTCAGAAATCAAAAAAAAAGAAAGTTTTCCATATGGTTCAAGTTTGCTTATAATTCAAACTTTTCTTTGTCAAATTTATACAAAAAGTTTTACTTAACTGTTAATACTTTTGCTCCTGTTTTAAATTAATCTGTTACAATTACTTAAACTTCAATTTCAACTGTTTTACTTTTACCTTTGTCAATGTATCATATTTCTTGCAGTTGGTAACAAGTTGTATAAGACAAACTGGAAAACTTTTGTTAGGCAACTGTTTAGTATCGAAGTTTGAAATTATCTTTATACAATGTACCTTAGATATCTTTAGTAACTTAAGGAAGTGCTTATCATATTTTAATAAATTAAAAAGATGTTTGCACAAAACGAGACTCATAGAAGTATTAATTGTGTTACACGATTAAATTTTGTTTTTCAATTTATTGGGCGTATTGATGGTATTTACAGCGATAAAGCATTACAGCGTCCGAGCACTGGTCTTTTTAAAAAATTATTGATTGACGTTTTGAGGTTCTAGTAGGGCATTTTTACATAAACAACGAATAATTTAGTAATACAACCTATTTACAAAGTCAATAAAAAATATGTTTTTAAATATTATTAGAAATCAGAATAATGTTTTTTAAATAGCTGAAACTTTCGCAATTTTTATAATGCCAGTAGCAGAATAGGGTTATTTGTAGAAATAATACAGGGCTTAAGAAAAATATATTTGCATGCGCTGTGACACTGCAGTTATTTAAATGCAGCCTTTTTAATTTATAATAATTAATTCAAATTTTAATAAACAAAAATAAAATCGTTTATCATAATAATATAATAAAATATACAGAGTGGGCCAAATTAAACTTGCACACTTTTTAACTAATAATAACTTTTTAACTGTTGCGCCCATCTTTTTATTTTTAAGGGGCTAATGGGTAGATATGTTTTCTCTAGGTTTGCCAATTTTGTTTAAATAGATTTAAACGGGACTAGACTTACGGACCTTTTTCCAAAATGATGCATTAAACTTCGTTGCACAAAAAATTAATTTAATCTACAATTATGTTAATACGTTTATTTTTAATTAATTTACTATTAATTTTGGTCAGTATCATTCAACCTCACATTTTTGATTTTAAAAGAACACTAAAAAAGTTTATTTTTAAAATCGAGAGAAATGCATGCTTTATGGGAAGCACTATTTATCAAAAATATTTATAATTCCTAAATCCTCAAAATTGTTGACAGATTCGCTTTTACTGAATTATTTTTTATAGTTTGACTACAAGGAACACATATTAGCTCAATTGTAGCTAAATCCATTTTTTTTGCAACGAGGTTCAATACAGTATTTTGGTAAAAGTCTTGTAAGTCCAGTCCTGTCTAAATTTATGTGACCAAAGCCATTTTTTGGTGTTAAAACGGTATAAAACATTTTTAAAACAATATATTTTCTTGGTAAACGGTGACGTTATGTACGTCGCGTATTTTTCGTAAACTTCTTACGTGGCTGTACATAGCAAGTGAAAAATGTTTATATTCAGTGTAAACAAAAGTACATATTAACCGTAAAAAATAAAAATCATAATCATAACCTAAAAGTTTATTGGGCTGTGACGCAACGGTTTGGAAACATAAATTTTCTTGATTTTTGTATTTATATTATCATTTTCGAATACGGTTTGAACCATTGAGACAAATACGGTTAGCAAAAAAATTTGAATCAAAATTGGCAAACATAGAGAAAATATATCTATCTATTTGCCCTTTAAAAATAAAAAAGATAGGCGCAACAGATAAAAAGTTATTATTAGTTAAAAAGTGTGCAAGTTTAATTTTGCCCACCCTGTATAGCGTGTTTTTTAATATTAATTTTACGAAAAAAGTTATTCCTTATAAAAAGTTCTGCACGGTCTAAAACCCAAAATGCAATCATACATTTTTTTTGCAGTGGTATGCGAGGTTTGTTAAAAAATATAAATTTTGTTCAAGAGAATAGTACCTTTATTTTTATACAACCAAAAATTTAAAAAAAAAATGTTTAGCATTAATAATAACAATGCAAATTGGTTATTTATCTAAAAGAAAAACTCTTTTACATTTTTCTGTAATATTTTCGCTGTTTTGGCTGTTCTTAACCTTAATTTACATATAAAATATTACATTTCGAAGTAAGTATGCAATAATGTACAACTTAAATTTTTATTGTTAATGCATAAAAATTAAAAAAAAATCTTAAAAATTAACAAGGATTCATATTTAAATGTTAGTTTTAAACCTCTTTTCGGGGGTAATTACATAAGTGCATATAAAAAAAAATTAACAATACAACAAAACCCAATCTTAAAAAATCTAATAATGGTTCTCAACAATTAAAATCACGACAGTGCAATTTTTGATTTCTACTATGCAATTATCGCTGTAATCAAGCAATAATTGTCGATTAGACAAATGGGTGAGTGTAATTGTCTTTATAAATATTTTTGATATTATAAAAAATAAAGGTACTTTCCTCTTAAGCAAAATTCATATTTCTTGAGATACCTCGTAAACCACTGTAAAAATATAATATCTGATAATTGCATGTTGCCAGGTATGTTTACCCTCAACTGGCTTGCGCACAAACCGGTTTTTCGCCCATGAAATGTTACTTTTGTGTCGCGCAGGTCATAACATTGGCAATCCATCGAGATCAGTGAGCTGCACTAAATAACCTAAATAAAAATATCTTAAAAACGGTTGGTCAGAGCTATTCTAACATTTGTATTAGAAATAAATAAATTTACTTTAATTAATTTGACCCAAATAAAAAACAACTAATTTTATTTTTATATTTTAAAGCTTTTTCGAACCAAACACGTTTTTCTGTTTTGTGTGTTATTTGTGAATTATGCCAATTAGTAATTATACAACATGTTGCAACAGATTTTTTCGTTAAATTAATAATAAAAAAGTTTTCCATATAGTGCGAACTTAAGTAGACACGCTGTATATATATTTTTTTTATTTAGAATTTTAGCTAAAATAAACAGAATTGAGATTTAAATGGCAAAAGCTAGTTTTGATTTAAACATTTAGACTTTAATTATTGCGTGTTTTATTGCAAAATATTTATTTTTGATTTTAGGACTCTAACGTTTTTTATTTCTATCCTTATAGAGAGCATTATATTATACCCCGACTTACGCTACCCCAACTTACGCGATTTCATTGTCTCGTCTATTCGTCTGGAAAAAACTCTGTCCATTTGTTTTCTCCACTGTGGATCAGGCGAAATCAGTGCCAGGGCCTGAAGAAATCGGCAATGTGATCGAACTTGGTAGACAAATAAATTTAGAAGTAGATAGTGATGACGTCCAAGAGCTGCTGGATTTACACAATGAGGGGCTTACAATTGATAAGCTCTTAACAATGCTTGAACAAGAGGAGAGAGAGAGAAGAATCATGATTCTTTGGACCCAGTTTAATGAGAAGATCAAATAATGACAGTTGAAAACTTGACAGAAGCCCCTAGTTCCATTGAAAAAGAGGAAAGAATTTTGGAAAGCATAGACTCCAGTGAAAATCATATTTTGTTACAAAGCATGGAATAAAAAAATTACTAGCATGCTACGAGGAGATATTACGGGAGAAGAAAAAATCATTGACAGACGACTTTGTTAGATTTTATGAAACCTTCTACATCAAAATGACTTCCCGGATTATGTTTATACATTTTATTATTATATTTTGTCATATTATCAAGATCTAGATACAAATTTATTTCCTCAAGTTATGTTTTATTTAGTCTCCGATCCAAATTAAACATACGAGGCCCGTCTTAGTGAAGTTGGCCTAACTAATAAAAATTTATATATGTAAAGGACTCCGCAGCATTTGCATTGAAAGTAATGTACACTATTTTTCCTACGGTCATAAATTTTTTACAAGAAACTAAATTCTAAGTTGTTTGTCTTCACAGAAAAAATATATATTTGACGGACACTTCATTTAGATGACCCTGTATACATAAGCAATAATTTTCTAAGTTTATGCGTAAAAGTTAAGAATCATCCTGTTTTGGTGTGTTTAAATACAATGCCACAATTTAATTATTTACGTCCAAACAAAACTTCGCCAGTTATGATTGAAAGGATAAAACCGGGCGTAGTTGTTTCGTGAGTTGTTCTACGTGATTAAACCAAGGGAATGGAAGCGGGGGACAGCAAACCGATAATTTCTGCTAATTTTCCGGAAATATAATCAAATGGGATTGTCAGTCTGCGTCAGGATTGCGGCTGTTTTCCTAAAGGGCCAATTACTTGGGAATAGGGCAAATCAGATATTTATGCTAACATCATGTTACAAAGTGATTACCGAGTGTTCACACAATACGAGGGCATTTTTAATATCCAGTTACGAACATCAAATACGTTAATCTCATATTGTTTACAAAAGTGTAAGGATTTTCTGTAAAAAGAATAGCCTGTTCATCCCAACTGTAACAAAAATAATTATTCCATATTGTTCATTGTGCCAGAGGGGCACTTTTTAAAGGTCTGACAGTCTTGGGTTAAAATTTACCTTATTTACCGAACTAAAAGAGGTACCAGTAGTGTTATGTTTACCAATTGAATAGAAATAATATATAATAAAGTAAAAGGGCAAAAAAATAAACATAAAAATCTAAATTGACTTAAAAAAATTAATGAAAGTTAATTTTTTTAAAAAAAAGTTATAAATATAATAAAATAATTGCTTTTAACATGAATCCCTATGGAAACTCGCAGATTTTCTTTTACTTCACAAAAGTGACGGTCAGATTTCAATGAAAGTTGTATCAATGGAAGAAAAAATAATTTTGAACATTTTGGCTAACTAAAATCCGACCTTTAGAGCTTTTGATAAAAGTAATTAATAAATAATTATAAAAAAGATGCTATGTGACTACATGTGGCAACGCCGCGCCGCCGAAAGGTTATGATGTGCCCGAAAAAGGTTCATCGAATACGGTATATGGGGATATAAAATTGATGCCAGTCCAATACGTTTGTCGGTTACAAGATCCAATGAGTGATAATAAATATCCGCAATAATAACAAACCATGTTTTTACCGAGTGTTTTTAAGTGAACAATTTGACGACCATCATAATCCGATGTATCAATATTTACGTTAGTTGAAAAGTTAGGTGACAGAAACTCTTCATGTTTATCCTTAAATCTATGTGCCACTTGCACTTGTTTTACAAATTTATTATAATTTTTCTCAGTGGCTGTTTTGCCTTTCCAATGTATTTTTTTTTGTGATATGATAATGGTGGTTAAGAGATTTTATTACTAAATAAACATACCAATTTAAAACCGATATCTTGTTTAAAGATGCTTGTGCAGTCGATTTTTTCGTATGATTTCTATTGTTTTTAGGTACGCAGCGTTGCCAAATATAAATACCTCGTTAGTCAAATTACCTTAAACACTCATTTGACTCTTGTGGTATCGGTAGAACTACGTTAAAAGCTTTATATGAGTCGGGTGTTGTTTTTACATAGGTTTACAAAAGAAAACGTGGACATCATTCAATATAAAATAATAAAATACCATAAAAAACTATTATAATTTTCAAAAGTATGTTTTATTCATTGATGGACGTGTCTTGTTTTTATCGATTTTATATTTTTATTCTTATTTTTACAAAGCCCTTTATCATTTTAGAACAATATAAATATATTTATCAATAGAAATTACAAAATTCGGATAAAACGGTTTTTGATAAAATGTGGACAAGTCTCCTTTTTGAATTAACACTCCTTATCTATTTTATTCTAATAGAGATTACCTGCAATGTGTGAATAAATTAAACTGTTAACTAGTTTTAATTACAACTAATAAGCTCCGTATGTGTTAATCCTAATTTTGGCAACAATTATTGTTGGGTTAAATTACATCTACTGGAATTGGACAAATTAAAATGGTTATAGGTAATATAAATATACCTAACTTTAAATTAAATGCAGTTGCGTTGTTAAAGTAAAGACTTAAAACAGCTTTTTCGTTTTTAAAAATGGAAATTATTTTTAGAAGTAAGTTACTTTGACAATGACGATAAAATACCAATTAAATTTACTTTATTTAATTTGGTTATAAAATGTTCCTATGTAGGACGTGTTTAAAGTCACTAATTATACAAAAACACAAGTTTTTGAACTTGAACACTTTGAAAACCTTTTTGGGGGATTCCAAACGCTTTTTTGCCGGACAAGTTTACCACAATGTTTTACAAGCAATTGTTTAACATTGTGTCAAAATCGTAAGGGTTTCAGTCACGAAACCCGCCTAGTCCGATGCCTGAAACTTGTGTTTAAAACTTATAATTTCATTACTGTAACCCTTACGATTTTTGGCACAATGTTTAAAAATTGCATATAAAACATTGTCGTAAACTTGTCCTACACGTTCGCCCAGGCCGACACCCGAAACATATGACATTGCCAGGCTGGGTTCAAGCGCTGCTTCCATATATGGCAGTATGAATATTCGTGGTAGACTTCGCAAAAGGAACGCCCCTAAAAGGTTTTAAAAGGGTTAAAAGGGTTGTTTTTATAGAGTTAATTTCATTACTCGCTCAGGCACTATTACATTTTATGAATAAAACGTAATAAAATTATTATTTATTGTATTTACAAGGTAAACTAACAGACTCGTTACGCGTTCAGTGTTTAAATAGTAATTTATGTTACAAGTGCATAAACTGATACTTACTTTACGAATGGGAAGTTCCCATGAGTAAAAAAGACACTTTATGCATTTGTTACATAGTATTTTTTTCCACGACCGTATAAAGATTTCCCAAAATACCATTTTATACATATTTTATTTATTTAAACTTATTAATTTTAATTTTTGCTGCACATCCATTATATTGCAACAAAAAATCATAGCCTCCTTATTTATTAAAAGACAATTATCCTCTTTATAGCTATGCATTTATTATTTAATTTTAGACAATTGTATGTACTTACTTTTGTAGAAATAATATTAAAAATATAAATTCCTTTTTAATTTCTTAGTCATCAAAATTCATTATTACTATTAATATTTAATAATTTCTTTTAAATTTATTTGCCAACTGTCAAATTTTAAAACTAGTGACACATGAACTAAAAGAAATAATAACGAAATCAAAGGTAACTTGACCGTTTGGTTTAGTTAATGCTGCGTTTACTGTTACATTGCATAAATTAATATTTAAGTTTATTTTAGTGGGCACTGAAACAAAACACCAATTGTCTCTTTTCTTTACATTGCCTATGTGTGTTATGTTATTTTTACCTGATTCTGTATATTTATTAATTTATATTTTTTAGAAAACGAAATAAAGTATTAAAAATAATTTACAATTAATTCGTAATCTTAGTCTTTAATGTAATTGACAAGAAAAAATTTAACATTTTTAAAACTCGTTTAATGGAAACATCCCTATTTAATTTTATATTTTAATTCCACACTAAAATCCTGTTTTAATAACAAAGTACAAAATATTGTTACATCTTAAATTAGCGACTACATACCATTTATTCACGACATCTAAATCACGAAATTTCTTAAGTAAATTATATGGGGGTAAACACACCACATTCTGTATTCCCGGTAAAGGATTGAAGACATCAGTTTTTCTATGAAGTTTTTGGAATGTGTGTGGGTACCTTTAAAAAACAAAATACATGGTGTTTCTTAACTACAGAAGGAAACTTATAAGTGGATTTCCTATATATTTTTATGAAAAAAAAAAAAGAAGTTTCTATAAATATATGTCCAGACTCGCTTCATTTCTGAGATACAGGGTGTCATGTTTTTAAAAATCAATATAATTTAAATATCTTAAAAACCTTTAGCCGATTTAAATAAAATTTGGCAATACTTATTAATGTAATAAGGCGCTTGTAAAACTATAACTAGATTAAGACAATATAGCCCAATGGCGTATCAGTGGGAACTATAGCCATTTTAATTAAGAAAAACGTACGTCATTGATTTTATAAAGTTTTTATTTATTTCGCAAATAAGGCAAAAAGATGCATATTTTGAGTCTTCTGTAGTTTTCTTCGTATCTTCGCTCGTTTGAAAAAAAATTAAAGCTTCTTTAGTCATTTTAAAAAGTAGTCCAAACAGCATAAAATAAAATCCAAAATTGAAAAATAAACAATTTTGACCTTAGTAAATAGAAACATGACAATTCATAAACATCACTGCTTATTTATTTTAAGGCAAATAATTGCTTTTAATATTTTGCTTTTTATATCATATTATGTATGGGTACGTTTTAGAAGAAATTAAAGTAGCTTTATTATTTTTCTCAAAAACAAAGGCAGATACGAAAAAAAAGACACTAAAAAGTTAAACTGTTAATTGCTTGATCAGAAAAATAATAAAACTTCATAAAAAGTCAGTGGCGTACCTTTTCTTGACAATAAACAATAATATATGGTGGCCACTGAGACGCTACTGGACCTAATCTAGGCAAAACTTTACAAGCGCCTTATTACAAGAAATAAGTGTCCCAAATTTTATTTAAATCGGTTAAATAATTTCTAAGATATTTAAAAGATAATGACTTTTATTAAAAACTTTAACGCCCTGTATCTTGGAATGGAAGCAAATCTGGACATATGTTTATGGGAACTTTTTTTATAAAATGACATAAGAAATCACTCCCTTAAGTTTCGTACCGTAGTTAGGAAACACCAGGTTTTTGGCATAAAACGTTTTGTTAATTAACTAACTATGCCTAAATATGGTATTTATTTATTTATAAGATTGAATAAACTTGTATGTTAAGTTAATTTGTTTTAGTCCAATAAAAACAAACAACTTTGTTTCTATTTGCTATGTAAAATCAATTTAAAATAATCCCTTTTTGAAATCATCAAAGCATTACAAATATTGAAATTACGACTATAAACGTATAATGTGAACTTTGCATGACTACATTCGTTTTTGACACTTGGGGACACAAGCTTTTCTATTTATGTCTGTACGGATAATTGTAGATTAACTAGTGTTCCCTGTTTTATTTATGGTCGCCCCTTAAAACAAGGAATCATGCATCAAATATATTAAAAACATTTAATAGGGAATACCTAAAACGTATAAATGCAAAACCATAGATTTGTCTTTTAAAAGAAAAATATCTATGTATACAGGGTGTTAGGAAAATAATGTTCGTTACTTCAAGAGATGATTTCTTGCATTATTCTAAATAAAAAGTTCTTTATAAATTATGTCAATAGATCTTTTTTTTTAATGACTCATAAATAATTAAATTTTCCTAAACCTTTAGTAACGCTGCAACACAACCGCGAGGGCCGAAAATGATTCATCAAATTGTTTACGTTGCGTTTTTTTCGTCCTTTCGGGGTATTTTACTTAGGTCCGACCATCGCCTCCCTAAAATAGTCGTCAGACCAATGATAACCTACGGGTCAATTGCCTGGGGTACAAAGACGCTACAAAAGACGGCAATAAGGCAATTACAAAGTATACAGAGACTCGCTTGTCTATGTATTACGGGGGCCATGAAATCGACCCCTACTGCAGCACTGGAAGCGCTGCTTAATCTACCGCCACTTCACATCTACATACAGGGTGAAGTGAAAGCGGTACAATACGGTCTCAAACAAGGCCAGAGTCCTATCATAAGACAGGAAAGGGCCATACAATGGAGATTCAAGGAGGACCAAGAAGTCAACTCAGTGTGTGAGATGCCTTCAGACAAAATGGTACCAAGCTACTGGCTAAACAAAGGTTTTCAAACTTTAATACCAGACAGAAAGGACTGGGTGGCAGGGCCTCCCATTAAAGCCGACCTAATCTGGTATACAGACGGCTCCAAAACAGACCAAGGAGTTGGAGCAGGTATATATGGGGACAAACCAAGGACGAAAATAAACTTGGGTCTCGGACAACACCCTACTGTGTTCCAGGCCGAAATTGTAGCCATAGAACAATGTGCTAGGAAATCATCAGAAGGAGCTATGAGGATAAAACCATAGTAATCTATTCGGACAGCCAGGCAGCCATCAGGGCACTCAGTTCATGCAAAATCAGCTCCAAGCTGGTGCGGGACTGCGTAATTGCCCTGGAAGAGGTGGGTGCGTCCAACAAGCTAACCATTGCCTGGGTACCAGGACACGAAGGCCACGAAGGCAATGAAGAAGCTGATAAATTGGCAAAGGAGGGGCTGGCAGGACAATGGTAGGTCCCGAGCCCTACTGTGGTATTCCATCATGCCAGGTAAGGTCATCCATTAGATCATGGATTATGAGGGAATCACAAGACTGGTGGATGAGAACACCAGGACAGCGTCAGGCGAAAGTGTTCATCAAGGCTTACTCGCCAGAATTTACAAAAGACCTTCTGAATTATAACCGGAAGGCAGTAAGAATAATAGTGGGTCAACTGACAGGTCATTGCAGACTGAATAAACACCTGGAAACTATGGGCCTGGCAGAAGAAAACCTATGTAGGTTCTGCCAGGAGGAGGAAGAAACCGCAGAACACGTATGGTGCTACTGCGAAGCCCTTTGTCGTCTGCGGTTTGCAAGGCTGGGTGAAGAAAACCTAAAGCGGCAAGATATACCAAGGGGCCAGTTTCAAGCTTGTGGAGTCTGATTAAACAGACCGGCTTGGATAGCGTGCTCTAACCTATGGACGGAGGACACACAATAAACCTGAGCAGGTTGCAGTGTTAGAGGATATGCAATCCACCTCCTAATCTAATCTAATCATTATGCCTTGAATACTTAAATACTTTTAAGCCAGCCGCGCACTAACAGCTTTTTTCTGGCAGCTTAAAAATTGGGATAATAAAACGTATTTGTTTTTATATGATACTTCGCAACAGAAACGTTTTATTCACGGCAACTAAAAAAAGTACATCTTAAATTTGTTTTAATGGAAATTTAAACTTTTTTTTCTATTTTTCAAAAATAAAAGTAACAATAACACTATTAGCCACTTTTGTAGGCAACTTTCAAATGTAATGTGTAATAACAGATCAGACATTTAACAATAAAAAAAAAAATAACTATGTATAGATTTCATATAAAAGAGTTAAAAATGAAAGTCATGTATTGTGTTTTTAGCGAAATTAATTTTTGGGCTAACTCGTGCACGGGACCCTAAAAACGATGTGTAAAAACTTTAGATGAGTCTGTAGCAGTCCGGACGAGCTTTTTTCGTGAAGCTTGAAGCGAACTATCAATTTTAAGCGCCCCTGGGCTTTTTTCGAGCATAAACAATAAAATAATTTTTTTGCAAAAACAAAAAAAAGACCTTTAAAGAGGCGCCCTTTTCTGGTTATTTCGCATTTAAAAACGTTCCACGGAAAAATGAAAAGCAAAAAAAAGGCATTTCTTCTCTTTTCTTCACGTTGGGCCCTTCTATAAGAATTTCATACCAGTACTTACTACTTTCTTGCACCACCCTATTTTTGCGCTCCCTTTTTTCCAGCGCTGAAGCGGTTGCTTCACGGCTTCAAGCTTAATCCGGCACTGGTCTGTTGAAGCTATAAAAAAACTGTCGCATTTATTTTTCCGTGACAAATTGATGCAAAATTTGTCATTTTATTGTATTCATGGGACTCTAAATTAAATTAAAAATTAAAAATATTTAAGAGGTTAAAACTTAACTAATAAATGAGGTGTCATTGAACTAGGATGTGTCATTTTTGATTAAAAAAGTACAAATATAAAAAAGTTAAAGATTAAAAAGGTAAAAGGTAATGTAGCAACTGAATGCGTAAAAAAATACATATATATATAGGGGTAAACCGCCTGTTAGGGACACCCGGTATAGTAGTTTGAAGATGGGGAATAAAATCTGACTTGGAAACTAAATCACTAAAAACAATATTAAAGCAGTAAAACAGAAAAATGTGGCTTTCTTTCTTTCCTAAATACTGGTAAAATTTTATTTAGAAGGAATAAAAAGCTTAAGCGGATTACTGTGACGAAACGTTTAGGATAGGTATTTTTTTCTTGATTAAATTGACCATAAGCCAATTAAGATTGAGAGAGTCCTAAATTCGAAAACGGATTTATAGAAATCTTATTTTATTTGTATAGAGCCTCTTGTCTAAGCGACAGTAACTGTTTCCATTACAATTGGAGATCTCCAAAGCCTTGCAATTAATAGTTTATACAGGTTGTCCAAAAATATGTGGTCCAGCTCTCGGATGCATAAAATAAGAGGGAGCCTATGTCGTACCAAGAAACAGGAATTATTAAATACAACCCTATCTAATCAAGAGGTTGTTTTTCCTCGAAAACGCTTTACTTTATCGATATCGAACAAAAGTTTTTTTACCTAAGGGCTTGTAAGCTATATAAATATAAAAACATTTTAACTTTTTTATTATACAGGATGTAAAAATAATTTGTTACTATTGTGTAAGGGGTTAGTCCACCCCGTAACTTTGCTTTTACTTAAAACATCCCCAAATGCATATCAATTATAGGGTTGAGTTCTGCGTTTTAGTACATAAATTCCTACGTAATATTGGTGCTGGCGTGTTGTTGTATTTTTACATTGTTACGAAATAAAAACTTGAAATGCTCCTGCATTTTAGTACGGTAGGGTGTTGTACCGTAGTAGGAATTCATAAAACGCCCCTCGGACAACCAGCAGTAATATGTAAATAATAAATATTTTCTGTTAAATCATGATATTTTGGATCGTAATTAATCTGTATTTAACTGTGAGTATCATAAGAAAAACAAAAATAAAAATTTGTTTTGTCCGATAAGTTTAGAGTTAAAAGTAGTCCCTCGGACAACCAGTCTCTTGAACAACCAGTCATTTAGATAACTGAAGTAAGCAATTAATATTATTTAATAAATTTATGGTGTTTTAAATCGTATTAAATTTAAATTTATTGTAATCATAAAAAAATTAGTAAATACCAGGTACCAAAGGTTAATGAATTTTAGACGTAACTTTCGTCTGAATTTTAGATATGTTAGTTCATTACCTATGAGAAGAGATTTCCTCAGTCACCAGTTTTGATACTTTCAACCCCTTGGTAGACAAACATTTTGGGGTACTCTAATGATTCAAGAAAGTTCAATATTTCTGTTATTTAACAAAACATTACAAAAGCTATATAAGAGTTGTATGGTTTCGAAATGAGCATATCCTAAAAATATCTTGATGTATACAGAGTTCCCAAAAACATTCTTAAATGAAACTAACCTTATTATAATAAGTTTTTATGGGACACTGTATACTTTCAAAAATTTCTAGGACATGACTATTTGGAAACATACAACTTTGATATGAAACTTTTTGTCATATATCTTGTTAAGTAACAGAAATAT
This sequence comes from Listronotus bonariensis, assembly GCA_014170235.1. Taxonomy (NCBI): domain Eukaryota; kingdom Metazoa; phylum Arthropoda; class Insecta; order Coleoptera; family Curculionidae; genus Listronotus; species Listronotus bonariensis. The sequence continues at coordinate 171,147 of JACEGR010000459.1, read as the reverse complement.
TGGACTTTCTTGGACCATTGGGCTACCCCAAATGCTTGTCGGTCAATGGGTTGGAACTGTCAAAACTCTCTTGCGACTAAAAAAATATCTTTTAATAGGTACCCAAGTAACATATCTAAAATTGGGTTTCAAATTCATTAACCTTTGGTATCTTGGGAGCACTGCCAAACTTTCAGCTTTTACAAAATAATGAAATTCTGCCGCTCACAGGCCCATGGACTATAAAAAAATTTAAACTTGGACAAAAAAGTTAATTGACTCCTAAGGTCTTTGAAGAAAAAGAATCGTAAAGATTTTAATTTACAGAAGTAATTAAGAATTCTTGAAATAAAACTGGAAAATAATTGTTCCCAAAAAGCGTTTTTTAAATATTCTAAGTTACACCCAACTGTCAACCCCCAATATCCGGATTTAATAAGTTTGGGCCCATTTATTTTTAGTCCAATATTTTTCTCCCTTAAATACTTTCCTAAATAATATTTAAGATGGATAAGGCTGAAGCCTTTATTGTTAATGGTAGGGGAGCCCAAGAGGGGGATTGCGGATTTACTCCAGCGTGGCAGATTAATATACCGGATGATACTTTGTATCCGTTTAAGTACCTCCACCAAATATGAGCCCTGTATACAGGGACGATCCTAAAAACAAAAATATATTCATCAGAAATTTTCGAGAGCCTCAGATTAAGATGGGGTGAGTTCATTACATGCTAAACAGTGTATATTCCACTAATCTGACAATTTCAAAGTGACGTAAAGAGAGCGGAGGGCTACAAAAGTGTAAAAAGTAACGTCATTTTGACATTCTCAAGCGTGTCAATTTTTTATTATTAAAAAAATATTAAAGGATAATGAAATTTACATATACAGGGTGATTCAAAAAACATATGCCATCGCTTAAGGGGAGATTCCTTAGCCAAAATAAGAAGAAAAATGTCATATGAACATGGGTAAATTTTGATAGCGCAATTAAATACTTTACTAAATGCTTAACAAAACTTGTCTCTTAGCATTTTTTCGAATTTCGTTTGGTTTTCGGGATATTTGCGATTTTAATACGGGCTGAGGCTACTGACCTCCATCTACGTTAATTTATAAAAACCATCAAAGAATGCTTTAATTTAAAAAAAAGAAAAACTTACCTGCAATTTAACTTAAAAAGTGGCTAAATGAGATGCTGAAAATGTCCTCCTTCGGCTTATATGCTCTTAGTCTTCGTCCTAAAGATTTGCGTACTTTTGCGCAAATAGTACGATTTCGTCTTATTTTTTAAATGCCCCCTCTATCCATTAGTAACAATTTCTGCCTCGTATTCATGACTCTTTTGTAAACAATTTCTTTAACATGTCCCCAGAGATAAAAATCCTAAGGGATTGATGTCCGACCAGCTGATCTCATTGGCTGTGCGAGCTGTGATCCTCCACGACCAATCAGCGAGGACCATGCCTATTTAAAAATCTTCTTACTTTAGCACAAAATGTGAGTAGTGCTCAAAATCATGTGGAACTATAATCTCTATTATTGTTTTGCCCAGATAAAGTAGCAAAATATCGAACATTCGTTTATTTAAAATTCTATTTAGACGCTCATTTAATTTATTATAGTAGAACTTCTAGGTCCGATAATTTCATTTCAACAATTAAACCCAAATATTAAAGAAGGTGTTAGAAATTTTGGCCCATCTTCTCGTTATGAGTTTCTGCTTACTGTGAGATTAATATAAGAGTTGCCTCAATGCCTCTTCATTAACAGAAGGAGTACCTCATCAATAAAAATGCTTAAACTCACTGCAGAAGCGAAATGTTTCCTAGTTCATTTTAGGAAATTATTCCAGATTACTGATCATTAGGATCCACGTTCTGCCAGATTTAGTACTGCTTCTCTCGAAAGCTTCACGACTGTACGACGAAATCTTGCCAGACGCCTGGAATTTGCTTTGGGTTTACGAGAGCCAGTTTCTCTAAAACGCCTGCACGATGCACTCCAAAAATGACTTTACTAGGCGCTTTTCGTAAAAAGCGAGGTATCACTCCAGCATAAAGTCATGACGGCTTCTCTTGAGTTTTGTCTGGACTCCACCACTCAAATTAACAACACATATCTGTTAACTCTGACAGAGCTATGGTTAGTAAGGCATTTATAATGAGTTAGAAAAAAATGTATGATAAAACTAATACATTGGTAGTACAATGCATGCCAGTTTGTCCAATTCAAAGCAATAGAATTTTTATTTCGAAGCCTTCTTTGATGTTTTATAGACAACTTGCACGTAAGGTGGAAACGGATCTGATCAGTTCGCAGTAGCCCGTATTAAGATCGCAAATATCCCGAAAACCAAGCAAAGTTCGAAAAAATGCAAAGACATGGGTTTGTTCAAGCATTTAGTAAAGGTATTCAAATTGCGCTATCAGATTCATTAGAATCAGGTGGCACTACATGTTCAATTAAAGAATGTGTAATGTCGTCATACCCAAGTTTGCCCTGCTGTGTAAGAGTGTGGCAAGAGTTCATCTCGGTCAAGATATTGCCTACTAATAGATCTACCTTGTCTATCCCAAGTTTAAGCTGAAATCAGCTGGCGTGAGTTTTAAAATATTCAAAAAAGAAAAGTTGTAAAGAATTCAACGCCCGTATCGAAACAAAGGCATTTGCGGACCAATGTTCATATGACATTTTTGTCTTATTTTGGCTAATGGAATTTCCCCTGCGATGGCATATATTTTTTAGATCACCCTGTATAACTGTTACGAGTCCTAACGATTTTCTACAAATGACATTAACAGTATTTGTCAACATATTTAAAATCTATCAGCCGTTTCCCCACCGATGAAAAGGTATACATTATATAACGTCTTTGTTTCCTTGTGTATCTAAGCTAAAGGTGTAGATCAAGATACAATTAATGATTTAGTGGTTTTGGATAATCCCTTTTGTTTATTGCTAACCAGGTGCTTTCCATTTTCTTTCAAGGTAACAACTGTGTTTAATACTTTAGTGTTTCTTAGATATACACTGGGTGTTTAACAATAAATCTAGGTGGCGCCCAATATATCAAAACTCCAAGGATATACAATTGATCCGAAGTGGTCAACTTACCCCACCACTGCCTCCGACTAAGAGAGCTGCCCTTCGCGACATGGCTACCTCAAAAGGTACGCCTGCATTATTTTACAAAATATTATACCAAAGCGGATTTCTCAATGGAGTTTTTTATTAAAATGCTTTTTTGGTAGTCTAAGATTCAAATAGTAGGCGACATGCACCATCTGTTCACACGATAAAAAGTATTTTATATTAAATATATTATTTAAACAAAGGTATTGCAACAGGGTTACTCGTAACATATTGTCAAGGCTATATTGGAAACCAAAAAAAGAGCAAAACAATGTTAGAACACACCCTGTATAGCATCAGCCCCGATTTCTACAAATACATTCTAAAGTTAGTTAATAAAATATTAATGTTTAAATAATACAGAATGTACCAGAGAGGTTATACCATACCTATATTACAAAGATTAGCAATTTTCATGGCATCTGTTCATAAGAATTGAAGAGAAAAAAAATAGAGTGATATAATAGTACTGTCACGTATGGCTAAAAAAAAATGTTATTGTACATTTGTTTAACTACTATATTTAACAGCAAAACGGTTTTTATTTGATCAACAGATGGGTGCAGGTTACTTTATAGTCGGATCATAGACTATAATTGGTATATTTATTTAGAAAAGATTTATTTAATTTTTTTTGCTTAATTTTCTTTGCCATGTTTTTTTTAACGGTCAATACGAATGTTCCCAGAAGTTTTTTTTTTTGGTATCATTGCTTCTTAAACAATTTTGGTTTCGAGACAAATCTTTTTATTTTTCCGTTAAAAGCAGAATTTACAAAGAGTTTGTTTATTTTTAGAAAGTTTGTTGCTAAAGACATCTAAGAATTATTGGTTAAGTTACCGAAACTAACCTAATTTAATCCTCTTTATTATTGAAGGAAAATCTTCTGTTAAATTAAAAACTTTTATGACTTTTGTAAGAGCCACAATAGGCGGATCAGCATGAAACTTTCCTTAACAGTATATAGAGCAAAATCTCATTTAATGGAGATGCTACTTTTAGATGGCCAAATGCTATCGACTTAAAATTTAATTTATTTATTCTTTCTTCAAATTCATCGCAGGTTGAGCAATCCAGTCGTATTAAGTTTCTAGGTTTTGTCATGCAAATAAATTTACTTTATAATAGAATATAAGCTAAATAGGTGCAATTAAAAAAAACAATTAATTGTAAATTTTGCGTTTTGCGCAATATCCCACTTTTATAAGGCAATTTAAAAATATTTTACCTAGGCAAGCAAATATTAGCCGATGTTTAATTTATCTATATTTAATGAAATTAATTCTAAGTCGATATTCAGTTCAGGTTTTATCGTTATTAGGCAATTTAGCAAGCAGGCAGCAATAATTAAAGTGGGTTTTTAACGAAAATGAGAACAAAAAATATTTACGGAAATAAAATTATTAGAAACTTACGTTAGTTGATTTCAAATATGAGATCAATCCGGCGATCCTTCTTCGAAGCGAATCGATCAATAACTCTGTCATTAAAGTCTGTGATTTTTGATATAAAAGTCTTTTCCAATGGAAAGCATGGCCAATGCATAGATAACCTACATTTAGATCCGCAGTGGCAAGAAGCATTTTTCGGATTTTTACGACCTTGCGCAGTGGGTGGACGAACAGGCGCACTTAAAAGCCGTGGCAAAATACAAACACCGGCACCCCATACCCTTTGTCCGTGGTCTGACCGTAACGCCTCATTAGCTACCGTACTTCGAACAGAAAACCAGGACGCCGCCAACAAATTCTTTTCTATAATGCGGATAGTTTGTTTGGAGCCGGGGGCGTTTACCCTCAACTGGCTTGCGCACAAACCGGTTTTTTCGCCCATGAAATGTAACTTTTGTTTCGCGCAGGATATAACATTGGCAATCCATCGAGATCAGTGGGCCAATGCAGTTAAACGATCTTGTGACATGGTATTTGGAAGGAAGGTCATTATTCGCCTAAGTGTAGAAAAATACCTTTCAGCCTCTGATATCGACATAGGGTAGTTATTTAGATATCTGCATTTTTGTCTCTTGAAAGTGCTTTCTAAACTATTTGTATTAAAATAAAAGTGCTACCATCAGTCTTCTCTACGATGTCCGGTAACGGTCTACCACTAGTTTTTAGTTCAAGTTTCTCTTCATATGAATAGTTAACAAATCGTTTAACATTCACTAAATTATGCACCACATCCATTGTCTTTAAACACTAAACACACAACCAAATATGAATAAAAAATATAAACTTGTCGACTCCAAGCGCGCGATATAAAAATGTCCAAATATACCTGTAAAGTGCTACCATGAATGCCGCACAGCAATAACCAAAATTTACTGTATTTTAGCAGCTGAATTTAGCCTAACGACAAGTGCATTCGGCATAGAGGAAATTAAAACAATCTTGCGGGCGCACAGAACAGAGTCGCTCAGTTTCGTCAATGCAATAACGTCGCGAGAGACTGAATAGTCCATTGCGCAGTAATCTATGATGCGTCGTCACTGGGTGAAGATACGTGTGCCTACTATACTAGAGTTCTCAGCCGGAAACTGGTTATTTTAGTTTTGTTTTAATGGATATTTAATATTTTAATCGTAAAATGATAAATTGAATGTCATGAAAAAATACCAAGCAGCTTAAAAATTCTGGTGGTTCTACAACACTGCAGCTCTTATGCACCAATCTCAAAAGTCAAGACGTTTAGGACATATGTCCATTGGAAGTTTTTTTTTCGAATAAGTTGAGGAATCACCCACTTAAATATTAGCATGTTTTAAATAAAAACCCGGTATATTGTTTAAACAATACATATAATTACTTTATTCCTTTATTAGGTTTCTGATTTTAAATAATATTAAAAAAAACTAAAAGTAAAAAAATATCAAAATCGGAGCTGTTACTGAGGACTTTTGACGAAAAGTCTTCACTGAGTCGACTATAAAAAATGTCAAATATTTTAAGTCCAGTCTCGTTCTGTCCGTCAAAAGATGTCGACGATCTATCAAGAAACTATAATATAATTTTTCCACGACCGTTAAAAAATGCTGATTTTTTAATCGTTAACAGGAAGTTAAAGTACACCATTCTAGTACACTACCTAAAGTGTTTAAAGAAGTAACTTTTTTAACACTTCGAAGCTCTTTTAACACTTTGAATTAGCGTTTTGTTTTAATGCCTACTACAGTAAACATCAATGTCAATTTGTGCAATGTAACAGTAAACGACACATCAATTAAACCAATCGGTCAAGTTACCTTTGATTTTGTCATTATTTCTTTAAGTTCATGTGTCACTAGTTTTAAAATTTGACAGTTTGCAACTAAATTTAATAGAAATTATTGAAAATTAGTAGTAATAGTAAATTTGGATGACTAAGAAATTAAAAAGGAATTTATACTGTTTTAGTAGTATTTCTACAAAAAGTAAGTAGGTACATACAATTGTCTAAAATTAAATAATAAATGCATTGTTATGAAGAGGATAATTATTTCTTAAAAAATAAAGATGCTATGATTTTTTGTTGCAAGCTAATGGCTGTGCTGCATAAATTTAAATTAATAAGTTTAGACAAATAAAACATATATAAAATGGTATTTTGGAAATTTTTAATACGGTCATGGAAAAATATAGTATGTAACACATGCATAAAGTATCCTCTTTACTTATCGGATTGCTGCACTTGGCTAACGGCTTGTGCTGTCAAACTTCCCATTCGTAAAAAAAAGTATCACTTTATGCACTTGTTACATAAATTATCAAATAATACGTTATAGTAACATTCAAATAAAATTATGACACCGCTCTATCTAATACATTAAAATTATAAATTACTCAACATTTGTTTTTTGTTATAATCATATGTTCAAAAACGAGGTAATTAAACATTATTAGGAAATAAATGAGGCATCATATGGTTTAATAAAAGTTTTTAATGACGATTAGATAAGATTAATTACGTCTGAGACAACTCACTAAAATTTTGTAAATGGTTCTCTTGCCAAATAATTTGTTTGTGTGAAAAACCTGTTCTAGGTGAAATTATGTTACACTTTTAGTAATTCTGGAAAAATAATTAAATTAGATTTCATCGAAACATCTTGTAAATGGAAAAGTTTTATTGTGTCATAACGTTTTATAAGAAAAATAATTATAAACATGTTTTACGACTATTTATTTGAAAATCATTTTTCTTTGCTTTTACTAGAAATTTTTTAAAATTAGTTGATTTTAAACAAAAAACAAGGCAATACGTTTATTACGTTTTAGAAGTTTTTGTTTTTACCGTTTATTTTGGTGCTATATTAGGTCTTTTCCTTTGCTTACCAAAGTGTATGTATACTTTTACACATATACATTCCTTTGCCAATTGGTGATTTCAAATACCAATGGGGGCGCTGTTTAACGTAAACAAAGTCGAAGAAAGCAGGTAATAGCATTGTCATAGACAGGAAGCCAGTTTTGATCCCGTTAATGATTTTGGGTATTAAAACGGTTTAAAATATTGTTCGGGTTTCAATACAGCCGTAAATTTGTATAATTAGATTCAGACGTGCGACTGTTATAATTAGTTCGGTACTAAAAGAGGGGTAGAGGGGTTATTATTAGTATTCAAGTATTAAGTGATTGAAGTCATGTTTCCTACTAAAAATCTATTTAATGTTTTTGATAAACTTACCTTTAGAACAATAATTTTCACTTTCGAAATGCTTTAAGCATACTCTCATAAATTTTGTCTCCTGAGTAAAGCTTTTTCCCAAGTGCTTCTGAAGGGTCATTTCCCAGTCTCAAACTAGAAATTTCAACTGGCCAAAAACTTTTCGTACTTAGTTTAAGGTCCAGAATTTAAAAGTACATGAAAATATTACTGCTTTTATTGCTACTTTTGGCTTTTTGGCTTTAGAATGCACCCTTAACCCTTCCTTATCCTAAATACCGTATTTCAGGGCCTATAAATGCCATTTTCAGCCCGTGGGGCACATTCCAAATGTGTAGAGCCATTTTTGAGCCGGAATCGGGTTCAGCGTCAAAAAATACATCGGAATACATATGTCTGACTCTTTTGTATGAACTTTAATTTTTTTGTGTGGTGCTATGTTACTTATCATTATATGTCACTAGTATAATACTTCTCTTGTTTAATTTTAAATAATTACTTATTGCCCTTACTAAAAATATTTTACTTTTTTTTAGTCATTCTTTGTCTTTAGCAATAATTTCCCAAATTTATACTTATAGGTTAAGAATCACCTTGTATATTTGTTGCACATTAGGACTTAGCCCAAGCCCCAAGCAGTACTAATATTTTTTTTTGTTTTAAAGGTAAAGCCTTTTAAAAACTACAAATATTTAGGTTAAATTTAAATACTTATAAGTCGGAAACGGCTAGCCTGATTTTTAAAATCAAAACGGTGTTAAATAGTGAATTAAAGGTCCTTTAAAACGGGGTGTTATGTGACTTCTGTTGCCATATATAACAGTTTAAAATGTCCTCTTGGCACTAGGCGTGATCATAATACGTTTTATGCCGAAAAAGTTCTTTCAGAGATAACCTTTAACATATATTTTTCTCGTCGTCATAATGTATTGTTTTTACTTATTCCTAAGTAAAGCCCTTGAAGAGTACAATTTAGGCGAAATTACACACTTACTTTTTCTATGGATTTTATGCGTCCCATTAGAATATATTTTAATTAAGTAAATATTTTGTAATTGTTCAAACTCCACTTCGAAGAGCCATTACGTAAAAGTATCATTTCGTTTCAGAACTTCCCAAATTAATAAAGTTTCAGCATCAGTTTCCACTAAACATTGTTTTAACAAGTTTAAATTCTATTTCATTTTATTAAAACTAAGATAGTAAGTTGGGAAGCTAGATTGAAGTACATTAACGTGCATTTAATAAATATAAAATTTACTTACTTCATATTCTATAAAAAGTTAAAATTTGTTATTTCCCTCATTACAAAATAGACTAATCAGACACCACCATTTTTTGAAAAAATATTGTTTAGATAAGTAATTAAATCACTAGTGCTATTTAAGCGTGAATTTGTGCCGTTCATTCTAATTGTCAATATAATTGGAAAATATAAAATTTTATTATTTATTTTAATTAATTATTAACATTCTTTGTGGTTGGCTTTAATCTAAGTTTTTTAGAAAATAATATCAAAACTAATCAGCCGACCTAAAATTTTATATTAATTAAACTATCCAAATATTTTTTGCACAATTACGCGTGGCAAATAGTTTCCTGGGCACTAATTTTGCGTTTTGCGGCCCTGTGTTGTATTGTATTTTCTATAATACATGTGTGAAAACCAACTCGCAGATCATAGGGAATTAAAAGCATAGTAAATATTCGAGGTGGGGTCCGACGAAAGACGGAATCGGTTGACCGGTAGCCTCTCGATCTCGTTCTGCTCAAAGTGGCGCACTCGTTGCAGCGGTAAATTGCAGAAGAGTACTTAGTAGATTTGTGGAGGAGATTAAACGTTACAAATTGGCTAAGGACGGCGCGGCAATTTGGTTTTCATACCGGTATAGTTTAATCAAAATAATTTGAAGGGCTTAAATACGCCTAATTAAATATGTTTGTAATAGTGGTTAGAGAAAAATCCTTGTATTGTTTGAATCCCAAATTATTGACAGTTAAAATTTATATTTTGACTACTTTTTAAAACTAGAATCCTGTTTTTACGATTTCTCACACTAAAACTGCTTAAGAAAATACTTTTTTATACCGAAACTTTAAAAATAATGTTACCCAAAGTAGTGGTTTTGCCAATAATCAATGATATGTATAAGCTTTATTATAAAAAAGAAATGTAAAGGTGGCTGCTATAAAGAGATGATTTGTAAAAATATTTAAACCTTCTAAACATGCTTTACCACTGAGTTGCATTTTAGTAAAATATAGTGTGTCAACGCATGGACTTAACTATAGATGTCATTTTTTTTTATTATTTCAAAAACAAAAAAAAACTTTATTAAAATGTTTGCTCTACCTGAAATGGTAAAAGCTACTGGGTTGTTAAAAACCGCGAATATATGTTTAAAATATGCCTAATTAAATAGCATGACAAAGAAAAAAAAGGCCACTGATTTTTTCTTATCACTTATAATTACTTGGAAAATTTGGTGGTAACTGAAAACGGGGGTTTTGTTTAAAAAAATCATTTACTTGTTATGCAAAATATTATAAAGTTAAGTTAAAATATGTAAGTATTTATTGAACAAAAAGTTAAAACTTACGATTACTTTTTCATTATATTTAAAGAAGCTACAAAAATATATTTTTTTTTTAATTTTGCCAAAATAACTATTTGTAATTTTAAATCTTTCTGTATATCATAATGTTGTTAACTTTTTTTTATTTTTTTATTTTTTTATTTTTTTATTTTTTTAAGTTTTTTCTATTACATCTAAACCAACTTACCTTGGTCCAATAGTGGTCGATTTTAGGGATACAGCACCCGCACTCTGTAATTCGATAGAAAGAAGAAATTGGCAGGAACAGAAATTTCCTTGCTATTTCTTGTCTGTACTCTGTATTATGCTTTCTAAATAGTTCGTAAATCTTCGGCAGTGGAAAAATAATAGACTACTGGTCCTGAAAACGTTGGGTTCTTGTGGAAAAATGCATCCTTTATAGAAACATGCATTTGGTATTTCTTAAAATATATATGTCTTTTTTTTTCACTTATGTTTCATTTATTTGCATATTCACTCATATTTTAATCAGTCCAAGTCCATTAAATGTCTCGATTTTAATAGTTTATCTTTTGCTTAATTAAAATGTATCTAGCTTTTTTCTATTTTGTATAAAAAATATAGAGGAGAAAAGACAGCGACAAAATTTGCGTGTAAAAAGGAGAGAGTTAGCGGGATAATATATAATATTATTAATCCCTTTGAATTAGCAAAAGTTGAAATTAAGCGGTGTTTTAGATTACATGGATTTAATTTAAAAAATTATTCATGAGCTTACACCTCGTCTAAGTGTTAAAGTTTAAACAAAACACAATATAACAACATAACATAAACGAATATATTATTTCCACAAAACACTAAATAAAAATTTGTTTATTATTGCGACTACAAATTGCAATGTCGTCAATGTTCCGCAAACACCCGCTTATAAAAGAATGTAAACAAACGTCCAGCAGGTAAGAAGAGCGAGATCACTTTATACAAAACGCCATACAATAGAACAGGATAAATGACAAGAAAGATCCAAATCGCCTTTCTATTTTCAGGCGTTCGTGTTGTCCATTCGTGAGTGCGGAACGAGCCGAAAGACTTTACGGAGTTCGAAATAGACAGGAAATAGAAAATAGAGAAGAAATTTCTTTCTTGGCGAGATACAGAGTCCAGGCGCAGGATATTTAACATTAATTCGATATTAGTTGTTTATAAATAATAATTAAGGTATTAATGGGTGTATTTTTATAATATTTGGCTAAAGGGAGTTTTCTGAGGTGAGAACTGAGAATCCGTTATCAATTTTATTGTTAATTCTAGAAGGTGCCACCTGCAGTATGTTGCACAAGTTTAAATAAACCTATGTCCTAAATGACTTAACTTTTAAGTGCATAGTGGTAAGACAAGCTTTTTTTTAAAACTTTACTACCCTGTATCTTAAAAGGTAAGTCAAAGGCAAATCACCAATTATAGGTAAAGAGGGTATACCACTGAGGACCAAAATTTTATGTTTATAATAATTTTTATTAAATTTAATTTAGTTACACCGGCAAGTTAGCCATAGAAAAATAAAATTTTTGGTTTCTTGTAAGACAACAAAAATATAAATAAATATATAACTGCTTGTTTTGGTAAAGCCTTACTTTAGCAATATCACCTTTTATTTTTTAAATTATACAGCACAAATATGAAATAAAACTTTTTTTAAAGTCCTTGAATGCATACTTTGCTAAACGCTGTTGCAGAAGTTCAATTTATAACCATCCAGCCAGCAGCGTTTCGATTAATTTTCTGCAAATATGGCTTCTAAACATCAACACCATTGAGATATCGGTCATAACTTAATTGCCTCTGGCTGACAGTTTATACGAGGATCGTTGGAAAAGAAAGTTATGTTGTTTCTAATAAGCCAATAAATATACAGTGTGTCCAGAGATGACTATCTAAACTTGTAAACTTTTCTATTTTTTATCTTTCGATAAAAGTTGTTATAAAAACTTTGCTAATAATTAATTAATGAACAAAGTTGCGAAACCAAGGGATGAATAGGGCGCTGGGCAAATCAAAATATAACTGAAAAAATTAAATCTTGATTTTTCTGTAATATATAAATAATTGGATGGTCTTCTTGTTGGGTACACGCCTGGAAAGAATGGGACCGCTTCGGTCCTGGTTCCGGGGTATACGAGCTGACCCTGTTCAGCCCCATTGACCCCTATGAACTGGCCGGTCGCCTGAAACAAAATAAAAAAAAAACCCAAAAAAACCCAAAAATTCTAATTAAAAACGACGTTTTGGTGGCAAGTCTGCCACCGTTGTCAAGTTAAAATTTAAGTTAAAAAATAAAATATTAACTAATATTTAAATTAAAAATGATTTAAATTTAGATTATTTTTGTATCGCAAACTGAAAATAGTTTGACATATGTGTCATGAGTGGCATAAGTAACTGGTGTATTTATTATTTGTAAGACAAAAAAGGTAATAAGTTAGTTGATTTTTAATTTTCCTGAAGATACTTCAGTATCGAGCAAATTAACTAAAATTGATGCTACACAATTATTTTTATTTAATAATATATACGCACTTTCTTTAATTTGCGTTAGTAGTTATTTAGAAAATAACGTCCGTGGCGGCACTAACGCATTGTCTAAAAGGTGCTGTGAAATGCAAAAAAATTGCATGTTTCAGTGCTTGGATAACGTTGACGGAACAGCGTAAAAAGGGGTTAAACATTTCAATAACCCGACACCCACGGTACTTTGGTACTTAGGTTTAAAGCCTCGTGGACTGTCAAACAGATTTAAAAAAAAGTTTCCTTTGCTAAAATACTGAAGCATCCCAGTTTATTCTATGATTGGTTGCCTTTGCTCGATACTGAAGTATCTTCAGGAAAAACTAAAATTAACTAACTTATTACCTTTTTTGTCTTACAAATAATAAATACACCAGTTACTTATGTCACTTATGACACATATGTCAAACTATTTTCAGTTTGCAATACAAAAATAATCTGAATTTAAACTTTTACCTTTCTAATATTAGTTAATATTTTATTTTTATTTTTTTAACTTAATTTTTAACTTGACAACGGTGGTAGGATTCTGCCACCGAAACGTCGTTTTTTAATTAGAATTTTTGGGTTTTTTTTTTGGGGTTTTTCTTTTATTTTGTTTCAGGCGACCGGCCAGTTCATAGTCAAGGCTGAACAGGGTCAGCTCGTTATCCTGGAACCAGGACCGAAGCGGTCCCATGTTTATAGGTGTGTACCCAACAAGAAGACCATCCAATAAATGAATCCGCCTAACCAATATAGAGCATATCTCCAATATATAAATAAATTTATAATCTTAAACGCACCACCATGCGAACTTCAATTTTAAAATTAAAAACAATAATTTATGACTAAAAACCAAAACATAACTATAAGGTAATATATATTTTTAAAAAGATCTTATCCTTTATCATTTAATAAATAAAAATGTATAGGGCGTTCCATGAGAAAATCATATTTTTGGTTCATATCTCGAAAAACATAAAATATTTAAAAAATCTAACTACAACACCGGATTCTACATAAAAATATCTACCAATATCAGTTTTTACTTTTATTATTGTAAGTTACAAGACAACTGAAATACGGGGTGTCCCAAAATAAAAAATAAAAAATATTTTGCCTTCTATGTCAAAAAATAAGATAGCAATGAAAAATATTTTAGTGTCATCTTTCGGTCATCAAAAAGCAGAAACAGTTCGCAAAAACGGCAAGTCACTATCTCTGATGATATACAAGATACCCAACAATTGCAACGAAATCCGAACTCATCCACCGAACATCGGTCACTCACGGAGTTCTCTACAGCCGCACAATGGCTTTAATTTAAAAAAAATTATTTGCACACTTAATTTAATTTAATATTAGAAGCCCACAACAAACACGGTATTCAAATTCGGTCCGTTTTGTTGTTGCTTTTGACCGTCTTCATTTCACTCATTGTAAAGAATTCCGCATTGAACGTTTTAAAGTTGCACGACGTGTATCCTAGATACATATTTATTTTATTTTTGTAAACTCCTCGTACGGCCAACATTTCTAGAACTTAACTGTGCTGTACTGCGAATTCGAGGGGTTTTGAGATTAATTAAAAAGCAAACAATGGAAAAAATTAATCATAGCGCTTCACATTAACGTGATTTGAGTTGAAAAATCGGAGAGAATAAATAATGAAAAACCGCAGTTCTTTCCAGTACTTTTTTGTGATAAAAATGACGAGAAAATTTAAAAAATTAAAATATCTAGCTTTGTCTAAATTACTTAAAGTTGCTGAAAAACAGGGTGGATCATGATTCTTAGAACTGACAAGACTAAAATTAAAATGGGAATAAACTTTAGTCAAAAACTAAATTGTACTTCTTCTTCTCACGACATAAAAATATTTGGAAATCCTAACATACCCTCAAATTTGCTCGCGAATGGGACATCCACCTGCTTTATGCAATTTAAATTAAGATACACCGTGGGTGGAAAAAAGTACGACATCCGGCTATATAAATGGACCCCTCATCCTTTTTTCGGATAAAATAATATTTTTAAATTGAGGGTTTGGCCAACCATATACTACGCTAATATAGTGTAAGTAAAAATTAAAAAAAAAAAACATGAATACCATCACCTTTATTTTTTAATTATATACATGAAAATTTTATGGTATGTAGATAATGCCACTACAGGGTTGTCTTTTAGAATCCTGGGCTAAGTAAGAGTTGGCGCGATTTTAAGTTTCAAGGGTCCATAAGGGTATTAAGGTAATTATTTTCTTATAAAAAATGGTACGCCACTGCATTTTCCGAAAATAAAAACTCCTTTTTAAATTCTCGTTTAGTCAAAACAAATGTTATCTCTTGACTTTTATTGTTTGTTGTACGGTTTTCACATAAATAAATAGAAACCATTTTTTGGCATGTACAGTTTGTATTTCTATTTATTCTTTAATTAGATTTATAGAAATTTGACCATGCCGAGAAATGGATTCTATTTATTTACGCGAAAACCGTAAATCAAACGAAAAAGTCAAAAGATCAATTTTTTCAATACTAAACGAGAATTTAGAAAAAAATTAAAAATGCAGTGGCGTACTATTTATTTCTAAAAAAATAATTACCTTAATACCCTTATGCAGCCTTAAAACTTTAAATCGCGCAAACCCTAACTTAGTCCAGGATTTTAAAAGCCAAATTTAAAAATGTATATTTACGTGTTTGATTTTAAAAAATTAATAAATAAACGTAAATACCCTTAAGTTAGCTGTTTATACCTGGTTGGCAGATATTAGTCCCAAGAAAAGGTAGTCAACCCTGTTGTGGCACTGTCTACATACTATAAACTTTTTATTTATAAGTATAAATTTAAAATAAAAATTGTGACATAATTCATGTCACAATAAAATAAACTGACAGTTCATATCTTTTTAAACCAACTTTGTATATGTACAAGAAAAATAAACCTTTTAATAAGGAGCGCTCGATCCCGTTTAAGCCTATGTTCGCTAAATTTTGTGACGTAATCTTTTTCCGTAATTTTCTGTTTACAATCGTACTGGAAAGTTTTTTTCGATGTTTTGGTGTTATTTTTTTGCTTTTTGGTCTTTTATATATGTTTAGTTTTTACTGTTTATAGTTAAATTGAGTAGTAATTAGTTGCAGTAATAGAAAATTTTAAAACCTGTAAACGGGGGTCACTGACCTGTGGATATTTTTTACAGGGAATGTACGTTTAAATCGTTTTATTTTATGGTACTTTTTCTTTTTATCTTTTTGACATCCCACGAAGGTCTATGCCCGTTCCCCTGTTCCGTCAACGTTGTCCAAGCACTGAAACATCCAGTTGCATTTCACAGCACCTTTTAGACAACGCGGTAGTGCCACCACGGTCGTTATTTTTAAATAACTACTACCTAAATATGTCTCCCCGCTGGGAATCGAACCGCCGACCTCTGGCTTCGAAGATCAAAGCTCTGTCCACTAAGCCACGGGGAGACAATGCAAGTATTGGTTTATTTTGTCAAATAAAAAAATATTACAGACAAAGGGTGACTTCACAAACATAACCTATATTTTCGGACAAATATAAAAATCGAGCGCTCCTTATTAAAAAGTTTATATCCTTGGTATATGTATACTTATGTCCTTGTGTAGACAAAATCGCGAGTTTTCGTCAGCTAAATTTGACTGGAAGGCTGTGAAATCGAGCGATATTGTCCTTATCAAACACAAAAGCCAATCATTAAACTTTGTATACTGATTCACTTCTTGGAATAAGATCTAATAACTTACCATTAAAACGCATCTAAGTATCTGGTTGGAAGTTTAATATAAGTTTGCTTTGATTATGCCACTAACGTAAATTACTCCTATTGTTTTAGTTCTTTTGAAATATCATTATTAATTGCATCCTAATGAAGAATCGCAAACTGTAAGAAGGGCAAATAATAAGGTCGCTTCGTCAAGCGGGCTTATCTGTATACAATCTAAGGCTAATTATGGAGTGTGTTCCAAATTGGTAATGCTTGTATTAAGATCTCGCGCATTATTTAAAAAAAAAGGAGAAAAAGCTTCTGTTTTTTTTCTCATTTTGTACTTCTCAACTTTCCTTCATTATTTTTTAATAAAATGACATTTTTACATCGACCTATTTTTGAATCGTTATCGATATACCAGTGTCGAAGCCTTTAAAAGAGGTAAAAAGTGAAAAAAAAGATTATAGTCGGATGAAACCTATCGAAAAAGGTAGAGAATA
Organism: Listronotus bonariensis; assembly: GCA_014170235.1. Classification (NCBI taxonomy): domain Eukaryota; kingdom Metazoa; phylum Arthropoda; class Insecta; order Coleoptera; family Curculionidae; genus Listronotus; species Listronotus bonariensis. The sequence goes on along the minus strand of JACEGR010000459.1, from coordinate 154,049 downwards.
TTACAAAAATTAAAGGGAAAGGGGAGAGGGGGGTGTTGAATGGAAAAAAGTTAAATAGCAAAGATATAGGCAAGATAAAGATCTACAACCTTTGTATTTACGCTTTTTACATAAACTCAAAATTTATGTAAAAAATTCAAATAACCAAGTTATTAGGTTTTTATTTTTACATTATACAAAAAAAATTTTTACAAAATTTGGTATAAACGTACCTTTTGTCGATTTTAGGCAAAATTACTAGTTCTATAGAAATTCAATTTCTGAGAAAATTTACTGTGGTTATGTATATTTTTTTACACCATTAGAAAGTAAAAATTTCAACGAACAAAAAGCTCACCGATTTTTTTGAAAATGCCGGTATTTTGACACGTGAATTTTCGATTAAAAATAACGGTAATTGTTTAATATTAAGTCAAAATAATGCGTCAAAATAAATATTTTTATTTCAAAAATTACAGTATCATTTGGGACAAATGGTAAGTTTTCACCAAATTTCGTGTTTTTTTTTTTGTAAAAATAAAAACAAGAACTTAGTTATTTGAATATTAAATAAATATATAAAATTATCAACCCTGGTTTGGATTGTTAATAAATAATAAAAAGCAATCAATGTTAACTTGTTAATTTACATAGGTAATAAAGTGGAAATTACAATAAAAATAATGTTTATTTATCCAAGTGGAAAGTAGTTACTTTACAAATACTCTGCTGTACCCAATAACAGATCGACATTTGGAATTTTTATTGTCAAAATAGTTGAATTTTGTCATTTTTTTAGCTATTAGCACTTTTAATTTTGTAGTTAAAAATTATTAATTGCAGTTTTTTTAACTATTAAATATAAAAGAATCGTTGATTTATATATTTCTTAAGGGTTTAGAAATTTGACGTTGATAAATATAAGAATAATAATGCATTTATGTTTCCATTTTTCTAAGACACTTGTGGAAATACTATACCAGTTGTCAAAGAATTTATTAGACAAGCCATAACTTCTAGAGTATTTGATATATCAAAACGAGACTTGGTATGGATAAATAGTATAAAAAGAGGAGAGTTTTCGCATATTTTTTCTTTTCAGTCACTTCCGGTTTAACCGGAAATGGCTCCAATTTTAAATTTTTAGATGAAACACCCTGTATATTTTATTAGACTTGGATTTCTGTGACAATTCTAAATGATAATGTGAAAGTTTAAAAAGTTTAAAAGCCTACTTGATTTTTTAGGTCCATTTAATATCTTGTATCTAGATGCCATAATTATGAAAGTAAATTAATCTAATCTAGATATTTCTCAACTCTTTTTAGACATACACTTTTTTAAAAAGGGAGTTTTGAAGCGCATAAGGATCAAGGCCACCTAGATGCAAATTACAAATAACTCTCACAAAATCAAGTAGGCGTAAAAACTTTTAAACATGTCCAATTTCTGTTTAGAATTGTCTCAGAAATCTTAAAATTTAAAATATAGAGGGTGTTCCATTTTAATATTTAAAATTGTAACCATTTTCGGTTAAACCGAAAGTAACCAAAAAGTGAGAAATATGCGAGAACTCTCCCCTTCCCATACCATTTAGATAACAATTCAACAAAGAAAAAGCCACACGGTAATCAGTTCTGTCTCACTTTTAAATTATTCCATTTTTTGTTGACGCCTCTGGCTTTTTCTTAGCTGAATTTAACTTTACCGCAAGGTCTTTAATGTTACACTTTGAAGTAGGTATAACTGTGTTTATTTAATTTTCTATTGTACCCATTCAAACCGTTTGCCAAAGAATATCTTTCTTATAAGTGGCAGTTGACCGCCAGCTGGGTAAAAGTTACAAACAAAAATATATTTTTGGCACAAAATTTCAAAACCTTTCTTTCTAAAAGCATCTTGCAGTGATATGTTTATAGTTGTCACTTTTTAAATACATGCGTATTAATTTTACGCAAAAGTGTAAAATATATAGATGTCAGCATGTGTACGCATATAAGTTGTTTTTAAAACAAAGCTACAGAGCTCTGCATTGAAAATTAGGATATATACAGTGTGTATGGTACGCCGAATTTGTGAAATTGCCGATTTCATATATTCGGCAAAATGAAAATTTTGCTTAATTCGTGAAATGAGCTGTTCTGTCACATTGGGGGGTCATGGTAAGTTTTGGTTAGTTAAATCTTTTTAAATAAAGCGTTTAAAAAAAAGATTTAACTATCCAGAACTAACCATGTCCACCCCAATACGGGTTATTTTACGTTTTAAGCCGGACACAGACATGCGGTTATTTGGCAAATAGCGATTATTTGGCATTCAACGAGCAACTCAGTGGATATTTCATAAAGCGCGAGCGCGACAATACACACATGCGGTGAAATTGCCGAATATTGTTCGGTATGCGAATGTACGAACAACAATTGAATGGTGAAAATGAATAGTGAAACATTGATGACAGATTCTGCAGCTTTTGTAGTTATGAGTGGTGTTTATTTACAGTTGTTGGGAAGTAAGTGTAGGAGAAGACGAAGAAGGTGGTGGATGATTACACTTAACTGAAGTAGAGAAAGGTAGGTAACTTAACTTTGGCAGCAAGTTAAATCACAAAAAAATAAACACATATACTTCTATATCAAAACTCTCAATAAAGAAAGTGGTTTGTTACACTATTTGGCCACCCTACAATATTCTAAAACATGTTTTTATTGGTATTCACCAATACAAATAGCAAATAGATTTACGAATGTGTGTATCGACACAAAACGCAAATATTTGTTAACTTTGAAGCGGCACAAAATACGAACACTAACTGGAAAATAGCCGAGCGTGATTAATCGGCACGAGCAACCCAAACACACTAGTCGGTACTCGTCGAATTCCGATTATTTGTTAATCGCCGCTCGCCGAGTACCGCATGTCTGTTCCCGGCTTTAAGCACAATTTTGCCGAATTCATGAAATTCGGCGTAAAATGTACACGGATGGACTTAACTTAATATTTTGTTAAAATTTAATCCAAAAAACTTTTGGTTTTTTGACAGATTTTAATATTTTTTTGGCGCAGTTGTAGCTTCTTCCTTAATGATTATTATTTAATATGAGGATTGCAAAAAGTTTTACAGAATTAGGTGATATACAAGGGGAGCTAAATGTTGTATTTTAACCATCCTCTGGAATGTCATAAATTTTTTACCAGTGCATTGGATTTTTAAGCCCCATCTTTTGTTAAAATTTTCTTTTTTCATTTATATCAGCATCTTTATTCTAGCCCAGAGTCCAGCAACCACCAAGAATCCGGAAATATGTCTTTCCTACGAGCTTCACATACTATTTTTTCTCCGATCAAAATATATTTTTTTATTTTTGTTTTAAAGAGCATAAAATATTATTTTTTTTTTTAGTTTAATTAGTACAAACATTTTTTTTATCTTTGGACTATCCACGAAGGCTAAAAGCCTAAATACTAACGAACCGTGGGTGTCTTAAGCGAGGTAAGAGGCAGTTTGTTGACACGGGACTTAAATACTTGTAGATTTGGGGGAGGGGCAAGGAAAGACATCCGCGGGCAGCAGGTTCCACATTCTAGAAACTTTAGAGATAAAAGAACGAACAAAGTGGGAAGTTTGGGGCCTGTCCAGTTGGACCGTTTGGGGATGCATACGCGTGGCACAACGAGTTTCTCTGTTGGAAACCGTGAGTGGAGAAATTATACTAAACAATTCTTCAGAGCAGAAGCCATGAAAGTACCTATAAAAAGCGATAGATCCTCCACAGCCCGACGATGAGCAAGAGAAGGAAACCTTTCTGTAACTGAAGAATCATTAATGAGGTGAATGGAATCAAGAATGCTTAGGGTTGTGAGGGACGCCATGCCCCAGATATGAGAACAATATTCCAAGGAAGGTCGAATTTGGGACACATATAAAGTGTATAAATTAGAAAAAGAAAATACTTTTTGGCTCGAAAGAAAAATCCAAGCTGCCGTGGCTATAGATACAATGTGTTTGTACCAGTTAAGGTTAATCTCAAATGTGACGCCTACAGGATTGAAGGTATCTTTGCTCTGCAAAACTTGACCGCTCATAAGTAAAGGATGAGTATTTGATAATTTTTTCGCGACAAGGAACATGATTGGTTTAGAGATGGGTTTAGGAACCTGAAAACTGGAGTGAAGGGTATTATCGTTGGCGTATAAAAGTATAAATGGAATGAGTTGTGGACGAGAGAAGGTCGTTGATGTGAAGAAGAAACAATGTTGGTGCCAACACTGAGCCCTGATGCACTCCAGCATTTACTTGGTGAAAGCTTGAAGAATGGCCATCCACAATAACTGATATACGTCGATCAGATAGCTAACTAGAGAGCCAAGTTCAAAGTGTAGTTGAAAGACCATTGAAGGGAAGTTTATTAATAAGTGCGGCATGCCAGATCTGGTCACAAGCTTTGGATATATAAATTTAAATATATAATTAATAATTTAATTTTTGTATAATACATTACCAAGGTATCACATTCTCTTGAATTGTTGATTGAATTTGACAAACATCAGTGAATATTAAAAGCAAAGGGAAAAGTAAGCGTCCGGAAAAATATTTTTCGGTCATGGCCGGAAAAGTATATTGCCTAGCAACGCCTTCGACCTACAGGAATAATGTATTTTGGTATTGTAAATATGTAGATTTCCATTCAAATCCAGCCATGGCCGGGAATATTTTTTTCTGACGCACACCTTTTCCTAAGCTTTTAACGTTTACTGATAATGTTTATAGAAGTCAATCAATATTACATGATACTGTGAGACTATAGTATTGCATTACAACGAGATCAAATAATAATAAATAATTAATATTTTATACTATCTAAAAGGAAAAGTAGGCAATATTTTTATCGGGGAAATATAGTATGTAGGTACAAGTCAGGGAAAAGCATATTTCCGGACCCTCCGCCATCGTCCATGTTACACATTATAATATTTTGGTAAATGATTTGCCTAAAGTTAGTTTTAATTTTCTTAAGAAACCATAGGCAATAGAAAGAAAAATAAACACCTAAAATTACCTTTTTTATTTTATTAGGTAGTTTTAATAATATATCTTTTTGTTTTTTTTATATTTTAAAGTAATATTTCCGCTCACCATTATAAAAAAACGATTTATAACTTTTCTGGCGTCCAACGTTGTTTATTATAAGCCTATTTACATACGGTGTTTTTCCGTTGAACGGCAGTTTTAGCATTTAAGATAAGACCAGCAACTTTTATGACGAATAATATATATATATTTTTTTAATATTGAAAATAAAAAAAATCCGTTATAATAAGTTAAATTCAAAAAATAGAGATTTATAAATTAGAAAATAAAAAATTCTTCTACAATTTATGAAGACACTTTATTATTATTTATTGCCTTTAAGGGCCTCTGTAGGACATTTTTACTCCGTAAGACAAATAGGGTCTCGTAAAGCTTGTCAACTGTTTTTCTTTATTTAAGTCAGTTTCTACTGTTATCCTTAATAAAAATAATATTAAATAGTGTCTTTTGTATTAAATTGTTCTTTTTATGGACAACTATTATATTTACACTAGCGGCAAAAATAAGGGGATATTGCTATGTTTAAACAGGGTGTATCATTTAAAAAAGGGTATTTTGCAGAATAACTTAAAAACCAACCATTTGCCAATTGTTTTTTCAAATATTTAGTCCTAAAGAGCGTAAAAATGCAACTAGTGTGCGTGTGCTAATTTAAACTATTTCGTATTTCGAATAATAACGAAGTTACCAATGACGGACCATTTAGATGACCCTGTATATTCTGTTCATTCTCGATAAAATAAAAAAAACAAAAAATATATTGCATTGGGTCAGCAATTTAGAAATCATTGTTTTTTAACAAAAAATATTTGTTTAATTTGTCAAAAATGTTAGTTGCCATGGTTACTCTCACTTCTCTCTTTATTAATATCTGCAGTTGCAACCAAATTGGGATACCCTGTATAATCTCCAGAATTAGATTGTTATAATCTATCTTATAAAAATTAACAAAGAACCTATAAATTGAATGTGTTTTTCTTTTAAACTCTCTGTTAGGACTGTAAAATAGTCATGGCATAAAATGTGATTTATTTAAACACTTCGAAACTAGGGTCTTCACTTATAAAACTACTAATTTTTTCTAATAATATAATCCCTTAATACAGGGTCTGCTAATTAATGGTACACAGAAAAACCACAAATTTCTTATGTCAAAATATTGGGATTTAACCAAACATACCTATATCCAAAAATTACTAATAAGGAAGATACAGGGAGGGTGTCAAAGTGAAAAAAATATTTTTAATTTATTTTGGTACTTTTTCATACGTTTTAAATATTTTAATAAAACTCGGTATTTGTGGGTTTTTTGACATTAGCTATTTAGATCTAATAATAATTTTTATGTGGAAACCAGAGAGGGCTAACTACACTATTTAAATGTTTATAAAACGTTCTTTTTGTGCTACACTGTATGTATCATCTAAGTTAACCAATAAAGTCCCCTATGATTACTACACAAAAAGGTATACTTTGCAAGAATGGCTCTGAACAACCGTTTTAAAGAGATGTATTTGAATTTATGCGGTTTAGTGCACTTATCTTTCTTACAAAGTATACCTTTTTTGTGTAGGAAGCATGTGGTAGCCCCTAGATGCCTAGTTTTACTAAAATATTCAAAACATATCATAAATTATCTATATTTTTTAAATATTTTTTTACTTCGACACCCTGTATCTTCCTTATTATCACATTTGGAATATAGGTATGTTTAATTAAATTTTAATATTTTAACATAAGAAATCTGTGGTTTTTCTGTGTACGAATAATTAGCGGACACCCTGTATTATTTAAAATACTAAATACAGGATGTAATTAAATTGATGGCTAAAAATACCAAATAGGATTTCTTAGCTCATTTTAGGAAGAAAAGTTCAAATTAAGATATATCTTAAACCTTAATTTTTGAGCTACAGGGTGTTAAACTTTAAGGAAAAAAATGTTTTCTTATCATAACTTTAGAATTGTTCGGAATATTTTCATGAAATTTGACACGTACCTACTAATAACCAAAAAGATTATTTTAAAGTAAACGATTTTTAAATATTTTAACCAGTGGCGTCCGTATAAGATAAATACTAAAAATTAAAAAAAAATATGGTACGCCATTGCTTTCTTCAAAAATAAAAATATTTTTTTAATTCCTATAACAAATTTAATCTCTCGACTTTTTTGATGCACCATTTTTCCATTTAAAAAAAAACTAAAAGTGGGGCATTAGCTTACTAGTTTTAAATAATTTCGCTCTATCAAACATGTATCAAAAACGGTTTTAATTTCTTTACGCGAAAACGGTGCATTGAACAAAAAAAGGGTCATAAAATCAAATTTGTTGCAAAATTAATTAAAAATCATTCAAATAATTTTTATTTTTAAAAAAGCACTGGCGTACCCTATTTTTTTGTTTTAAATCTCTGGTATATATATCATAGGGATCTCACTGATAAAAGTAATTAAAAATCTTCCACATTGAAAAATGCCCATTGGTGCTTAGTCCGTGCGAAATTTCATAAAAATATCTGAAACAGTTTTAAAGTTATGATAAGAATACGATATTTTTTTTAAACTTTAACATTCTGTAGCTCAAAAGCAAGGGAGGTTTAGGACATCATATAAAGTTAATATGTACTTTTCTTTCTAAAATGGGATAAAGAATTATATCCTGTATTTTTAGTCATCAATTAAAATACACCCTGTATATTTTTTTTTATCAGAATTTTTATAGATATATAATAATATAAGGCCCGTTAACGTTCATTATCCCATCTGCAAAATCCAACTTTGAGTATCAACTTATAAAATCCCTTTTATTTATTTTTATTATCTTTGAGCTTATTATGTTTGAACGAAAATAAAAACTATACCGGGAGCCCGGTCTCTAAATTTTGTCAGTTATTTCTTCTCAGTTCATAACTTGTCAAAAGCTTTAAGAGGGTTGTACATGAACTGTTGTGAGCGTCAGCTGCATCGCCGATTGATGGTGAAATTGTACAGGGTGCTCCCAAGAAAGATCCATATTAAAAATGTGTTTTTAAAGGAAATACCCTTTATATTAGTAGTATATAGTTTTTGGATTGAAGCAATAAAAATAATAATGTAAATTTTATCAGCGATACCTAAACAAAAAATATAGGGTTTTTAAAAACGTCTTGACAAAAACAAATGTTTAATTAACCCTACCTTATTTACGCTTGACTTAATAAATTAGGTAAGATTGCTATAATCTAAGATCCGGCATTAATTGAATGAAATTATATTTTTAGGCTAATTTTAATGTAATGAATACAACCTCTGCCAGCATAGGTCTGCTACAATTAATAAAAGTTAATTAATTAATACTTAATTTATTTATAATTGTTACCTTTACATATTAATTGCATAAACCAAACGGAAAATGTTCTCACCTGGCTGCAGGTAAGTGTAGCAGTCATAGAGATGGGTGCTTATTACAACAAGGTTTATAATATACTGTTTGGTACATACAATTACCATGTGAAGGTAACAATCATAAATAAATTAATAATTAATTATTTAAGTATTATTAATTGTAGCAGACCTATGCTGGCAGAGGTTGTTCACTTGCATTCACTACATTAAAATCTGCCTAGAAAATGTTATTTCATTCAATTAGCAGATGAGGGTATATTTTTTTAATGCCGGATCTTAGACTACTAGAATATTAAGTGTACAATCACCTACATTTTTTACTAGAAATTATGCAAGCTGTCCCAAAACTAACATTTAATATTATATTAATTTTTGTACACCCTATATAATTTCTGGTAAAAATAAGTAAGGTAGAATATATTAAAATTTTATTTTTGTCAAGAATTTTTTAAAAATTATAAATATTAAAGAACTTAAAAACCGTACATTTTTGGTATAGATTTGGTATGGATCTTTTTTTTTTTTTGAGGACCATGTATAATTCCACCATCGTCGCTGCAGCTGACGCTTACAACAATTCATATACACAACCCTCTTGAAGCATTTTACATTTTAGAGTTATAGACTTAGAGAAAATTGGTCACGAAAATCTGTCGCTGGCTCACGGACCAAAAGTAAATTTTTATTTCTTTAACGACAATATTATTAGTTTGAATATTTTGTGTGCCTGATTTTAATAATAATCTTTAAATTTTATTTTCTTGTTTTAAAAAAGATAAACTTAAAATCATAAACATTTTTCTTTTGTATTTATTATAATTTGAATAAACCATTGTCTTCTGTAGGGAGTTAAAGTGGTTAGGTATCTGTTATAACGCTTATGCAGCAGATTTTGGAGGCGACAAATACACACTTTTTTATTTTTTACAGATATTAAAAAAAACTATATACCCAATTATTATTACTTTCACACAGAAAATTTAACGAATAATATGTTTCATCACTTAAATATACAGGGTGTCCTATCGGGAACTGCTGCGATCGATTTCTCGAAAAGTAGGCTTTGGAATGTTTTAAAAATTTGGGAATACTATAAAGTCAGTGGGGAATGGTTTGAACCACTAAAATATTTTGACAGTTCTATCACTTCCGGGTATACCAGAAGTTAATGTCAACTTTCTTATTGAAAATTAAATACCCTATATATTACTTACTTTTTAGATTCTGCGTAAAATTCTAAACCTATTTTATTATTAATGTTTCATACCTAAGTTCAAAAATTTTTTACTTATTTTAAGTTTTATGTCAAAAATGACGTTTGCAAGTCACCGAACCATTAATTTTTTCTAAACAAAAGGCTTTAATTTAAGTTGGGGTTGGGTTCCTCGTATTGTATTGATATTTTGACCATTCATAAATAAAGACTAGTATTCGTTAAAAATTTTATTGACAAAAATCTTAAAGTCTTTTTTTTTTAAATGAAACGCCCCCCACCTCTCCTCCTATATTATTGCCTTATCCCTATAGCCTTATACATACGTGACGTCATAGCTTGCTGCGACCGAAAACGATAGAACGTATAGCTATGCAATTTCATGCAAAAATAATGTAAAATACGTAAAAAAACGGGGTTCCAAAGAGTGAAAATCAAATATTGTATGCCAATTTAGCTTTAAATCATTAATTGTGTACCAAAAGAAGAAGGCAAATAGTAAAAAGAGGATTAGTTAAAATTTTAAAATTAAAATGTTTTCGCCAAAAAAAAAATCAGATTTGTGGACCACGCCCCAAAAACCCCTGTATACCAAATTTTATTAAATTCGGAGTTACCGCAGGTTTCTAGAAAATTACGTTTTTTTATTTGCTTTAGTAAGAAATATAAAAAAATGATTTAATGATTTTATTTTGAAAAAAACAATTTAGGGATACCGAAAAATATATAATCCGATACGATCCGAACGATTTCTTTAGGTGAAATAATACCAGTAATTTTTTGACATATTTAAAAATCTATAGCCGCTTTCCCAATCGATAAAAAGGTATACTTTTTAAAACATTTTTTCTTCTGTTCATCTAAGCTTTTCAACCCAAAAGGTGTATATGATGCTTAAGTAAATCCCCATTTAGTATCGTGGCCTCTCCTAATATCTCCAGTAATGTCTAACAAGAATCTATTTTTAAATTTAATTCTTATAAAAACAAAATATGCATCTAAAACTACAACTGGTAATCGGATAAAGAAATAAATTTTTGCACTATTTTTATTATTATCAATTATAAATATTTTTTAGCATAACTTTTAGAACATGTTCATAAAATAAAAAATGCTGAACTTTTCGCGTAGGTATGCTTCTCACGCGATTATGTGTATTACAGGTAGGTAATGGTAAAAAATAATGTATATAAACTTTTTAATTTACTTTGACTGAATAATATGTGAAATTGCAATACATGTTGCTAAGGCCATTGACACCAATTCGAGCGTATCCTATTTAAAGGCAAGGAAACAAAGAACTAAGAAAATTGCAACCCGCCAAATTTAGGGGAAAAGAAGAGGTTAATAACATACAAACAAAAATTTATGGGACTAAATTTATTTTGTCAATTCTCCTTTTGAACATAGTCGTAGATAAAAATATTAAAATATACAACAAATAAAGAACAAATATAGAAAGTTGCTAGAAAACAAAAGTTTAAATAATGTACCAGGTGACAATGAAATAACTATCCGGCATTATATTTTTGAAATTTACTTTTCTCTTGTTCCCAAAAAAATGTCTTTTGGTCCACAGTTCCTCCAATTTTCTAAACATACCAAAAGGTATAAAAGTTATTATAAAAACATTTTATTACAGTAAGTATACGGAACGGTTCAGATTTTAGAAGGGTAGACGGACTCTAGGTCCTCACTGTATAACCGCTCTCGGTTCTGGAAACTCAAAGTCTACTAAGAAGGAGCTCACAGTAAATGTAGGTGTTCACTCGAAACGGAAGGACCGACTCGCTCGAGCTTCGCTTGGCTTGGAACCAAGTAAGAGTGCGCTCATTGGAAGCGCGTCGCGTTAGAGCAGACAACAGGAAATTTATGTGTTAAAAAAATATTCTGCCTGTCCGTCCGTTTCTACGGGACGCGTAGCTTAACGCTTGCTGTATGTGACGAGTATGGAAGGTAAATGGGACGTGTAATGAGAATTAACTTTAAGAAACCCAGGTCATCTGCTTTTGGTTAGATGCATTATTTTAGAATATTTTTCATTTATACGACTTTTTCTTTAGTCATCGATTGTTTTACGCTTTTTTTAAATTAAAGCAATTTAAAATTTAAGTGATTTATTTTACGTATTTATCATTGCAGTTTCCAATTAAAATTTCTCATGAAAATTAAAATAGTTCTGTTGTTACTAACTTAAACACAAAACTTTTTAATAAAAAAAAATCTAAAACAAAATGGATGCTAAAACTAAGAACCATATAAAATAATTATAGACTAGGATCGATAATTTTTGAAACCAAAAAAATATTAGTGGAATAGAACCCATTTTAAAAAGTAGAAAATATATTAGAAATTAAAGGAAAAATAAATTACAGGCAATATAAGGTCGGGGTTGGGGGTTTCATTTTACTATTTTTTTTGCTTTTAAAATTTATCAACCCTGGTCTAATAATGATTTTTAAAAAAATCGGATTTGTGTTTTTGCATTTTCTGACAACATTTGCCATTTTAATGTAATATACTATTTTAAAACCATTAGAAAGTAAGGATTTCAAGAAACAAAAAGCTTACCGACTATTTTGAAAACGCCGATATTTTGACACGTGAATTTTCAATTAAAAATAAAGGGTACTTTTTGATATTAAATCAAAATAATGTGAAAACATAAATATTTCAAACCAAAAGCATTACAGTGTATTTGGGACATGCAAATGTACGTTTTCAGAAAACTTTATAAAAATAATTATTTATTTTTTGTAAAAGATCAAAATAAAAAACCAAAAACCTGGGTATTTAGATTTTCATCAATTTTGAGGTTTTGTAAAGAAATCGTTAATACAAAAGTTTTAGATCTTTTTATTGCCTACAACTTTGCTCTTGAACTATTTTCAATAGGACTTGTAGTTTGGCCAATCTTAATTCGCCCGTATTTTTTTTTTCCTTAAATTCTCTACCTTTTTTAATGGATTGTATCCAACTATAATTTTTATTAAATTTCTGTTTTCTTGGACTATTTCTGTAACATTTTTTTCCGAAAATTCTTGGGCATAAAAGTCCTAAATAAAAACCCAAATTTTGTTTTTTAAAGTCACATATATATTTCTTCTAAATATTGACGTTTCGGCGAATTAGCCACCATCAGAATATTAGGTCCCTAAAACATAAATTTGTGGTAACCCACACACATTAAAAAAAAAAACAATAAAAAGTAGTGGCTAAAATTTAGTCGTCACACTTTAAAAAACAAAAACAAAACATTTAGATCTTTCACAGATATGGACATATTACATGTTAACGTATTTAAATATAGATTTTGACTCGAGTCAATATTCTGATGAAAGCTAATTCTCCGAAACGTCAATATTTAGAGAAAATATATATGTGACTTTAAGAAACAAAATTTGACAAAGGTTTTTATTTAGGACTTTTATGTCCAAGAATTTTCGGACAATTTTTTTTTTTTTTGCACTTTTTACCTCTTTTAAAGGCTTTGATACTGGTCTAATATGTTAAATGCCTTTTAAATTTTATGGTAGGGGAGCCCAAGAGGGGATGTCGGGATTTACCATAGCTATGGATGGTGAAGGGGAGGATAACCATCTGAATGTTTTAAAAAGTGTCCGTCGAAAGGAGCAACCCAAGGTGGCGCCACCGTAGCCAGAGGAGATTTTTTAACCAATGAGCATGAATTTTTAGAGTTAGATAAAAAATGAAAAAGGACAGATAGATACAAAATAAAAAAGGAAAGAAATACCAAAATCCCTCCACTGGCTACTGTGGCGCCATCCCAATTTGCTACATTCCGATGGCCACTTTTTAAACTTGTCCGCCATAAAGATGGTTATCCTCCCCTCCACCATCCATAACCATAGCAAGGCAGATGATTAACAGTGGCGGCTCGTGACCTCTAAAGTTGGTGAATCACATTTAATAAATTCATGCCCCCCCCGCTGGTTTTTGGTCATTTTAATTCCACCTTGAAAAAGGTGTTTCCAGCAAAACACACACTGGGTCATAAATTGGAAACGAATCCATTATAATCTATACTGTTATTAATAATAATAAAATAATAATATTTAGCCGCGAAAAATCCACGCGCGTCGTCCCTATTTTTTGATTTTTCACGTTCTAAAGCGCCTTACTACTAAACTGAATCACAATGAATCGCGGTGCACTGGTTCGCATTTCAGTCTTAACCATACGTGTCGTTTCCATGGCAACCGCCGTAAACAAGCGGCCTGCAGCAGCGAAATTGAGAATCGTTTTCTACACTTCTGGGATGTGCTTCTATTCTCGGTCGTCGGCGCGCGGCGTTGTCGAGCACCTGTTAAGTAGCGTCGCTCGTCTCTGGTCGCTCTCTTTATCGGAATATCGGCGGCGCGCGGCTCAAGTGATTGGATTGGAATAAATTGATGAAACTTAAAATGTCGTAATTTGATTATTTGATATTTAATTCTAACCGAGGGAAAATAGAACTTTTTTCTTTTTAAGTAAAAGTAAATTGAAGACATTGTAGAAATATGTAAGTATTATACGAGAATTTTAGGTGAATCAGTGCTTCACTTGATTCATATGACCAGCAGCCACTGATGATTAATAAACCGGAGGATACCTGGTACCCGCGGTTAAGTACTTCCACCAAATATGAGCCCCGCCATAAAAAACAATAGCTATTTACGTTACTAGACCGGAAAATGGTATTTTACGGGTCGACGAAAAACCTGTAGTTTTGAGGAGACCCGTAAAAATTATTTCCGGTCGAGTATCGTACATAATTTTTTTTAATTGACCGGAAAAAAAACTGTGTAAATTTTTAGTGTTATATTTAAACGACAATAAGGCAAGGCTGCTTCAATTATTTCATCTGGATTTTCCATGTCTGACTCCATTTTGGCAAAATGATGCTTTCTTTACTTTACAATATCTTGAACTGTCAAATAGTAATAATTGAACTCTGACAATTTTTGTCATGGCTAACAGGATTTTTTGATATCAGGGACCGGAAAGTAAATGAGAGACCGGAAAGTAAACTAGGGACCGGAAAGTAAATTAGTCCTGTAAAATAGCATTTTCCGCTTAAAAAATTGAGTGAAAAATTCAATTTTCCGGTCAATTAAAAAAATATATATATATCCATCAGAAATTGTCGAGCGCGTTCGATTAAGATAGGTTGAGTTAATTGCATGCTAAATAGTGTATATTCCACTAATCTGACAATTTGAGAGTGACGTAAAGGAAACAGAGGGCTATTCTTTTTTATTTTAAAGAAAATAATTTAGGGATACCGAAAACTTTATAATCCGATACTATCCGAACGATTTCCTTAAGGTGACATAATAACAGTACTTTTTGACATATTTAAAAATATATAGCTGCTTCCTCCATCGATGAGAAGGTATACAATATACAGGGTGTCTCTAAAAGGTGCGGAAAAAAACTACATATTTTAAATTAGGGCTGGCAACCGAAACCGGTTTTTCGGTTAACCGGTTTTCGGTTAACCGCGGTTGGCCAAAACCGAAAACCGGTATTCGAAAACCGGTTTCGAATACCAGTTAACCGGTATTTGAAAACCGGTTAACCGGTTTTGAAAAACCGGTTTTCGAATATCGGTTAACCGATTTTAAAAAAGCGGTTTTCAAATACCGGTTTTTCGGATAATCGGTTTTCGAATACCGGTTTTTTTGGCTAATCGGACCAAAATCGAAAAGCGGTTCTTCGAATATCAATTAATAGGTTTTTGGTTGATTGCGGTTTAGACAGTGGCGTATTTACCAAAAGGCTGAGTAGACTGAAGCCCATGGCTGCGTTTTTTAGGGGGCGGCAAAATTTGTATAAATTGTGGATTTACATTTAGTACGTAGAATTGAAAGAAATGAAAGTGAGTGAGTTTTTTTTTTTTTTGTCTTCAAAATTATTTCAAGAATAAAAGAAAAAGAAAATAGCCTACGGGCGGCAAATATGTTAATGCGCCTTCGGTTCTCGGTTTTAAAACCGATTTCGGTGTATCGGTTTTGAAAACCGTTTTCGGTTTTTCGGTTTTAAAAACCGGTTTTTAATACCGCTTTTTTATTATTCAGTTAACCGGTGTTAACCGGTTTTGTTTTTTCCGGTTTTCGCCAGCCCTACTTTAAATGCTAAAATATGACGATCTAACCCAACTTACCTTAGTCAACAAGTGGATGGTTTCGCAAATACAGGGTGTTAAAAATTTATTCTGCTTTTAGTTTTTTATAAATAATTTTTTTAATAAGTATAACTAACGAGAATACCTTTATTATGTAAAATATGTTAAAGAATATAAAATTGTATCTAAAAGTTACATACGGAAAGGTTTAAAAGGGTTATTTCGTTTTTATTTGGTCAAGATACCGCAGGTAGCGCCCCCAAAGTTAAGAATTAAATTGATGGCAGATTCTTATTTCTTACCTTCCAAAACTTCTTTTAGCCAACTATTGTGACAATACACCTAATTATTACCAAAATTATTTATAAAAAATTAAAAACGAAATAATTTTTAACACCCTGTATCTTCGAAATCATCCTTTCTTTCTAACTTTCGGACTAAGGTTAGTTGAGTTAGATCGTCATATTTTAGCCTTAGTATTACATTTTTTTCTTCTTATCATCCAACCTTTGCAACCCAATAGGTCTTTATGAGGCTCGAGTAAATTCCCATTTACCATCGTGGGCTCCCTTACTTAAATATGAAGAAAAACGAAGTGACTAGGGGCACGTTGATGTGCCGCGATTATTTTTTACCGGGCACGTGTATGACGTCACTACTGAGCGTGCCATTATTCATCATCAAATTTGAAATTCAAACTATCCTTAATTTGGCCTTCTTTTGCACAAAATTCTTGATATAACAATAAATTGGCATACAATATTTTATGAGCATCCTTAAAAACCTCTTTTTAGTTATTTTACACGTTTTTTTATTAAATTCTATTTTTTTACGCCCAAAACGCTGCAACCATGCATACACCTATGTGTATAGTGGTTTCAAACATGGCGACTTGATTTAAAGCAAACCTCTTATTATATTAATAAAGAAAGGCTTATAATCAGTAAAAACAGCTTTTAAAAAGATTTTTTAATGTAAAATGAAATATTGTGTGCCAATTTAGGGTTATATCAGGAATTTAGTGGAAAAAGAAGGGAGAATATAGTAAACATAAGGATAGTAGACAGTAGTGACGTCATACACGTGCCCGGTAAAAAATAATCGCGGCACATCAACGTGCCCCTAGTCACTTCGGAAGAAAAAAGGAAATACATATTTAAATTACATTTACGGACAACTTGCTATAACCTAATATAAAATGTATTTCTCCATGAATGCCTCGACGTTGTTACTTTTGTAAATGTAGTTGCGATAAAGTTTTAATACCATTTACTGCCGCTTCCATTACTATAAAACTTTATACTCGACCATTAAACCTCCCATAAGTCAATAAAGTATTTATAATAAAATGTAGCACGTAAAGCACCGCTATTTATAGGTTGTTTTGATTAAAACCCAAAAACAATATTGTTATTTTAAATTTAATTCATGAAATCATTTTGTTACCTGTACCTGAATGGTTTATATTTATGTTTTTGTTGTTGGTTTATTTGACTAAACAAATATAGTGCCTCGGCCAGCAAAAAAATTGACTTAGATTAGATTAGATTAGGAGGTGGATTGCATATCCTCTAACACTGCAACCTGCTCAGGTTTATTGTGTGTCCTCCGTCCATAGGTTAGAGCACGCTATCCAAGCCGGTCTGTTTAATCAGACTCCACAAGCTTGAAACTGGCCCCTTGGTATATCTTGCCGCTTTAGGTTTTCTTCACCCAGCCTTGCAAACCGCAGACGACAAAGGGCTTCGCAGTAGCACCATACGTGTTCTGCGGTTTCTTCCTCCTCCTGGCAGAACCTACATAGGTTTTCTTCTGCCAGGACCATAGTTTCCAGGTGTTTATTCAGTCTGCAATGACCTGTCAGTTGACCCACTATTATTCTTACTGCCTTCCGGTTATAATTCAGAAGGTCTTTTGTAAATTCTGGCGAGTAAGCCTTGATAAACACTTTCGCCTGACGCTGTCCTGGTGTTCTCCTCCACCAGTCTTGTGATTCCCTCATAATCCATGATCTAATGGATGACCTTACCTGGCATGATGGAATACCACAGTAGGGCTCAGGACCTACCATTGTCCTGCCAGCCCCCTCCTTTGCCAATTTATCAGCTTCTTCATTGCCTTCGTGGCCTTCGTGTCCTGGTACCCAGGCAATGGTTAGCTTGTTAGACGCACCCACCTCTTCCAGGGCAATTACGCAGTCCCGCACCAGCTTGGAGCTGATTTTGCATGAACTGAGTGCCCTGATGGCTGCCTGGCTGTCCGAATAGATTACTATGGTTTTATCCTCATAGCTCCTTCTGATGATTTCCCTAGCACATTGTTCTATGGCTACAATTTCGGCCTGGAACACAGTAGGGTGTTGTCCGAGACCCAAGTTTATTTTCGTCCTTGGTTTGTCCCCATATATACCTGCTCCAACTCCTTGGTCTGTTTTGGAGCCGTCTGTATACCAGATTAGGTCGGCTTTAATGGGAGGCCCTGCCACCCAGTCCTTTCTGTCTGGTATTAAAGTTTGAAAACCTTTGTTTAGCCAGTAGCTTGGTACCATTTTGTCTGAAGGCATCTCACACACTGAGTTGACTTCTTGGTCCTCCTTGAATCTCCATTGTATGGCCCTTTCCTGTCTTATGAAAATTGACTTCATGGTAATAACTATTTTAAAACATATTTGGGGGAAGGGGAATTCTTTTTGACGAGTCTACCATGAATATTCATACGGCTATACAGATTGGCTAACAGAAATCTAGAGTTAGGATTTCTGTGTTACAAAGAGAGATCATATTTAGGTAGTAGTTATTTAAAAATAACGACCGTGGTGGCACTACCGCGTTGTCTAAAAGGTGCTGTGAAATGCATAACTGCATGTTTCAGTGCTTGGACAACGTTGACGGAACAGGGGATACGATGGGTTAAACATCTAATAACCCGATACCCACGGTTCTGTGGTATTTAGACATATGCCTTCGTTGGATGTCAAAAGATAAAAAAATTAGGGTGCGTTCTACTAAGCGCTCACAACGCTCAAAATGCTCCTTTAACCGACGGTAAAAAGTATTTTGAGCGTTTTGAGCGCTTAGTGGAATGCACCCTTGGAAATATGTGAGTGAAAAGAAATGAGCATTAACCAGTGTTGCCACCTGGTTTTTTGGGCGTGTCGAAAGGTATGCTCTACAATTAAATTAGTTTGGAGGAGTATGCCAGCGCGCTAGGGTTGCCAGATGTGATGTAGAAAAAAGTGGACATGAAAAAAAAACACATTATTTTATTTTTAAATTTGGTAAAAGAGTTGTTCATATATATATATATATATATATATATATATATATATATATATATATATATATATATATATATATATATATATATATATATATATATATATATATATATATATATATATATATATATATATATATATATATATATATATATATATATATATATATATATATATATATATATAGTGACTCTTGCTATATGTATACCGAGTGGCCATTGAGTTTTAAGCAGATTTGTTATTTTATGTTTAAACTAATGAATTATCCTAAATTTATTTTTTTTATCAGAATTATTTGTTGAGGTACCGCTCAAGCCGGTGGATTGGATAACTTCAATTAACTTCTTAATCTTTAAATAATCGATATAACCTTTTAAACATCTACCAATAAAAGTGCGAAATTTTATTAAAATCAGATTAGGATTATTTAAGGTATTCACAATAAACGATTTTTTTAAGGTTAGCACCCTATATCTGAGAAGCAGTGCATTTCCGGACCAATGTTTATATAAACTTTTCTTTATATTTTTTGATGCAGAATCTGTCAATTTTCTTAAAGACATTTTGTAACACTCTGTAAAGACTAACGAGTTCGTTCGTCTGTCCAATTAAATATTTTCCAATTTTACTTTAATATTGAACTATTTTGTGAAGTCTTAATTTGTATACTGTAATAATTATTTTATTCGTTTACAAAGGTGGGTTTCTTTAATTGGCGATGATTATGCACACTTGGAAACTTTGATCATAGTCCGTGTGGTGTTAAACAAAAACACAGAATCACAGAAAACCGGACATTCTGTTTTGCTAAGATTTTTCCGACGGGACAAACATCAGAAAAACCGGACTGTCCGGTCGAAAACCGGACATCTGACAACCCTACAGCGCGCAATTGTTTTGAAGGGGCAAAGCAGCTTACCCACCAAATTGTTTCGACTTGGTCGGATAATATAAAGATAGTATGACAATTAAGGTCTCTAGAGGCGTCGACACAACATTTTTCTTCTTTCAATTTATTTTCTTTTTTATATTTTCATAATGAAACCTGATTTTTTAAATGGCTACCTTGCCCAGTTTATTTATCTATTTTACTTGTTTGTTAGTTTGGGTCTAATTTGGTAATCGAAATTTTAGCCCCTTTTCTGACGACAGATCGATCTAATATTTGGTACACACTCGTAATCTTGCTGATAGTACAATATAAGACATTCTTTATAATAGTAAATCCAAGATGCCCGCCGCATAGAAAATGGCGAATTACATATTACTTCACAAAAACTTCAATATTGGTATTAAATAAAAGAGTTAATTGGTAAAATAGAACTCACTAAGAAAAAAAATAAAATCCAAGATGGTCGCCGCCACAAAATGGCTAATGACATGTTTTCCACAAATACCTTAACATGGGTCCCCAATGAAAGGCTGAATTAGTAAAATAGAGCTTTATTCTAGAAAAATTAAAATAGTTTAGATAATGTAGGTTTATTTACTAATTTAAACAAAGAACTCCTTTAACTAAGAATCGGGATACCAGCATGGGTCTCCCACCCAATGTATAGAAGAGTTAGATTGCAACAATTTGTCAACGGTCAACGAAAAGGCGCCACCCTGTATATTTGGTGTAAGTCACATGTTTCTATTTCTGGATAAAATTGTCCAAAAAGGATCTTTATCAACAGTTTAATATTAAAAGAATAAAATATTTTTAATTTATGCTTATTATAGAATAACATATATTTTTAAAAGTTTATTGTAAAATTAAGTTAAATTAGGGAGGTAAGAAGATCCTGTGCCACCCGGTATACATATAGCTTAAACATGTTTTGGTCCAACGTTTAAATATCACAAATAAGTACATCAATGTACACTTGTACGCTACTATTTCCGTCACTAAACATTTTTAGTATCCATTTATATTTTTTTACGACTGCATGTTAAACAGCAATTTTTCATTAAAATGCAAAATCTTCGCTTAATTATTTTGTTCTAAATCCTAAAGCCTAGGTAAAATAAAAGTGGGTGGCATAAATTAACAGCATTTTTATTTTAGGTAATTAAACTTTCGTAAATTTTTTTCGTTTAGATCCATAACTTAGACAGATATCATTTTGTAACTGAACATTAAACATAGATATTTTTTTACATAAAGTATTAAAAAAATTGTAACAGTTTGATGAAAATAAATGGACATAATTTTCTACTTTCGTACTAATTTACGAATAAGAAGTCTCCTTTCTTGACAGTTAGGAGAAGAAACTCCTGCTTTTAATGTCATTATCTCTCTCTCTCACCCGAAGAACAGCGATGGTTCTTTTATAAGAGGGTTCTTTCTTTTCATATTTATTATTATTTACCATCATGATACAATGAATACAGGGTAGGATCACCATCGATTCTATATTGGTTTACTCGGCGCAATAATAAGTAAAAATCCTCACCAAACATTAGCCCCATAGCTCAACTCTAAGGGGTGGCTATTACTTTATTTTAGTTTACCATTTATTTAATATGGGAGACCTATGTTTTGTTTTAAATTACATTTACACATAATTTTCGCATTTTTTTACAAAATCCATTTCATTTATCTAAAGTTGGGTCTTTTAGCTATACAAAACTGATTAACACTTTAATTGTTATGTAAAATGTTTAGGATTAGGCAAAAAGAAAATAAAATATTGCAAGCTATTTCTTTAAATTTCAAATTGTAGTAAATTTTAAATGGGTGAAACTAGTCTTTTTGTAAAGATAATCATACTTTTTCTTAGCGTTTTGTAAAGTTCATAGACACAAATTAAAAATAAAATAAAATGTTTCTTTGTAAACTATTGCGTAAATTATATGTAAATGTATAAAAAAAGAATTGTTCCCATGTTAATTAAATAGAACAATAAGTAAAAATAGCGACTGCCTACTGTAAAGTTATAGGGCTTATGTTTGGTTAGAATTTTTTACGTCAAATACAAGCATTTGGGAGGGTAAACGAAAAAAATAATAAAAAATTAAAGCACTCCAGTGTATACTTTTATGTTGCTCACACTCATATTTAAATTTATTATAGTAGACACTGAAACATAACACTAAATTTAAGTGTAAAAAAGTTACTTTTTCATAGTTTATTTGTTTTCTGGGAATATAAATTTAAACAAAATATTATATTCCCACATATTCAATAAATATTTATTAGAACTTAAATATTTTAAATATTATAAAAGGCTATTCTGCTCTTTTTATAATATAATAAAAATCAAGATTACTGTAAAGGAATTATTTTATAATTATATATAATAATATATATTATTTAATATAAAATAAATAATAAAATTTAAGAAAAAATTACATAGATAGAGTTGCAACCCCTTAACATAGGTTCAAGGGCTTCCGGTCTAAATTATTTTATAATAATCTATTTATAAAATAAGTTTTTAATGAGGCTGCCAGACGTAAACTGATCCTTTAAGGGCGCCTCAAAAATGTGGTAAACTTAAGCTACTGATGATCTGACTAAAAATGTATTTTTATTAAATAAAAATGACTGATGACCTGACTTTGACATTACTTTTATTTAATTGTATGGCTAAACATTTTTATTTAAAATTTTATTTACTTACCTGGTATGATACCTGGTGGCGTAAATAGAAACCCTACTCGAATTCGTCCGACCAACTGGACTAGGGTTTCTAAGCAGTTAACTACCAGAAACCCTATTCGAATTCGTCCGACCAACTGGGCTAGGATTTCTAAGCAGTTAAATACTAGAAACCCTACTCGAATTCGTCGGACCAACTGGACTAGGATTTCTAAGCAGTTAAATACCAGAAACCCTACTCGAATACAGCTCCAGATCTTGACGTATTGGAGTAGGGTTTTCCATTATTTATTTAGCAAAAAGGTTTGGAAATACTAAACTGTTGGACATTTAAACGGAATAATTTAAATTTTAGGTAATATTTTAAACCTAATTTTTGTAAAGTTTATAAAAATATTTTAGTCCGGTTTTCGGCAAATTTTAACGCAATAATTAGCCTTAATGATTACCTACACCGCAGCCTTGGTATTAAACTTACCTCTTATGTACAGAGTGGTAAATATGACGTTTTTTTTTGGGATATTTTGTTGATCTGCAACTTTTTAAATAAAAAAAATTTGAATGATCCAAATTTTATAAAAATTATATTATTCTTTCTGACAAACAATTTTGACAGATTTTTGATATCTCTCGTAAATCTGAAAATATGATGTTTTTACTAAGAAAGTGACATTTTAGCGTTATTACCCTGTATAACGCTGACTATTAGTCCTGTAA
Source organism: Listronotus bonariensis (assembly GCA_014170235.1). Taxonomy (NCBI): domain Eukaryota; kingdom Metazoa; phylum Arthropoda; class Insecta; order Coleoptera; family Curculionidae; genus Listronotus; species Listronotus bonariensis. Next base: position 130,674 of record JACEGR010000459.1, on the reverse strand, counting down.
ACTTCTACTGTTTGATATTTTAAGCGAAAAGCAACACTTTTAAATGTTTTAAAAACATTTATACAGGGTAGATATGTGGACAAAAAGTAGATCTATGTGTAAAAGTAATTTTTTCAAAATATTCTAAATTTTTCCATAATTCTTGTTTTTTCTTATGCCACAAACTACAGAATATAAATATAAAATATATATATATATATATATATATATATATATATATATATATATATATATATATATATATATATATATATATATATATATATATAAATATTATAAATAAAAAAAAATAATTTTTCCTTATTTTTTGGTCAAAATTCGATTGAAAATCACATTTTATTTTATATCTTTGTTATTATTTAGGCTTTGCAATTTTGGTTAATAACATTTTAGATGGATAATTTAATTTTCTATATTTTTTTTTTATAAAATTTTTTGTATCTATTATAGTTTCTGAGAAAAAACTATTTTTAAAAAAACAAAAATCTTAAATATCTCAAAAACTAAAAGAGATGGAATTTTTTTATAAAACAGAAAAGATGTAATTACAAATTCTCTATTCTAAAAGTTATATAACTTTTTTCTCTTAACTTAATGGTTATCGAGATATTAATAAAAAATCGATTTTTTGGGATTTTTCCATGCTTATCCCTTCAAAAAAATAGAAAAAATAAAAAAGTTTATTTATCGATTCTTTTGCAGTTTTATGATGTTTACTTTTCTTAAGACATTATATGGAGAACTAAAATGAACGTCATGTTAACGATAAAAAAATATTTTTTTAACGGTCTTTCACAACATATATTTTTAAGGTTATTACTTTAAAATTCCCATTTCTCAAATATGTTAACATTCCTCTTTTTCTCAAGTACTTTGTAGATAAAAGTGACTACACGTCATGATTTTGGCGGGACAGTCCCGCGTTTTGGTGAGCTGTACCGCGTCCCGCCGATATTTAAAAATAACCCGCTTTTTGGTGGACTGTCCCGCCAAACAATGTTAATAACAATGTCATTTATTATTTATAAAGAATTATGGTAAATATAAGGAAATAAAAGTGCACTTTAAAATTGTTTGGAACAGATCAATAAAATATATACAGAGTGTACGGGAATATGCGGGCAATCATTCAGATTTATCTAGAAAAGATAAAAATAAAACTAAATTCCAAAACCCCTCTTTACTGAGATATGTGCTCTTAAAGTACGTCTTTTGAAAACCGATTTTACTCGATTTTTTTATAGGACTTGGTATAATCAAATAATTTTTAAACCTTTAAGTGGTGCCCTTTTTGAAATATTTACATACATTAAGGCCCCGAAGGCGGACTTACACTTACACATGATGCTAAGAATTTTTACACCCTGTATATTAGAAAACTAAAAGAAGTAGTTTTGGATAGCTTACATCCTTAATTTAAAAAATGTGCCCCTGTTTGATATCGGTAAATGATGAAAGCCTTTTTAAGAAATATAATTTTTGCTTAAACAAGGTTTTATCGAACAATTTTGTATGACTGTTTAACATGGACTCCCTCTAAACATTCTATAGCTTTAATTAATTATCATAGATTATGGAACTTTGCGCAATGCTTCATTAATGCTTTTTATTTTCGTAGAAATTTAAAAAAATATTTTCTTAAAAGTTTTTAGTGCTAATTGCAACAGAATAGCCTAATGTTTTTACATGTTCCAACAACACAAAACCTTGTTATAGTCAAAAACGCTTTCAATTTATTGATATTAAGTAGAAGTACCTTGTTCTTAGGTAAAGGCCTAAGCCATCCACTAGCAAATTACGACTATTATTTCTCTAATATACAGCGTGTAAAATAAATTAGCACTATTGTGTGAGGTTAAGTCTGTCCCTGGCGCCCTAATGACTGCAAATGTTCTAAGAGGGTATCAGTTTAGGGAGTTCTTAGTAGTTTCTGTCATATTATAAAAAAATTCATTATACCAAGTATTAAAAAAGTTATTGAGGAAAAACCGAATTTCAAAGGCCACGTATCTTAGTATGTGCGTTTAGAGATTGCCCACATATTCCTGGACACCCTGTATAAGTATATTGTAATAATTCTCATGTCATTCCATTTCTCCTGCTTTGTCTAATAGAAATGTGGTCACTTAACTTCAGATATAAATAATATTATAATAGCAATGACCCATAACGGTGTATTTATTAAACGTAAGTAAATGAGAAGTATTCAATTTCACCCGCTATTAATTTTACAACCTCCGGCCATCCATTATGCCATAGCTGTCATATCCAAACGGAAATGTTCCTTTTGTTTACAACGAGCTATTAAAGTTAAAATTGAAAAATAAAAAAAAACATGAAAAGTCAAAGAAAATATTAAAGACTACAAGTTTGCTCATATGTACATATGTACGGGTGTCCCAAATTATGTGGGTAATAGGGTGGAGTGAAAAAAATATATCTTGGTCTGGGGGTGGAATTTGTCACTAATTATAAAAAAAAAAAAGAAAAAAGTGGTGTTACTTAACATCCTCAGGTGACCGACTAATTCCAAAGATTAATTATAAGTAAAAAAATGGTGGCTGCAGAAAAACCGCGTACAGACGTGAGTAATGCAACGTGCAACGCAACATGCATTGCAACAATGGGTCCTAATGTCGTTACTTCTGCAAATAGAATTATCCACATATTAAACAACATGTTGACCAATAAGGTTGTACGGCAAAATCTTTTTGTGGAGCCGGCTACACGCACCAAAAAACATGATTTATGCGGCGTTCCATTTAAGGCTTGAAGTGCAAGCGAGAGCGCTTCGGCCTCAGCGTTCGGCAGCGTTCGACATCTGTTTCTCTCCTACTTAAATGAGCGATCCGTGTGGACAGCTGCTATACCATAATATATTTACATGTTTTCGTCAAGTATGAAGTGCAGTGGAAAGTAAATGTGGTGTCATTGTTTATAGCAACGATAATTGCAAACCATTTCATCAGTATTTTCTTATGACGTTGTCACGTTCAACTATGTCAGTAAACCGACCTTGCAGACAACCGATTTTTTATTATTTTAACATATTGCTTGATAAATAAAAGCCAACTAACCAAAATATATCGTTGCTAGTGGAACAGTCATCAATTTAATAAAACAAACAGTACGGAGTTGTTTCATGTTTTAAAATCAAACGATTAGGGACTTCAAGCAGAACATCAGACGCACCATTACAAATATACTGGGTGATATAATTAAAAGGGTAATTTGAAATTGGGTAATAAGACATCATTTAACCAAACAAAGTAGACAGATAATTTCTTTTTCTAATAAAATAAAAATTACTAACATTTTACTTTTAGTTATTATTTTGTGTCATTTTAAATTTCTGACGCTCTTATTGGTAAACCTTTTACTTTCGTTTTGGTTCGGTGAAACGATCAGTTTTTTTCCTTCCGCTAAAATACTTTTGGCTACTCTTTTTAAAAAGATACATTTTTCTTTTAAATCACCCATCACACAAAATCTTCGTAGGTGTCAAACGTGTCTCCCAGTTTAATTTTTGTTTATTAATCAATAAAAATATTATATTTAATAATAAAACTACAAGAAAACTAAACGCTTACGACACAGCAAAATGTATAATTATTAAGGTGAGGTTAACTATTATTTGGTGGTTTTTATTAGTTATTATAAGCATAGCCGCCAGACGGTGGTATGCACCGATAAATTATGTAAAAAACTAGTGTTGGGAAATACGGTGATTTTTCGGTAACCGGTAAAACGGCGACAGTGATTTCTAAATCACCGTGATTTTAACCAGTGATTTCAATCACTGCAGTGACTTGAATATACATAAATATTTAACTAAAAATGGAAATATAAAAACTGCTCGGTATCTGGCAACGAATACAAATATATTATTTATGCAGCTCTTATCAGTTTTCATTGACAGGCAGCATAATATTTATTGATTTTATAAAAATAAATATTATGCTACAAAATTAAATTAACAGCAATATTACGAAATCTAAATTTTTTTGGGCTCGTAACTCAAATAATCATTTTTATATAAGGTGTGACAACAACAAGCTTAATGTGATATATTGCAATATTATTATGTAAAAATAATATCAAGTTTTAGGGTTCATTCATTACCAAAATAAAAAAACACATTTTTTATTAATCAAACACCATTTTAACATTTTTAACCTAAATTGAATTACAAAAAATATAATTATAAAATAAAATCTTTTTTAAAGCAAAAGGAAAACGCATATAAAATAAAAATTTTAAGTTCTTTAAATAAATAAAAATAAAACAAAATATAGCTTACTTTTTCTCAATGAATATGAAAAATTAGCATTAAGAAAGGTTAATTTTTTAGCTTTGTTTGCGCTTATTTTTACTAAGGTTGGTTAATATCAACCCGGCTTTGGAAAACAGTCTTTCACATGGCTTCGCGGTGCCCGCCACTACCCACGTCTAAACAATATAAATATTCTATCAGCTTAAATCACTGTTTCCTTCACATATTATTTTTAAATAATAATTCATAGGTATATCATATTTCGAAATCCAATGCGTGTCGTGTCGATGCCGATTGCAGTATTCGCTTCGATCACTGATCACCGCATTTGCAAAAAGTAAATCACTGATAGCGCCAGTGAGTTTCTATTTACCGATGAAATATCGCGATTATTGATATATCGCCCAACACTATAAAAAACGCCGGTAAAAACAAATTAATTGAGATTTTCCACGGTTTTTATATACGTAAATAGATAAAACCGTCGGGCAGTGGTTTTCTTCTTATAATTGAGCAATGCCGCCCGGGGTTGTTTAGCCAGTGCCTTTTTTAAACTCTTGGTAAGAATTAAAGAATTTTAGAAGCAATCTGTAACGCATATGCCAAGACTAGCCAGAATAATATTGCAATGTGAGACTGAGACCTAACTTTTTATGTTCTGCTTGCTGTTTAACATCTGTTCATTCTTCTGTTTTTAAATTATTATTCTCTAATTAAGAAAAATAAACACTTGGCTGAGCGCATTGTTTAAGTATAATTAAAGCTTTGTTTATCTGTGTATATGAAACAGAAAATGTAAAGTAGACAATATTAAAAAATATTTTAAATTATACTTTTAAAGATTTTTAAATAATGTTTTAAAACTCCAAATGTTATTACTACCTTTTCACTACACTCTTATTAATATAAATTTATAGAATAAAAGTACAAAGTTTTTACTTATATTTTGCCACCTACTTTTAACTTTAAATAAGAAGGATATAAAAAACCTCCTGTATAAAAGTTTATTACTTTTTTATCTATTATCTTTTGAGGATAAAAATAAACAATTGAACATTAAAAATTTGAGAAAAACAAAGATGTAAACTTTTTTAAATGGAACACCCTGTATATTATGTCACCATTAAAAGTTCTTTTAAAATGCTTTACAAAATACCACATTTCATATATCTATCTTTAATAGTTTCAGAAATATGGTCATTTAAATCTGGATATAATTTCCATTACATCTACAGTCTTACCTTATGCTGCATCCAAAATTGTAACAATTCGCCGAGCCGAATAGCGCGCCACATAGCCCCACATAGCGCGGACGAGGTCGTGGACAGAATTCACGTCGTTTCAAGGGCTTGGGAAATGATTGCATCAAAGGAGCGCGCAAATAGGTTGGTGTGTTTGGACGAATGTTTGGCGAATTGTTGTAAGTCTGGATGCAGCTTTAGTGTCGTAGGTAGGTATAATAGAAATTATATCTACCTTCTCTTTTCAGATTTAAGTGGTCATATTTCCGAAACCAACAAAGATAGATATATGAAATGTGGTATTTTTGTAAAGCATTTTAAAAGATCTTTTAAGGGTGAGATAATATACAGGGGGTTACATTTAAAAAGAGTTTACCTTTTAATTTTTGATGTTTCTTTGTTTCTTCTTTTATACTTAAAAGATAATATACATTTAAAAACTTACCACTTAAGTTATCTGCGAAAAGAAGCAGATTTGATAAAATGGCGGAAACAAGTCAAGATATTTATTGATACAAAAAAATTATTCATTCATCATGCAATCCCTTATCCCCCAGGGCTACCACCCCAAAATTCTTAAATGAGAAGGATGGCCTACATACATTATTTTAAAGTTCCTGACGAGAACTTAATTCGCATAGAATAAAAGTTTAATATCTTAACCTACTACAAAATGGCAGTACTTTAAAAATTATCCAAATACCTGCTTGGGATGACCGTATTTCCGAAAGTAATAAAGTTAGATGTACTTAATGTGGTAATTTCTTAAAGCTCTTTTTAAAATCTTTTTAATGGTAATACTAGTAATAATATACAGTGTAGGATAAAAAGTGTATATTTTTCCATTAAGTACACCTTACTTTATTAGTTTCGGAAATATGTCCATCCCAATCAGGTATTTGGGTAATTTTTAAAGTACCGCCATTTTGTAGTAGGTAAAGATAATGATTTTATATTTTAGGATTATAACGTACTCGTCAGGAGCTTGAAAATGATGATCAGTTGACCCCCTTCTCATTTAAAAATTTTGGTGTGGTGGCCCTGGCTGTTATGGGGTTAAAAACGCGCCGTACAATTCAATAAATATGTTGACGTGTTTCGGCGGTTTTCTTAAATCTGTCTCTTTATGCAAATAACTTTGAGTGGTAAGTTTTTAAATAAACACCCTGTTTGAAAGAGTATGCATTCTTTATACCGGACGTTTTTTTTCTATCCTCTTTGGTTATAGTTAAAAGGTGATGGCAAAATATAAATGAAAACCCTGTACATGATTAACACATTATTTGGACATAGAAACATTTACATACAGTTTTTCAACTTAGGAAGTAGAAAGCTCCCCAAGCGAAAATTGTTTTGTCTGTGTCTGTGGTAATAGATAGAGGTAAACAAAAGAGACATTTTTGACCCTTTTAAACAGAAATTTCTACTCCCTAACTCGGGCCCCAGGAGTATGTAACAGACAAATGGAATAAATTCCGTTAAAAATAAACAGGGCTTTTTCGAAAAAATGCTGGGACAGATTAGTTGGAATTTTTGGCTGCTGGAATTTTTTCAACAAAATAAGGATACAGGGTGAGTTATGTAACTGTGGCTAATACCAACTTTCTTATTTTATATACAACAGCCTCTATATTATTTAACAAAACAAGAAAAAGAAAACAAAAAGAAAATTATTTGGTTGCAGAAATTTGCAACAACACGATCAAAAAAATAGCCAAAAGTAAAATCAGACAGTTTTTACCTTTATTTTATTTAAAATAACTACTTAACAACCACACTAAGTTTCAAATCACAAAATTACACTGACAAATATTTAATAATTACTTTAAAGGTTTTTATAGCAACTCACACTAATTGTCGTTTTACATACAACAGACAACTAGTCTAAAACTTTTCGACAGTAAATCGTCGTTTTTTTCGTCTCAGATAAAAATTGTATATTATACACAGGAGAAATTTTATTTTTATTTTTAGCTCTCGGTTTATACTCGCCCTTCGCTTCGCATCGGGAGACAACACAATCTCGAGCTAAAATGTAGATCTTTTTTCCATTGTATAAATTACTATCCAACTTTAATATAATATTGTGATAATATAATATGCGTTTTCGACAGTAAATCGTCGTTTTTTCCGTACCAGAAAAAAATAGTGTATTATACATGCGCAAAAAGTTTAGATTTTAGCTCTCGATTTATTGCTTTCCTTCGCTTCTCACCGGGAGACAACACAATCTCGTGCTAAAATCTGGATTTTTTTTCACTGTATAATAAAAAAACTATTTTAAAACTTTAACCCAGTAACTAACCAGAACTAACCCAGGGTAGTTTTAGAAGTAGGGCGTTTAGGATATATAGGTAGTCATAGAAAGTTTTTTCTTATGGTTTGCTGGAAAATTAGCTCTTAAGCTTGTGTAAATTTTTATATTGCCAAATCGTAGAGAGAAATGCTCTTTAACTATCACAAATTAGGTAAACGACCTTTTAAAATGAGCTTTTTACACGATACAACATAAAAAAGTTTACTTTAAGTTAAGAGGCCCATAAAATCCTAATTGTTGCTTATCGTGGGTTTTAATAGAATGCTTAATGCTAACTAATATTTGTTTGCTATAGAACCAGGTTAAAAGTAATAATATAGAGGGTTAGTACAAGAAAGTAACATATTTTCTTTAGTAAAGCTCCGGATTTGCTGGGTCAAACGATTTAAAACGTTTATATGTTTTGATCCGGTGAAAAGCTGATTAAAGATAAATGTTGAAGGTTACAGATGTCATTTCAAAAATATAAAGTATATTTGAATTTAACGGTGAGGGTAAATAAGGGTTTTTACGTTTAACTTGCTTTTACCCTATACCGTATTGGCTACGTAAAAGGTTCACAAGCAATGCGTATAAAAGAGAGGGTCCCACGCGTGTAGAATATTAACAGGTAGAGATTAAATAAATAATTCCCGAATGTAAAAAGGTGACACGCCGCACGTGCGTCGACATGTGAAGAAAAATTCCAAAATTATTATTTTATAACAACCTTAATGTATAATATGTGAAATAATGTGTTAAATGTATAATAATATTACAGTATTATGTATCTGTTTTAGTAAAGCATTGCACCCTACTCAATTAATAATAACAGAACTATTTTAGTGCAATAAAACTGATACGATTTTTGTTCCGAAATCCCTATCTCCTAACGCACTGTGAATCGGTCCTGCTTTGTTGTGCTTTATTGGCCAATATAACTTTTCACCTAGCTCAACATGTATGTATTTAGCTGTTGGTTGTTGCCAAGTTAATCCTAAAATATGTAACTTTTGTGCCAAGTCAAATTTCTTAAATAAATAACCAGGCCAAAAAGTAATTTTTATATATATTTTCTTATTTGTGACCGTCCACAAAACCTTTTGCCTAAGTACCAGAGTACTGAGGGTGTCAGGTTATAAGATGTTTAACACATCTTTTTCCGTGTTTCGTCAACGTTGTCCAAACACTTAAGCATATAGCTTTTGCATTTTACAGCACCTTTTAGACAACGTAGTAGTTTCACTTCGGATGTTAGCTATTAGAAACAAAAAGCAACATCATAAATATGCACACTTATACCTATTCGTATACCAAACAAAATACAATATGTGAGCGATCAAAAAACAGTTAAAAGCACGGCTTAAAAGCATAGGTCACGTAATTTAAAATTCTTTATGGAATCACCTTAACTATAATTATGTTCAGAGTTTGTATCCTAACCTAACAGGTGTCAGACGCTTAACAATTTCTTTCATTAATTTCACGATGGATGCAATTTTGGATCCAATGTTAATTGACAGGATGGATGATGATGTGGAGGATCTAATATTATATTTGCATGAAAATGAACTTTTAAAAAACAGAGCTGCAAGGTTCAGTGCATTTGATCTGCAACTTTAAATTAATACTCGTTACCTGTTTATGTTTAGATTTTCACTAGAAGATATTTCTAGACTTGATAGGGCCTTAAGGCTGCCAGACTCCATTGTGGTAAAAAGGTCAGACAACGCGATATTACGCGTTTGTTACGGTTTTCAAAAGTTTGCATGTGTAGCTTAAACAAAGTTTAAAAAATAAAATATTTTTAAATAAAACAGACAACCACAAAACTAAACTACACTTCTTAATTCTTGGGGACATAAACTGTCTGCCTCAAAATAATAGGTACCACATGAGGCCACTTTTGTTAATTCCTATATAGTATCTATATATATATATATATATATATATATATATATATATATATATATATATATATATATATATATATATATATATATATATATATATATATACTATATATATATATGCTATATATTATATATATTTATATATATATTTATATATATTATTTTTCTGTTTAAAACTACACAAAAAAGTAAAAATTTTGTTTACTCTCAGATATGTTATTGTTAATTTATTACACATGGCATTTTACAGCTTTTAATTTTTAAATTTGTCAATCAATTAATCAATTAAATTGTATTGTTATAAATCTTTTTCTTTTCTAATTTACGTACCAAAGGAATACGTTACCGATCGCGATACGTATACGTGTGCCGTTTTGATAAGTTTAACGTAACGAATTGGACACCAACGCATCGCTTCTGCGCAAGCGCATTACGAAACGTATAGGCATACGTGATGATTTTTAAAACTGATTTTTGTGTCTATTATATTGCTGCCCTTATCCATTATTTTAAAAATTGTTATTTGTACCACTTTTTCGTGATCCCCGCGAATGTTTGTTTAACGCAATATTATTTTCGGGTAATAATTAAAGTTTTACTTACAGGAACATTAAAGGTCTATAAACAATCTGTGATATTAAGTTTAAGTTTTTTTTTGCCTGGTTTGAACAATAGTTTGTTTTCTTATACTAACAACTCAATGTACATAATTTTTAAACATTTTTTAAATTCTAGAATAATATGGTTTTTTATTATTATTTCAGGCATTGTCAACAGAGGAGATTCTTTTAGAAGAAGACGATCACGAAGTAACTCGCTCTGTCCCCCTTCTATGGGAGGGCTACAAACCCCGTCTCCCGTCCTAGATGATCATCCGCTGGAAGTGTCTAACTATTCGGTAGCATTACTAGGATCACAAGGAGTGGGAAAGACTGCACTTATTAGTCAGTTTATGACATCTGAATGCATAAATGCCTATGAGAGACAGAAAGGTAAATTTTATATACGAAACATTTTTTTCCTTTTAACAGTTAAGTAAAGAACTCCTGCTTTTCATGTAATTTATTAAGACCCACTTCTCTAACGTTTTTCGTCTGAATCACAAGAACTTATGAAAGTGGCTGCTCCATGGTGATTAATACAAAAAGCAAAAGGTTTAATTCAACAAATATCGTTGTTTTTTGGTAATATATAATCTGTTAATGTGAAACTGAAAAAGGTTTAGTGATACTAAAGGAATTTTGAACTTTCATTGTCAAATACCGGAATATGAAGTATTCGAATATCGGAATTTGACCATACCGGGATTTTAAGTATTGAATAAAGTAAATTATTGGGTAATTGACTAAGGACCTTTTTTGCTCTTTAACATATAAGAACTGGAGAAGGCAATAGATATGGATCAAAAAATCTTAATGCCTTGTTTACAGACAAGGACCTTTTTTTTGCTCTTAAGTATTCATCTGTATATACAATCCTAGTATTCATAAATACCGGTATTCAAATACCTTTTTCTTGGTGTTCGAGTACTTCTTTTATGCCGTATTCAGTATTCGAATTCGAATATCGGATTTTACTATTTGACCCAACTCTGATTTAGACCGACCACTAGCGGTTAATAACTCGTCATTATTAAACTTTTTCAAGTAAAAGTTTGTAAGGAACCTATGTTATATATTCAATCAAATTACCATTAAAAGCATAAAAAATGTAAAGCATTTGTCTTTATATCACTTTAAATTATTGGTCTACCACATAAGACACACTAAAAATATTATATTAAAAAAAAAGATATATCTTTTTTGTCATACACTGTATATAACCACCAATAAAAAGGCCTTGAAATAGAAAATACCACATTTATTTTATCCAACTTTATTGGTTTCGGAAATATTATCCTCCAAATTAGGTATTCAGGTAGTTAATAAAGTACCACCATTTTGTAGTAGGTGAAGATACTGCCTTTATTTCGTATATATATAAAGTATTTATTAGTAGCTTTAAATTGATAAGTCACAAGTCCCCCTCTTTCCAAAAACTTAAAGCAAATTATTTGTATCAAGCTACAGTATAAAATTACAATAAAAAACGTATAACAGAATAAAAACCCAATTGTAAGAGTAAATCTTTATATATTTTCTTCGCTTTGCTTATATTATCAGAGATAAAATGATATTTTGCACGTTCCCGTTAGGGGAAAATAGAACTGGAAAAAATATACAAAACGACGATATTTGTTATTATTTACACTTAATATTTACCGTTTAAATTCTGCCTTATATGTTAACGTAATTACTAGGTACTTTAAATTAAATAATTGTAAAATATGGATTTTAAAAAATGAATAAACACGTATCATATACATGCAGGTTGTAAAAGAAAATGGTGTCGGGCGTCGTACTTTTAAATATTATGAAATCAAAATTTCAATTAAAAAAATCAAGTGTATATTTAAATATTTAAAAAAATATTTATCATATTATTTTTAATTTTAAATAGTCTTTTACTAAATAATTGCATGTTGAAATTTACAATTACAATAATTATTTCAGAATCTAGTTAATCTTAACTATGCCTAATTCATATTGTTATTAACATTTAATGTCTGAATGCCTTATACTAATATTTACATTAAAAGAACGCAATATATTTTATTTTACCTTTTTTTTGAGACAGTATATTGTTCTTTAGGATTACACCTTGAGCTTATTAAATTATTTTTTTCCGAGTGTAAATAAAAAACAGGTTGTCAATATCATAAACTTCCCATTTTCTCCAGGAAACGAGTTTTTCAAGCATATAATATACTTATGTGCTTTTGGATCGAAATTCCCCTAAACGCTCTAATGGAATGGAAAAATCCAATACAATATCAATGCCTGCGATTTAAAACTTTAGATAATCTATAGGATTTTTTTCTTATTTTTAGAGATAAAATACTTTGAGATAAAATCCCAGCAATTTTTAAATTAGCTACATCATTATAGCCATATAACAATAGTATATTACATTACAAGTGTGGAAAATGACTAATTTCACACTAGTGGGAATATTGTAGCACGAGGCGTTAGCCGAGTGCGACAAACCCACGAGTGTAAGAAAGTCATTTTCACACGAGTACTGTACACTATTTTTCCTACGACCACAAAGTATTCACCAAAAAAAAAAAATAAATTAAAGTTTGTCTGTTCAGAAAAAATAAAAAACAATTGAGAACTTTGCAACACTAGGGTGATATTTACTTTGCAACACTAGTGTGATATATACTTTTCCTCACTGCTATATTATACTGTTTTGACAATATTTTTACATCGAAAATCACCTACCTAGAAGCATTATATAACTTTTATCATTTTGGAATTTAAAAAAGGCCCTCACTTAATAAAAATTGTATGGTTTTGTTAGGTAATAACGCTAATAGTTTAATACGGTTTTCTGCTATTATAAGGGTTTTTAAAAATTATCGATTCTTACATATTTTAGACACTCTTCTAAATAAAACGTAAGTCGTGCATATCCAAAATATTCCGTTTTTTAAAAATATCAGTAAATAAACTTACGGGACCGGGGAGTGAAAAGGGGTGCTGGGTGGGGTAAAATTGGTAAAACGAGTTAATGAAACTGAACATCACATGTAAAATTAAGTAAAAATAGCAGTTTTTCCTCATATTTTTAAGAAAAAATATAAAAAATATGAAATTTGTAAATGCATAACCTAAAGTCCTTAAAGTAAGGAAAAACGACTACCAAACGTCAGTTACCATGCAAAATATGGAAAGCATTTGGCAACGTCGGAAGGGTCTGATTCTATTTATGAATGGATAAAAGAAAGTGGATTCATAAAGTGTGTATTAGCCTTAGGTTTAATTAGGGATTAAAAAAAAGATTTAACTAGTTGTTTGAGTACACGAAGAAAGAGAGGAAGGAATTTGATCTATAGGCTTTTTTCTCTGGCGCTTTAGGTCGAACGGTCAAGCGGCAAGGCTGCCTCTATAAAGTACGTGCTCAAAGGTAGAAGGGAGATTTTAAATTTGATCTACTTACCTGACAACACTGTGCCAGTCAGTGAAAGTTGTTTTTGTGGTTATGTCTATTTTTGTTTATGTTTTTATTTTTTCGTAAATTTTAATAAATATAAAATAAGATGATTTTCGCTAATTTGGGTTCTACCGTTTAAGGTAAATAAAAAGTTTTTTTACTGTCACTACAATAAATATGTCACTTGCAAAACCAATAGCAGTTTTTAGAATGACATCATAATATGTATCACACCAGTGTTGTAAAGTACTTTGCAACACTAGTGCTGTAAAGTACTTTGCAACACTAGTGTGATATAACGCATTTTCTATGCATGAAATCAGTGTGCTATTTGCTATTTTCACAAGTGGTCGTAGGAAAATAAGTTTTATACTATTAAATGTATTATGTCCTAACCAATTATAATAAACTCAGTTAAGGGCGGTATAAAACTATATTCCTTGCAGCTTTAAACACAAAAATAGTTATTTATTATACAAGAGAAAGAAGCTTTAGATTTAAGCTCGAGGTTGTGTTCTCTCCCGACGCAAAGCGGAGGGAAACGATAAACCGAAAGCTAAAATCAAAAATGTTTTCCGTGTATAATACACAATTTTATTTTTTGTGATGGAGAAAAAGGAAAACTTATTATTGAAATTTTTTTATCAAAGTAAGAAAATTATTCATGTAAAATTTAAAGTTTCAAACTGGTCAACTGGTATATTTAAAACACAATTAGACCTTACATTCCCATGAAAACCCTTAAAGAAATTATTTAGTAGGTGTCAATGTAATTTTGTAATTTGACAAATTAAAATTAAAAAGTTGAAACTAAAGGCATTCGTTTACTAGATATTTGGAATATTATAAGGTTAAAAAATATCTGACTGGACTCGTAATATAAGAAAAATGTAAGTTTTGTATAATAAATTATTCTAAAATAAAATATTTACTATTACTTACGTGTATCAATGTCCAGGAAAACATTACTTACTTTTTTCCCACGGGAAAAAGCAATTTTACACACATTTTAATACTTGTTAGCAGAGAAAAAAATCCGTCCATTTACAAATCTCTATTTTTTTCTTTAAAATAAGTTTTCTAACTATAAAGTAACGAACTAATTTGATTTATCATGATTTTTGTATTTTCTTCTGGCATTCTAAATTCTTTATACTGGATACCTTCCAAATACCAAATTTGATAAATGGAGCTGTAGCGGTTTTAAAGATATTTAAGAGTTGCAGTACTTATTACTAACCCAGTATACGTAATGCCCTTTGATATAAAATCAATTGTTTTATATAACTTCTATTTTTAATAATGAAGCTCTATGCTCTTCTTATTAATTTAAAACCTTTTCTTTGTTTGAGAGTGTTTGTTTGACAAAAGCCAGCTTGCTCGTTATACAATATGAACTACATGGAGTTGACGACAAAAGTTTGATATTAAATGCCTTCACTATTGTTTTACATATAAAAGTAGTATAATATACTAAAATGTATTTAACCTTTTCAATAAAGCCCAGGCCTCGATCAATTTATACCCAAAAATAAAAATATAAAGTAAAAAAATTAACACCAATAATAATTAACTCAAAAAAATATATTTTTATACAGACTGTCCACGGATACCAAAGAACAAACAAATACAAAAAATAATTAAAAAAAAAAAATTATACTTTGCTTTTAAAAAATATGATTCACGAAGAGAAATGATTTCTATGATTTTCCTTTAAGGTTAAACTACCTTTATTTTTCGTTTTTAAAGAAAATATCATTTAGAAAATGTATTTGGGATATCATTTTAAATGACTTTATATTAATTTTACAGAGGTATCAAAAGTTTTATAAATTGACGTTTTTGTCAAATTATGGAGTTTACTAAAATTTTGTATTATTTTTAACTTTATTTAAAAAAAAAATTCATATTTTGCTCAAAAATGAAAAATAAAGGTAGTTTACACTTGGAAAAAAATTCTTACATTTGGTAATTTTAGTTCTTTTATGTAATAAATAAGAGAAAATTTAAAATTTTTTAAACATTTTAAATGGATATACTCCTTTTTAATTTTATACAGGGTAATTCCTTACTACAGTATAAAAGGTCAAAGAGTGATTTAGTATGTATTTTTATGCAAAAAAGTTCCTTTTAATATATCTCCGGACTTGCTTTATTTCTGAGATACAGGACGTTAAAAATAAAAAAATCCACTTTAAGTGATACTAAATAGTATCAATAAATAAATCGTTGATAGTATCCATAAACTGCATATAATAAAATCCACAAATAAAAAATAAACAATTTTGGCCTTTATATATAAAAAAAAATACAATTTTCAAGTACATGATTTCTTATTTATTTTAAGGCAAATAATTGTTTATTTTTTATTTTTGTTTTTTTTACCATGTTCTCTATGGGCACTTTTTAAAAGAAATTTAGCTGCATTCTCAAAAAGAAGCCAGATATAAAGAAAATTTAAGATGCTAAAAGTTGGATTTTTAATTGCTCAATCTTAACCTAGGTAAAGCTTAATAAGCGCCATAATACATTAAATAAGTAAACCAAACTTATATATAAACCGGTTAAAGGGTTTTTAAGATAATAAAAGGAACTACTTTTTGTTAAATTTTGATTTCCTGTATCTCAGAAAGGAAGTACGTCCGGACATATGTTTTAAAGGACTTTTTTCATAAAAAGATAGAAAATCACTTCCTTAAGTTTTGTACCGTTGTTAGGAAATATCCTGTATTTTTATTCTCTATACTAAAATCTCTATCCAATGACATTGCACAAAATATTGTATATTTTTAAGATAGCGGCGAAAAATCGTTTATTTATGAATTCAGTGGTTCGGATGTATTATGCTTATTTTTCAACACGCCTTCAATTGGCATAGGGCACTGTCATTATTAATTTCAGATAAGAGATACAGAAAAATATAATAAAGGATTTCAAAAATCAAAGTTACAAAATGTTTCGTTCTACAATAATACTGAAAATTAATAATACAGATACCAACTGTTGTCTTTTATTTCTCAAAAAAGTTTATCTCTTTAATCTGTTCTAAATAATATTTTGTTAAAGTATTTTTGTTTTTTTTTGCTAAATTTGCATCTATCTCGTATAATTTCTGAAGGTGGTAGACAATAACACTATTTTCTTGGACTTGCATTGTGTTTTCTTTTTAACTGATACACGACGTTTCGGATGTGTCTATCTCCAGCCGTTCTAAAAGTGAAAAAACTATTCTTACAACACTGCATTTGTTTACTTAAGAATGCGGACTGCTGAAATATGCATACGTGCTGTCGATGGCGGTAAAAATCGCTGTCGCGTTGCTGTTTTACCGACCCATCTGCGGAGTGCCTAAATTTCCTATTTTTTCAGTGCTCTTCTTTGTTAATAATTTTGACCTTTTACTGCTGTATCTATAGTAATGTTTTGACCAAACATATTCGGTCACTGCCGATCTCGATGTTTCACCTCTTTCCGTATGTTTTTTAATGTTCTCTTATTTTATTGTCTAGTGTTTTTTTTTGCTTTCCCAACGTATACTTCACTAAATTTATAGGGAATCTAGTTTGATTCTTTTCTGAAGTTCCTTTTACATACGAAATAGTCATGAATGTTTGGTCCTGTTCAGGTCGATGGTTTTTGTCTTGTTTTTATATTTGTCTATTGTTTCGTTTATTAATCTTTCGTTGTAGCCATTTTGTGTAAGTTCCCAGACAGCACTCGACCACCCTGGGAAAGTCTAAGGTCATCCCTCTAAGGCTCTGGGAATATCCAATGGCTCTCCAAGTGGGACTTTTATAGACCACCATAGGCCAGCCTTTTAGGATATCCTTAGAAATTCCTTTAGGAACCGTTGTAGGCTACCTTGTTTCTTTCCAACATGTTTGCCAGTAGATTCAATCATATTCTTGGGTAATCCAATATTTTCTTTCTACAGACATCCTTAGGTGATCCAATATTGGATATCCCACATTAGGATAACTTAAATATCGCATTGAGATATCATTGACAGGCCAGAAATGGGATATTCTATATTGGGATACATATGGATGCCCAGTGGCTTTCCAACCAGGGTTTCCAGGGATTTCCTCTTAAAGAAATCTTTAGGTTAACCAATATTGGATATCCCATTTAAGGATGATTTATAAATCGCCTAGGGATATCTACTCAGGTTATCCAAAAGTTAGGACATTAGGATCTATTTAGGATATCCTATGGCTGTCTGATGCTGTGTACTCACACAGTATTATCATCCTATAGAGATTCCCTAGCATTGCATAGGGTTAGTAGTACCTCCTATAAGATAGGATTTATTTAAACTTTAGTCAGTGGTTTTTGAGTTTAGACATAATTTTTTTGAAAAATACCTACTATAAGCTAGGATTTATTTAAACTTTAGTCAGTGGTTTCTGAGTTTGGACATAAGTTTTTTGAAAAATAAAAGTTCAATAAGTTGTCATCATGGTTCAACAATAATGCCGTCCACCGTATGAGACATGGAAAAAGTAAAAAGAAATAATACCTCATTTACCCTAATGACCTTGTTATTAGTTTCCCATAAACTATATAGCAAATTGTGTTCTCATTATTTACAAACCGGAAAATTTAAATGCATATAAAATATTCTTTTATTTTTATCAGGATTTGGCAACCTTTCAACACTCAACTTATGTTAGCAACAAATAAAAATTATTTGAAAACAGACGTGTATAGAGTGATATTTAATTACGTATAAATAATATTCTAAATATATTTATTAGACTCTGACCACAGTTAAATATTTTACACTTATTAAACTAATATTATATTGAACTTTACAATTAAAACTAAGAAACTAATAATACCATTATGTAACAAGTTAAAAGAAGGGAGACACCTAACCTATACCCTATACGCATAATCTTGGAAAATTATTTCTAAAGACAAACAATGACTACTCAAAAAAAAGGTCAGTAAAATATTTTTAGTCAGAAATGTAATTAACCAGTTCAAAAAAAGGACGTAAATTTTGAGGACAAATAGAAACAAATTACCGGCCGTACGCGGAAAAGAATTTGGGGGTTGGGGCAAGAGAGCAAGAAAAAGCTCTTCATCTACCAGACCAAAATTAAAAAGCAAAAAAACTTTATCTACCAGAATAAAGTTAAAGAGCAAAAAAACAACCCAATTTAAAAGACTCCTGCGGAGGAGTGGAATTGCGTACGGCTCTGACTAATAATAAGAAACAAGGCAGGGAACTATTTTTTATTGCAGAATAATAAACTAAATTGTTTGTTCTTTCTATCCATTAGTTGTGATCATATGTAATTTAATTTTTACGAGAATAGAATTAAAATTATGACTTCAAATTAATACACTTTATTATTCCTGGTCAGTTCTATCCAGTTCTAGCTAGTAGGTACCTTGTTTTTATTAGGCATTATTTGTCCTTAGAATTTAGTTTTTTTATAAAAAAATTAAATAACAAAATCTCTTTCTAACGAAAAATATTTTACCTTTTTTGTTTTAATTTACTTTTTTACATAGTCATTGATTCTTTTTAGCAATTACTTTTAAAGTTTATGCGTATAGATTAGAATTACTCTGTATTTTTAAAAGTCCCTGATAAAATAGCATGAAAACCTAATAAAAAGCCCTTTTTTACTTATTTGTCAAGAACAGTTTTCCTAGAATTCCTGGCCAATTGGAAGATATTACACACTTATATACCTATAATAATAAAGTGCGATAAAAAATATAATTTTGTTTTTTGAGGGTAGATTTTTGCGATTTTTAACCACCTTTTATACCCCACAACGATTTTTCATAATGTTTTTTGCATTTCAGCTCCTTATTTATTTATTTATAATAACTGATTATTTTCCTTAAAAATATTATACGAACCTTTTTCTATCATTATTAGCATAGTATACGAAGTACTCTTGATGAAGCCCTAGAAAGGCGAAACAATTGTAGAGTAATGCTCTAATAATTATTGAAACATTAAAACGCAATTTTTTCTATTTAGTATTAATATTATTAGCATTGTTTGTCCTTGGCAATATTTCCCAATGTTATGCGTACAAGTTAAGAATCTCCATGTATAAAATTTTTATTTCAAACAGTTTTTACCAATATGCACTTTTTATTTTAAATCACGATCATACATAAAAGTCAAATTAAAAGCCTGTGGGCAGTGGATATTAGAGATTTGTAAAGCTATCGTGTATATATCCATTTAACTAGAAAATTACCAGCTGTTTATTGAACTGCAACACAGAAAGCTGTGCTTTTTAATCGTTTTGCCAGCCCTCTAAGAGCAATTTTTTCAAGTAGGGTTAAATTCACCATTAGAGTTATTTGGTTTTTCATGTAGGTTTTTTATATACTTTAAGGGCTAATTCCACAAAAAAGAATATGAAGCAAACTTTTATGAACATTAGGGTTGCCCATCTTAAAAAGTTGTGCTGTCACCGCTTAAAAGGATTTCAATTGATAAAAGAAACGTCCTTACTAAAATTTTATTTTGATCGAATTGCCGCAAGCAATACTTATACTGATAAAAATAAAAAATTGGTAGGGTCCGCGCGTTCAGTAAAGAGGCCACCGACGTCATAATTATCTACGCGAAATCTTCTGTAACTCTCTTTCAATCGCGGTTTCGAGGGCTTCGTATCGTTACCTAGGAAGTAGGCATTTTAAAGATTTGATTCGAAAAATAAATAACATTTTAAATACGGGATGAGGGAATAAGAGGAGATTTTGCGCAGAAAATGATGACGTCGGTGGCCTCTTTACTAAACGTGCGGACCCTAATTACCTAATTATACAAATATATGTTGTATTTGCAAAGGCAAATTATGTTAGAAATTAATAATTTGTTAGCTTTAAAGCATATTTAAATTTAAACAATAACTTTAGTGATTTATTTATAAACACAAAATATTCAAAAACAATGTAAATAAAGTCATTTAAGAATATATCAGGTTTAATTAAGTATGGATAAAAAAATTTTTAAAACTAAGACCTGAAATATTGTCTCTTTTTTAACATTCAGAAAACGTGTTTTGTAATCCTTAACAACTTGAACTAATATTGCTGTTGTACCTTGTCCAAAGTAACGGACATAAAGTTGTTAATTTGACGCTGGCTAATTTACAGTCCCTACCATTTTCTTTTTTAACAATTATTGAGATATTTTCATCCAAGAATGCTAAGGGAAACATTTTCGAAATTAAGATACTATAAATTGTTTTTCATTTAACCCCATTCAGCTTTAAATATACTGTTGTCCATATTTTTAATATTTTATTAACTCTTTCCAAAACAAGAAGTCCTGAAATGGATCCTTTTTGCCGAAAGTGTTGCTCAGGTTTTGTTTATGAATAATTACGAAAAACAGGCGTACCTATGTCCGTAATAGCTGATTTTTTAATTTTCTGTTTGTTTAACTTAATCTTAAAGAAAATATATTTTTAAAGCAGTAAATGGCTTTTGACATCCAACGTGTAGGATGAAATGCACTAGGACCATAAAAATTACATTTCATGGTTCGTCTTCAAAAACCAAATTCGGAAAGTAATAAAAAATATTTTTAATCAATTCGGGGGTAATGTATTGCAAAAAATTGCTAGGTTATTATATTATTTCGAGGCTGCAAGCTTTGTTTAATTGTTTAAATATTAAAACAAGTTTGTAAATAAGTTTTTCTATTTAAGGCCAATATTATTTAAAACGTTTATGTAAAGCAACATAAGAATAGATAAAAAGGGCAATTTTACAAAAAAATTGCAAAACTGTTTTGTGTCGACAAGAAAAGTATAAAATATCTTTTTTAATTATTGTTGCTGTATTGAAGCTGCACCATTTAAATACCCTAGATTAGAATCTGTGGTGTAATAACATAAACCAGTAATCTTACTTTTTAAATTCCAATTAATTAGGAATTGTCGAATTGTTCCTTACCGGATGAATGCTGTAAAGGAGTTACTCCAAGCATTTGCACTTATCAAGTAGTAGTGCAGCAAATGTGTCATGTATATTTTTATTTCTAAAAGTGACTAATTTAAAAACACATATTGTAATTATAGGCAACAAAACATTCTGACATTCATCAACCTCGCCTTAGCTGGGAAAAATAAAATAATAATATAATACTTTGTGCACTTAACTATACCTAATATTTTTTGTGTTTTTCTAGTCCGATTAAGTTAAATTTTGTCGGTTTTATATTTTTAATATAAAAAAACATTTTTAAAGAGGGCCGATAAAAATCTTATTTTTTTTATTTTAACTTCAACATAAATAAGTATTTTAAAAATAATATGGATTCGGGGAAAAAGCAGTGGCATACTATGTTTTTCTTGAAAAAATTCAATACAAATCTTGTTCGAACGCCACTGGTAATTTTTTTTTAACTTTTACAGCAAAGAAGTGTACCAAATTTTTTGAACATATCTGGAGTAGTAAAAGTTATGTAAAAAATAATATTTTAAAAACTAAAAAACACGCTTTTATATGCAACCGAACTAATAATTAGAAAATAATTTTTCATTACAAAGAGTTTGTCACTTCAGAGTAAAAAGCGTGGGGTGCATTTTACTATTTTTTCATAACTTTTCCCTCATAGATATTTGCAAATAGAATAATTATAACATTTAATATATTAAGCACCCCACGCTTTTATTCTGAAGTGACAAACTCTTTGTAATGAAAAATTATTTTCTATTTTTTAGTTCGGTTGCATATAAAAGCGTGTTTTTAGTTTTTTTAAACTATTATTTATTTTTCATATTTTAGTTCGATATATCAATTAGTTTTTTAAAAATAAATGCTCCAGTTTATTCACTAAAAATTCCTTCGCCATTTTGTCAAGAGACACAGAGGATCTGTAAAGGAATTTATTTATACTGGTGGTCCCTAATCAGGATAACGGGATACTGTTTTTAAATTATTGCATTGTCATCGGTTCTTGATACGTGTGCAAAGTTTCAAAGATTGAATCGCTGAAAGTTAGTAAAAATTAGGCTCAAAGATTCCGTTACATAGATAGATAGATAGTTACAACCCAAGCTAATAAAAGCGTGTTAAAAAGGCAATTTTTTCTTAAAAGTTTAATACCCTGTCTTTCGGAAATAAAACATTTTCGAACATAATTTTATTTATTTATTTTTTCTTGCATTCTATACTGTGTTAAAAGAAATATATCAACCTAAAAATAACACTGTATAATTAAAAACAAATATATTTTTTTTGTAGAACGTCGCTCTTAACAAAGTTTCTTTTACACCCTGTAAAATAAAAACAAAAAAACTTTACTTAAATTCTAATAGTCAGCTTTTTTCAAAAGAAGTTTTTCTACAAAATGGTAAAAACCCCATTTTGTTCTTGCATTTTATTTAAGAATAATAGCGATTTAAAAATTACCGAAAAATTCCCAGTTGCAGTTGAATTGAGCAGGAGTTTATATAAAATGTTTAGGTTTCTTAAAATATTTATTAAATATCGTTATTCTGGAGAAAAGCCAAATAATATTTTGTTTAAATTTATATTTCCAGAAAACAAATAAACTAAGAAAAAAATAGTAGATATACGCACTAAGATTTGGAAAAATGTCATTAAAACTAAACATAAACAAGTATTAATAAAGTATTTGTTGTTTTAGGAGACGCAGTTGCCTACAATTTTTTTCTGAAAAAGTATTTACCGTATATACCTCACGGACGATACCGGTAAAAAGTATTATTTTTTCTATATGTTAAAAAACTTCTTTTGATGCTTAGGACACCTCTCTTAAATTTCTTAAAAATATTTACAATGGTATAAAAGTTAATTATTTTGCTTAAATTTTAATACCCTATAGTTCCAAAAGTATGACTTTTAAAACATATGTTCATATAAAAATTCCACACCACTGTTTTTTGAAAAAATCGAATGCGTAGTTTTGGTTGCATTACCATGACAACACAAGTATTTATCGAAAATTTTCTGCTTCTGCCTGGGGTACCCAGGAGCGAGATTATAGTGGAAATTTTTTGACCTAATTATTAATTTGTTTTAACGTCATGTCTGTCATTCACATACATAATAATTAAACAAAAGTAATTTTGTACCAGTTGTAGTATTACAGACGTAACATAATATGAAATCCTAATCAGGATAACGGGATACTGTTTTTAAATTATTGCATTGTCATCGGTTCTTGATACGTGTGCAAAGTTTCAAAGAAATTGAATCGCTGGAAGTTGGTAAAAATTAGGCTCAAAGATTCCATTACATAGATAGATAGATGGTTACAACCCAAGCTAATAAAAGCGTGTTAAAAAGGCAATTTTTTCTTAAAAGTTTAATACTCTGTATTTCGGAAATAAAGCATTTTCGAACATAATTTTATTTATTTATTTTTCTTGCATTCTATACTGTATTGAAGATATGTTCTGTAGTTTGGCGGATTCATTTAATGGATGGTACTTCTTTGGGTACACGCCAAAATTAAGTTAAAAGTACTAAAAAACCAAAAAAATTTAAACAAGTAAAAAGATAATTAAAAAATCGACGTTTCGGTGGCAAATCTGCCACCGTTGTCAAGACAAAGGGAAATAAAATGATAAAAATGAAAACTTACTATTATTCAGGCTTTAAAATTCAAATTTTTTATGTTTTTCTTGGATATTCTGAAAATTTTGACATTAAATGTCAAAACATGTTTATTTGGTTATAGTGTCATGGTGACATAGATAACTGGTTGCTGGTGTATTGATTGTTTATTTTAAAAAGGTGAATAGTTAGTTAATTTTTAGTCTTCCTGAAGATACTTCAGTATCAAGCAAAGGCAACCAAGTGTTATTTAAATTAACTGAAATTGATGCTACACAATTATCTTTATTTAATAATATATACGCACTTTCTTTGATTTTGCGTTTTTTAGAACAAGTTTCCTTTGCTAAAATGCTCGAAGCATCCCAGTTTATTCTATGATTGTTATCAAATGCGTGTTGGCAGATTTTTGATTTATGAAATTCTGTGTTTTTAATGTATGATCTGTGTTCTTTTATGCGTTTGGCTAATGGTCTACAAGTTTCACCTATATAAAACTTATTGCATTCGCAAGGTATTTTATAAATGACATTTTTGTATTTTCATTTAAGTTGTATGGTTTTGTTTTTGTTAATTGAGATCTGATTGTGTTTTGTGTTTTAAAGATTGTGCGAATATTAAATTTATGCCCTATTCGTTGAATTTTATTTGATAGTCCGGGAATGTATGGTAAAAATAAATTTGTAATAGGTCTATTTTGATTTTGTCTTATAACTGGAGTTTCAAATTCAAGGAAACAATTATTTATAAAATCAAGAGGATAATTATTTTGAATTAAAATATTTTTAAATAATCTTTTTCAATATTTATATTTTGATTAGAACAAATGACTTTAATTCTATCAAATAGACTTTTTACAACTCCCTTTTTAACCATTATTGGGTGATTTGAGTTAAAATTTAAGTATCTATTTGTATGTGTAGGTTTTCTGTAGATTTTTGTTTCAAAATTGTTTAAATCTTTTTTATTAAAATGTCAAGAAATGGTAGTTGTGAGTTGTTTTCTTTTTCTAATGTAAACTTAATTGTTGGTTCTTGTGTATTAATGTGTGTTAAAAAATTATTTAAAAAGTGTTCGTCATGTTGGTATATAGAAAAAATGTCATCTATATATCTCCACCAAACTAAAGGTTTATATTGATAATTTTCTACAAAATTTGATTCAAAGTTTTCCATAAAAATATTACTTAATAAAGGTGATAAAGGTGAACCCATAGCCATGCCAGAGGTTTGTTTATAAAAATCAGTGTTATATTGAAAATATGTTGTTTTGACACAAAAAGTTAAAAGCTCAAGAATAGTGTTTATGCTTAATTTTGTTCTTTCGCCAAGATGGACATCATTTTCTAATTTATTTCTAACAATATTTAATGTTTTATTCACTGGGACATTTGTGAATAAACTAACAACATCAAAACTTACCAGTGTATTATTTGGATCAATATCTATGTTTGATAATTTCTCTAAGAAATGTTTAGAATTTTTAATGTATGTATCAGTGTTGTTTACCAAAGGATCTAAAATGGTAAGTAAAAATTTTGCTAATGGATGTGTAGGTGAGTTTATACAACTTACTATAGGACGTAAAGGTATATTGGGTTTATGTATTTTTGGTACTCCGTAAAAATGTGGTGTTTTACTGTTGTGAGGTGTCAGTTTAAATCTTTCATTATCTGTAAAAAAGTTTTTATGTTTCTTTAACATATTATAAATTTGTCGTTCAATACATTCAGTAGGGTCATTGTTTATTTTTGTGTAATTACCATCATTTAAAAGAGACATTATTTTATCGTCATATGTATTACAATCTATTATTACTGTTGCATTTCCTTTATCTGCAGGAAGAATTTTTATGGAATTGTCTCTTTTTAATGATTGTAATGCTTTTTGTTCAATTTGTGTTAAATTTTGTTTAATTTTAAATGGTTTTTCTAACGCGATTTTTGTTCTAATTCTAAATTCATCTTGATGTTCTATATGTTAAAAAGGGAGTTGTAAAAAGTCTATTTGATAGAATTAAAGTCATTTGTTCTAATCAAAATATAAATATTGAAAAAGATTATTTAAAAAATATTTTAATTCAAAATAATTATCCTCTTGATTTTATAAATAATTGTTTCCTTGAATTTGAAACTCCAGTTATAAGACAAAATCAAAATAGACCTATTACAAATTTATTTTTACCATACATTCCCGGACTATCAAATAAAATTCAACGAATAGGGCATAAATTTAATATTCGCACAATCTTTAAAACACAAAACACAATCAGATCTCAATTAACAAAAACAAAACCATACAACTTAAATGAAAATACAAAAATGTCATTTATAAAATACCTTGCGAATGCAATAAGTTTTATATAGGTGAAACTTGTAGACCATTAGCCAAACGCATAAAAGAACACAGATCATACATTAAAAACACAGAATTTCATAAATCAAAAATCTGCCAACACGCATTTGATAACAATCATAGAATAAACTGGGATGCTTCGAGCATTTTAGCAAAGGAAACTTGTTCTAAAAAACGCAAAATCAAAGAAAGTGCGTATATATTATTAAATAAAGATAATTGTGTAGCATCAATTTCAGTTAATTTAAATAACACTTGGTTGCCTTTGCTTGATACTGAAGTATCTTCAGGAAGACTAAAAATTAACTAACTATTCACCTTTTTAAAATAAACAATCAATACACCAGCAACCAGTTATCTATGTCACCATGACACTATAACCAAATAAACATGTTTTGACATTTAATGTCAAAATTTTCAGAATATCCAAGAAAAAACATAAAAATTTGAATTTTAAAGCCTGAATAATAGTAAGTTTTCATTTTTATCATTTTATTTCCCTTTGTCTTGACAACGGTGGCAGATTTGCCACCGAAACGTCGATTTTTTAATTATCTTTTTACTTGTTTAAATTTTTTTGGTTTTTTAGTACTTTTAACTTAATTTTGGCGTGTACCCAAAGAAGTACCATCTATTCTATACTGTGTTAAAAGAAATATATCAACCTAAAAATAACACTGTATAATTAAAAAACAAATATATTTTTTTTGTAGAACGTCGCTCTTAACAAAGTTTCTTTTACACCCTGTAAAATAAAAACAAAAAAACTTTACTTAAATTCTAATAGTCAGCTTTTTCAAAAGAAGTTTTTCTACAAAATGGTAAAAACCGCATTTTATTCTTGCATTTTATTTAAGAATGATAGCGATTTAAAAAATTACCGAAAAATTCCCAGTTGCAGTTGAATTGAGCAGGAGTTTATATAAAATGTTTAGGTTTCTTAAAATATTTATTAAATATCGTTATTCTGGAGAAAAGCCAAATAATATTTTGTTTAAATTTATATTTCCAGAAAACAAATAAACTAAGAAAAAAATAGTAGATATACGCACTAAGATTTGGAAAAATGTCTTTAAAACTAAACATAAACAAGTATTAATAAAGTATTTGTTGTTTTAGGAGACACAGTTGCCTACAATTTTTTCTGAAAAAGTATTTACCGTATATACCTCACGGACGATACCGGTAAAAAGTATTATTTTTTCTATATGTTAAAAAACTTCTTTTGATGCTTAGGACACCTCTCTTAAATTTCTTGAAAATATTTACAATGGTATAAAAGTTAATTATTTTGCTTAAATTTTAATACCCTATAGTTCCAAAAGTAGGACTTTAAAACATATGTTCATATAAAAATTCCACACCACTGTTTTTTGAAAAAATCGAATGCGTAGTTTTGGTTGCATTACCATGACAACACAAGTATTTATCGAAAATTTTCTGCTTCTGCCTGGGGTACCCAGGAGCGAATTATAGTGGAAATTTTTTGACCTAATTATTAATTTGTTTTAACGTCATGTCTGTCATTCACATACATAATAATTAAACAAAAGTAATTTTGTACCAGTTGTAGTATTACAGACGTAACATAATATGAAATAATGTAAAGTTTTTAAATCCTCAAATGATAATTTTATACAACTAAAGTTAGTAAAATAATATCATAACACTTAAGTAGTAGACATAAGTAAAGAGCCAACGAAAGCAAGGTATAGGTCTAAAAAATTAAAATAAACTTTCTTTACCCACTGTAGTAATATAAGTGATATATAATATAAAAGAATAAACAATGATAAGCTCCAAATTTCCAATATATTTGCAACTTCAATTGGTAAAATGGAAAATAGTTATTTTATGGTGAAATTTTAAAGCTCGTGTCAAAGTTACAAACATTAAATTTAAAACAAACTTGGGTGAAATTTTCTTACCGAATACCACACATGCTTAAATTATTCCTAAAAAATAATTTTTCTTGGCCACGAATATTTCAAGAAAATTCTTCCTCGCCTGCGGCTAGGGATAATTTTCAAAATATTCGTGACCTTAAAAATCCGGAACAGCTTTTATTTTTTCTGAGTTTATTTAAAGAGATATTTTTAAATAAATAACACATTATTATTGCCAATTTTTCCCTCTAACAAAATGATACCTTTAAATTTGAGAATCGACGTTTTGTTTTTGAGCCGTCATCATCGACTGTGTTTTATCTTTAATAAATAATAGTTTAAAAAACTAAAAAACACGCTTTTATATGCAACCGAACTAAAAAATTAGAAAATAATTTTTCATTAAAAAAATATTGTCACTTCAGAGTAAAAAGCGTGGGGTGCTTAATATATTAAATGTTATAATTATTATATTTGCCAATATCTATGAGGGAAAAGTTATGAAAAATAGTAAAATGCACCCCACGCTTTTACTCTGAAGTGACAATATTTTTTTAATGAAAAATTATTTTCTAATTTTTAGTTCGGTTGCATATAAAAGCGTGTTTTTAGTTTTTTTAAACTATTATTTATTTTTCATTTTTTAGTTCGATATGCATGTATGTATGTAAAAATGCTCCAGTTTATTCACTAAAAATTCCTTCGCCATTTTGTCAAGAGTAGCTAAAGTTCCTGTGATAAGTTTGGGATGTTGCTAAAAGATGGCAACACAGGTGTTGTTTTTATAATATAAAGGATTTTTTTCCTGGCGATCTTAACCAGGATAACGGGATACTGTTTGCAGATTATTGCATTGTCATGGGTCCTTAATACGTGTGCAAAGTTTCAAAGAAATCGAATAGTTGGAAGTTGGTAAAAATTAGGCTCAAAGATTCCGTTACATAGATAGATAGATTAAGGTTCGGAAAATTTTCTTTTCGCATGTAAGTGTGCATCCATTTTTTATGATTAAGTTAATCGGGGCGTTTAATTTAATTAAATGCTTTATTTTAACACGCATCATTAAGTATACATAAATTACATATATTTTTTGTGGTTTGTTGATGAATTATAAACGTAAAACTTAAAATGAATAATAATCGGAAGTAATAAAAAAACCCCGAAGTTTTGGAATAAAATCGTAATTTTTAATGGCAAAATAGTGAATGGTGGTTTTTCGGGTCGAAACGTCGCATAAATGTAAAGTGTAATATTTTGTTTGACTTAGAATTAAATTACAAGTTTATTAAGGTAAAAACCAAATATTCCGCCTATTTAAAAAAAGTCCTCGAATTTGTAACAGCCTGTATAGTGTTTAAACAATACAAATAATTCTTTTCCTTCCTCCAAGAGGTTTCCGATTTTAAATAATATAAAAAACAAAAACTTTTAAAAAATAATAAAATCGGAGCTGTTACTGGGAGTTTGGACGAACTATTCCAAATAATAACTATAAATTAGCATTAAAGTTAAACCAATAATAACTTAGCCAATTAACCCTACTCTATAAATAGGGTTCTTAAGGGAATAACTGATGGGAGCAACTATTTTAAATAAATTTATAAAATATCCTTTGCACAGTTCCGTGTATACTTAATTTTGCACCCGAGAACTTTTGATTAAAGCTAAGTAAACTAGATTTATTAACGGATTAAAATGTAGAGGGCGCTTTTAGGTTTTTACTCACTTTAATAGTTTGGTAAAGTTTGAAAAATAGGTGGATTTACTATGCTAGAGCGTAGATAGATTGATTTTAACCGGCTAGTATTCGGATACTGTGAACAGGATAATCCATCTTTTTGATAGGTTTAGTACTTTAAGTAAGAAAAATGCATTTTACTGAATTAAATTAGGTAAATAAATTGTTAAATACGGGGTGTTTCTTACAGGTGGTTTCCCTTTAACTTTTTTATCTTTTGAGATAAAATAATGAAATTTGGTTTATTGTTATTTGACATAATTATGCATCGGACAATGTATTCATTTGTTATTTATTACTTCCAGTTAAACCGGAAATGACTGCTATTTTAAAATTGTGTTTCGCTTGAATACAACAAAGAGAGAGATATTAATTTAGGACACATCAGCCTCTTGGGCTTTTTAGTGTCCAGGAATGGGATTTTATATTTTGTCTTCTAGGTTTGCATCTTTCAAAAAGGACTGAATTTTCAGCGTGTTTTTGTAATTAAGTATTTCCTTTAGTGAACCAGTGATGTTGTAAGTCATGAGCGATCTTTTGTATTTGGGGCATTCTTCAAAAATGTGCTTGATTGTTAGAATAGTTTGGCAGTCAGGGCATGTGGGGGGGTCTGATTTGTCCATTAGGAAGCCATGAGTCAGTTTTGTGTGTCCCATTCTTAATCTAGCCATGATTTTCAGATGCCTGCTAGAGTATGTAGACAGGTCGGTTTTCTCAAAGAAGAGTTCTTTAACTTCTTGTAGTTTGTTGGGCTCATCGAGCAGGTCCCACTCTAGTTGTATGGAATCTTTGATTACGTTATCTGTTTATGTCTGTCAGCGAGAAAGAGTAGCGAGAGTAAGATGTATTTGAGGGGTTTTTGGCCAGATGATCTGTTTTTTCATTACCCTCAATGCCCACATGGCTTGGTACCCAGATGAAATTGATTCTCCTATTCAGGATTAGGAGTCTTTCGAGATTGTAAAAGATCAGGTTAAGGAAGGGTAGTCTTGGCTGTGGGGATTTTATGAGGAGTAGGAAGTTTAGGGAGTCGGAGACGATGCCACATGGAGGGAGATCGTGGGTTAGGATGTATTCTGTGGTCTTATAGATGGCAAAGAGTTCTGGTTAGTTCTAAATACAATGACACGCCATATGTAATTTTTTGACACTTTTAAGTTTCTAGTTTCGAGATCTTACGATGAAAAAATTTTTCAAGCAAAGTGTAGTTAGCAAAGTAAGCAAATTATCTGTTGCTAAGATATTGATGGTTAAAGACAAAAATATCCTATAGCATTCAAAGTTTACTATCTCAGCGAAAAGTTGTCGTATCGAACTTAAAAAAGCAAATTAATGCTGAATGAACAAGGTATCCGATTTATATAGTGGTCAAGTTGGATTTTTTTCCAAGTTCTTACATCAAAAAAAAAAAAAAGAACCGAAATAATTTCGAAAACAATTATTTTCGGTATTCATTACGATTGAGCGGTACACGTTACTTGAAAAATTGTTTCATCGTAAGGCCCTAAACTGGAAACCTTAAGCTTTAAAACGTTTTTTGTTTTTTTATTTAAGTACGACCATTTTTTTAAGCAAAATACAGCCACTCAAATTTTTTTCTTTATATTCTTTATTTTTTTCCACTAGTATATTAACAAAGCACAATTATGCAAAACGTATTTAGATAGTTTTTATTGATTTGAAAAATATTATAGCCAACAATAAAGAGTTTTATTGATAACAAAGTTTAATATTATTTAACATATTGCCAATCAGTATAGATGGTAGTAATTTGTTTGCGGGTTAACAGCACTAGGTATTTTATAGCATATTTAAACAATATTTATTCAAAAAAGTGTGGTTCCGATTGGTTTATTTTATATTAAAGAAAATAATCATCAATTTTTTTATTGAAAAAATACAGGGTGTTCAAAAATGGCATTTAAGAAAACTGCCATGATTCGATTTTTTTAAATGGAAACTCGCAAATTTTATAATTTTGTCTTATTAAGCATAAAAACATAGAGGCAAGTTTTTGGAAGGTTGCCTATTTCATTTACAGATACATTTCTGTTATGTGTTGATATTTATTAAAGTATTTAAATAAGGATTTTTATTGTGCTTTCAATTTAAAATGATAAAGTAAACCTTTTCGAATGCACATAGCCTCGGACAGAGCTTGATTTCGTATTTTTAGATAAATAATAAAAAATACATTGCTAAAACACGTATTACCTACTTACAAAACATTCTCTTATTTCGCCTCTGCCTACTATAAAACCGGTGGCACGTGGCGTGGTACTAAAAACTCGTCGGGTTAAATATTTTTGCTGCAATAAATCATTGTTCACAAAAAGGGTTTCTTTACTTTATATTTATTGTGTACTTGGCGGCATCGCTTTCAGAATGAATTGAATTTGGACCCATCGTTACAAAATCTACAACGACGGCCGATTAGCCCAAAAACTTAAGTTTAGCAGAAGATGGCCGCGAAAACCTTACACAGTATATATAAAGTAATCATTTCTGCGCTATGTTAAATTTCCATTTATAATGTATTCCCAAAGTGATCCCCAGCCCTTCTACAGCCCTGTATCAAAGGCAGGTAAATTTAACCTAATAAGGGGAAACAATATTTAACGTAAAATTTTGATTAAACTGGTAGGTATAGTAATTTCGAAATTAAGTATAATTTATACAATATTGCTTTTGATATTAATGAGGTAACTGTTTGAACTTTGGGTAAAATTATTTATAAAGTGCGTAATTATTTTTAATTTTTAAAATAAGGCCTTATTAAACATTTTTTAAATAAAAATGAGACAGACCAAGAAACTATGAAATTGTAAGTTTTCTGCTTTTTACGTTTTATTATAATACGTTATACCTTTTGTAATAAAATTCGTTATTCGGGGTTTTTCCTTGAATAAATTATTCAGATATAATGTTTATTTTATAAGCGTTTTTTTTGGTGGTATAATTTTAATTTCCAATTAATTTAACTTATTATTATTATTTTTTTCTACAAATATATTTCGAAAACACCAAAAATAAAAATATTACTACGCTACCTAAATGGCAACAAAGATGTTGCCTAGACCACAATAAGTTTTTATTTTATTTTATTTTATTTTTTTTTATTTTTATGTTTAATCTATAGTACCCTTCATAATAATATACACTTTTAAAAACTTTTTAAGGCTGTTTTTTGGACAAGTCTACCCACGAATATTCATAACGCCATATACTGGGTTAGTAAAACGTACTGCAACTCTTAAATATCTTTAAAACTGCTAAAGCTACATTCACTAAATTGGACATAAAGAATGTAGTAGTAATATTGGCACCGTTGCCAGATTTTCCCGTTTTGTGCTACACGAAGTTTTTTTTTAATGAAATGCCCCATTTATTTTTATTGCAATAAATTGCGAAGGCCAAATTTAATAAGCCCACAAATTTCCAAAATTTCAGTTAGTACCAGCTGCTAAGATATGACAACGTCACATTTTAGGTTAAAAGTTTAGATGTGCTTAAATATCTCTAAATCCGCTTTAGCTGCGATTACAAATTCCGCGTTTAAGGGTTTCTAAACAGGCAGAATTGAACAGTAATAATATTTTTGAAAATTTAAATGGAATGCCTTATTTATTTTATTTGCACTAAAAGGAGCGTACCCATTTTAGAAAGATTCCAAATTTCCAAAATTCAATTTACCAGTTACCAAGATATGACAACCACGCAATTTTAACAAAATTTGGCAAAAATGCTGATATCACTGATCAATTAGGCATGCTGAAAAACCCCTAAATACCAAATTTTGTAAACACCGCTTTTCGCGGTTTTAAAGATATTAAGGTGCTAAATTACTTTTGGCTAAAAGTGTAGTATATCATATCTTGACAACTAATAGAGACAGAGTTTGGAAAATTTTCAAAATAACTAAATTTAAGGCAATAATGGGCCATTCCATTTAAAAAAACTGAAAAAATACGTGTTGCACAAAACTGGGAAATCTGGAAATAGTGCCGATATCACATTTTAATTCCACATGTCCAAAACACCTTTTATACCAAATTTTGTAAATGTAGCTTTAGCGGTTTTAAAAATATTGAGAAGTTGCTGTACTTTTTACT
This sequence comes from Listronotus bonariensis, assembly GCA_014170235.1. Lineage (NCBI taxonomy): Eukaryota > Metazoa > Arthropoda > Insecta > Coleoptera > Curculionidae > Listronotus > Listronotus bonariensis. The sequence goes on along the minus strand of JACEGR010000459.1, from coordinate 96,251 downwards.
AACCCAGTATGAAACTGGCGCTTTAACCCAGCCTGTCAATTTTGACATGTTTGGTTGTCGGCCTGGGCAAACGCGGCACCTTTTTGTGTCGGACCACAATATTTTACATACAATTTATATTATGCCAAAAATGGTAAGGGTTACTGTTAATAAACACGCCCAGTCCGATACCAGAATTTTGAACCTTATGATATGAATATTTGGGGTAGACTCGTCAAAAGAAATCCCGCTAAATAGCTTTTAAAAGGGTTATTATTATATGCTCCATTTTATTAGGCGCCTGGGCACCAGGCGGTACGCTTAAGTGTTCATATTGGTTAATATATCAGCCCGCTGGCTAGTGTGGCTTAAAAAATATATAATTGTATAATCATATCCAGCGGTCAATAATGGCCGCTTTGGCCCAAGCGGTTTTTTTATTAAGAGCCTAGGGACCTCAATGGCATTTAATGTAATTAAAATGCAAATTATTAAATATCGGGTATACATTTCAAATCATGAATATGTCTGCGCAAATAGGTATATTATTGTTTAGTTTTTACATACTGCTTAGGCAAATAAGTATTGGGATATCGGGCAGTAAAGCAACACCAAAAGATGTATGTTACCAATCAGAAATGTTTACATGCGGGTATTCACGTTAGGCTGTCTCTTTTCCACACATTTTCTATGTGTTAAGTTATTTAGCTGATCCGGTATATTTAATATCACCTTATATTAACTGTAACTTGCTGTCACAAATTAGCAAACCTACTCTTAGTATCGAGGGTCAAGTTATAAGTTTACTCCCCTCTTAGCTATATCTTTTTTTTATCGTACAAAATAAATACAAACGCCAATTTGTGGAGTAATTTTTGTGGTTTTAAAATCAGTAACCAGAATTCTATTGACTTGTAAGATTTACAGGGTTTGACAAAAAGTTTGATTTTTTAAATGGAACACCCCGTATATTATAGTACCATTAAAAATATATTTCAAAGAGCCTAAAAAAATACCACATTTTATATATCTATTTTTACTACTTTTAAATGAGGCGCCCCAAATTTAAATAATAATTTTAAATTTTCATTAAAAATGTAAACATTTCCATTTCCATAACCATCTTATCTTTTACCGTAAAAAACAATAAAAATGCTGTTTTCTCGGGTTGTAATATCTTTATTTGTCATCAGAACGATATATTCTCTTAAGATATACAGGGTATGACAAAGAGTATATTTTTTTAAATGGAAAACCCTGTATAATAAATTACCATTAAAAAATATATATCCAAGAGCGTTACAAAAAAATGAAATGTCTATTTTTTATAGTTTTGGAAGTACAACATTCCAACAATTGGCAATATTATTGCCATTCCCAATTGAAATTAACACTTAATTTGTATATTTGGATGGACATATTTCTGAAAATAATAAAAATAGATAAATTAAGTGTAGTTTTTTTTTTGGTTTTTTAATAGATCTTTTTAATAATGATTTAATTTACAGGGTATTTCATTTAAGAAAATATTACTTTTTTTCGTACCCTCTATATCTTAAGAGACAAAAAACTAAATACTGATTCGAAAACTACAAAACTAACTAAGCAAACAAATATTTTTATTTATTTTGAACGATAAAACATAAAAAGTTAAGGAGAGTGTAAATTTATAACTTGGCATCCGGCACATATCAGCACAATACTTGGTAATCACAACAGGCGACTTGTTTCCAACAAAGCAAATTATATAAAGTTTGTTAACTGTAATAACGTAAATTAAATCCCTGCTAAATACTTCTCACTCTAGTGGTTTAAAACTAAACATAGAAATAAGGCCGATTAAAATATCTTAATCCGAGCACATAATTAGATAGTCGGGTTAGGGAGTGCTTAGAGCACCGGCAGGTGTTATTATTATAAACTTTGATAACAAACTGGTGTTTGTTATGTTAGTCTCCTATAATTTAATCTTTTAATGTTTTTAAGCTCTTGTTGCCCTATTTAAATCTCAATAAATATCGTAAGAGCCCGTGAGCGGCAGACCTTCGTTATTTTGTAAAAGCTGAAAGTTTGTCAGAGTATTATCCCAACATAGGGAGAAGCGATGGTAGACTATGACGTTTGACTCATAGTGGTGGCAGGTACCACACACCAAAGGTCAATGAACTGAAACATAACTTTCATCAATATGTAAAAGCTGACTTTTAGAATGTTACTTGGGTCCCTATAAAATGATATTTACTTAGTCGCCAGACAGTTTTGACAGTTTCAACCCCTAGGCAGACAAACATTTTGGGGTGGCCTAATAGTCCAAGAAAGTCTAATATTTGTGTTATTTAACAAAATATGACAAAAAGTCTTACATAGGAGTTGTAGGGTTTCTAAATAGGCATATCCTAAAAATATTTTAATTAATAAAAGGTATAAAACTGTTGTCTGCCAAGAGCTTGGAACTGTCAAAACTGTCTGGCGACAATATCTTCTAATAGGTACCGAAGTAACATATTATAGAGTTTAGCTTTTACAAATGACGAAATTAAAGTTTCAGTTCATTAACCTTTGGTACCTAGTACCTGCCAAAGCCATACAGCATCAAAGCTGTTACGAAATAACGTAGGTCTGGTTAGTTATTCTATTTTTGCTTAAAAGAGATAAATCATACCATTGATTCAGTTAAAATTGTTTCTTGCTTTGGTCTTTATTTTTAAAATTTAAGTTTTTAACTGGAAAGTATCCCTAACCATATTTAGGTGACTACTAAATACGTTGTTCTTCTTTTGCATTTTATGTTGTGTTACTTCAATATAATCAAATTTAGGGTTATAATAGAACTTTAGATATACGTACATTGCACAGAGTTGTTTTTCTACATCTCAGGTAACAAAATCGTAAGTTAAAAAATTCTTCAAGCTATGGATTTCGCCACAAAAGATCTACAGCAGATATTCTTTCCTTTGTATCACACTTCTGGAATAAGTCTGTGAGTTTTTAGGTGAGTCCCAGATCGTTGCTCTTGATAAATCCAAGGCTTTTGACCAGGTCTGGCATGTCGCACTTCTTAATAAACTTCCCTCCTATGGCCTTTCAACTAAACTCTGTACTTGGCTCTCAAGTTATCCATCTGATCGACGTATATCAGTTATTGTGGACGGCCATTCTTCAAGCTTTCACCAAGTTAATGCTAAGTGCCTCAGAGCTCAGTTCTGGCACCAACATTGTTTCTTCTTCACATCAACGACCTCTCTCGTACACAACTAATTCCATTCATAGTTTCGCCGACGATAGTACCCTTCACTCCAGTTTTCAGGTTCCTAAACCTAAATCACTAAACCTGATTTGGAAAACAAACGCAGAGCGATGCAAATATCTCTATGGCAGGATCTTAATTTAATATTGGATTGGAGCGCGTCCATTTTAATGCATCCAAAACACAATCATGTTCATTGTCACGAAAACAGTAATCAAATACTCATCCTCTACTTATGAGCGGCCAAGTTTTACAAAAGACACCTTCAATCTTGTGGGCGTGAAATTTAAAAGTAACCTTAACTGGCATAAACATATTGTATCTATAGCCACGGCAGCTTCAAAAAAGCTGGGATTTCTTTTTCGAGCCAAAAGTATTTTTCCCCTTCTAATTTATACAGTTTGTATGTGTCCCAAATCCGACCTCCCTTGGAATATTGTTCTCATATCTGGGGCATGGCGTCCCCCACAACCCTAAGCATTCTTGATTCTATTCAAAGAAGAGCTATTCGTCTTATTAATAATCCTTCACTTACAGAAAGGCTTCCTTTTCTTGCCCATCGTCGGGCTGTGGGGGATTTATCGCTTCTTTATAGGTACTTCCACGGCTTTTGCTTTGAAGAATTGTCCAGTATAGTTCCTTCACTCACGATACCCAACAGAGAAACTCGTGGTGCCGCACGTATGCATCCCTATACGGTCCAACTGGACAAACCCCGAACTTCCCACTTTGTTCGTTCTTTTCTCCCTGGAGTTTCTAAAATGTGGAACCTGCTGCCCGCGGAGGTCTTTCCTTCCCCCAAATCTTCAAGTATTTAAGTCCCGTGTCAACAAACTCCCTCTTACCTTGCTTAAGACGCCCACGGTACGTTAGGATTTAGGCTTTTAGCCTTCGTGGTTTGTCCAAAAAAATTAAAAAGCTAAGATAATTTGATTGTCTGCTTTGATTACCTTCATATCAAAATTACCACTTGTAATATCATTCGTTGTTCCAAATTACCTGTCATAAGATTTAAGACGTGCTCAGGTTAAGATGTTATGACAGCTTTAAAAGCCGTGTTTAACATTAAACCGCAAGTGAGAGGAGACGCGTTAACTGAGAATCGATTTGCATTGTTAGCAGATAATGAACTTGTATTAGATTTTCTTTGTGGAGGGTTATTGAAGTAGGATATCCCGATTGTATTATGTTTTATAAAGAGAACGTGGTAATTTAAATTAAAACGTAATTTATCTCTATATTGATAACCGAAATAGCTTTTCTTCAAATTTGTTTAGTTAATTTTTGTAACCTTTTTTTTAAACCTCTAGTGTATGGGATTTAAGCCGTGAATTAGGGGTGTGTGAAAAATTAGAACTTACTAATTATTCGTATTGAATTGAATAATTCGTAAATTCGATTTATTCGAGAGTTCCCGAATAATTAAAAAAGAAATCGAATAATTCAAGAAAGTTCGAATAATTCGAACTTTTTTCGATAATTTTTTTATTATTATTACTTATTATTGTAGTTATCGCGAATTTTCAAGGATATTTAATTAAGGATTTGTTATGTTTGATATTTAAATATTTTGACAAATAATATACATTTTATTTGAACCAAAAATTTAATTCTCAAGCTAAAAACTATTCTTGTTCTAAGATATTTTTCTTGGATAAAGAATTTTATTCTTTTGATTTAAGAAAAGTATATTCTTTCGGGTGGTGTTCTTAAGTCAAGATTTTAGCTCTTGGATCAAGTTAATTTTTTTATTAGTAACCTTTTTCCTAATCATTTTTTTAAAGAGTAAATTAAAAATTATAAAAGATAAAATGAATTGGAAATATATCTTGCTAGTTTAATAGTATTTAGATTTTTTGTTACTGACTGAGATAAATATATATTAAAATTGAGCAATTGTACTCTTCAGATAATTGTTTTTTAATTTAAAAAGGATATTATAGGTCAGTAGAATATTTTGATGCCCCATGTAGAAATAGAAAATCCATTTATATTTTGGTATTTAGTAAATTATTCGCATTATTCCTAAATTATTCAAAAATTTTCGTATTATTCGAAATAATTCGAAATACACTCCCTAATTTTGAAAAAAATATCAACGCCCTTATTGCCTAAAGTTTTAATATAAAGGGAATACAATTTAATTTTTTTTCGTGATTCCATTTTTGGTGTCTGGGCCAGCAATGAAATAAACTTTATATTAATAACCCCTTTTAAAACCTATTTAGAAGGGTTTCTTTTTACAAGTCTACCACGAATATTATTAGCGCCAGATGTGGAAGCGGCGCGTTAACCCAGCCTGTCAATGTAAAATGTTTCGGGTGTCGGACTGGGCGAACGCGTCACTTTTTTATCGGACGAGTTTACCATAATGTTTTGCATGCAATTTTAAAACATTGTCTGAAAAATGGTAAGGGTTAGAGTCACGAAACCCAAAACATGTCAATTTTGAGCCTTATGGTTTCATGACTACAACCCTTGCAATTTTTGGCACTATTTTAAAAATTACAAACTTGTCCGACAAAAAAGTGACGCAACGCAACAAGATTTGCACCTTTCCACGGTTGCGCGCAATGCACGCTGGAACGTTAGTCGCGATCCATCTAGGTGTTGGTTTTTTGCCTAAACACAAAGGCGTTCGATGTGAGTTTTGAAAAGTGTGAGTGTTGTTGTAAGAAACAATAGAAAACGTAGTTAAAATGTGAAGACAAAAGAAACAATACTTAAAATAATTGAATATTAAAAATAGAAATAAATTTTGTAAAACCGTTAACTTTACCCAAAGATCGAGTTTTCTACCAGTGACGACATCTTTCAGATTTTCGTTTTTTTTTCCACAAAGGAACATGTTATACTAAAAAGATCTTTTCAAATGCGAAAAGGACTTTTTGCAGGAAAGGTTGCAGCAATGACATTAAGACCTTTTGTTGCATTGCATGTTACGTTGTATGTTGCGTTGCACGTCGCGTTAAGCCACGTACAGACTTGGATACAATCGGCGAAAATATTTGTTGGTCGACTGTATCTTGAATGTTGCACATCGGTCGGCCGACTTGTTGCAAACGCCATGGCAACATCCGTGGGCCTTTTCATCCAAGGAATCGGCAAGACGCCTGTTTTCCATTTAATATGGAAAACATCGGCAGGTTTGGACGAGCTTTAAAACAAATGTGGACGCGAAACACTTGTATGTGAAAATGTTGGCCAACTTAGTTGCTGAAAAATTTTTTGAACAAGATACAGTCGGCGGACAATGTTGTCCCGATTGTAACCAAGTCTGTACATGGCTTTACACACGTCTTTACGCGGCTTAGCGAGCGAATTTTATCTTTTAATCTCCTTTCATACATGGCCATACGGCTGTACCATTGGTATTTTGAAACCATTTTTATAAAATGTGTTTAAAGAACGCAAAAACTTGCTTCTTTGGATCTTTTGCCTTACTTTTAAATCACTTATCACAAGGTGGTCTTTAAAACTACCCTACTTGTACAATATACAGTGTGGCCGTCCATATTTTAATTCAATATGATGCAGTTTTTCCAGCCTTAGATTTTTTAAGTTCTTTATCATGTCTTCAGCATTTTATTAGCACAAATACTTTTTGGTTTTAAAAAAATGTAACATAAGCTATGATTAATTTAATAAATTAATTAATAATCGAAGTTTCTAACCTCCTAGCTTTATTTGTTCTATAGTTATTTGCAATCAAAATGGGTCAAAATATGAATGGCCATCCTTTATAATAAACTTATACATATAACAGCATTTTTTATTGTTTAATACAATAATTTTAAACAAGCTAAATTTTCAACATTTTTTGTTAGTAGTCGTTCGAGTATTCGCACAAAGAATTTTATTTAGTATGATCAAAGCACGTGTTATTATGAATGCTTTAAATACTTTATTTAAAAGTCTGTTGCGAACTAAGGTTTATAAATGTATATTTGTCATTTTCTCTACAGGTTTCTACATATTATATTACTAAATAAATGCATGAATGAATAAATTTATTTATGTCCCAAGAGAGGTGTTACAAGAGGACAAATGGACCAAACATTTTTGAATTTGTAAACGAAATTTTGGGAAAACTTGTTGCAAGGTACAAAACTAATAAATACAAAACTTTACTTCAATTGATATTATTAGTTATAACTAAAAATATGAAAATTACCCAGAAACTAACTACTTTTATTTTTAAAAACAGAACACTTGTATAAGTAAATGTTTTAACAAATTATTATTTGGCTAATCTCCAGAATAAAATTTAAAAGTTTATTGGTATTTATTTACAAACCGGACGCATCGCCGATTTCATTTAAATTTGGTATGCGGGGTTTTTGGGGCCTTTATCACGAATTTAAAAGAATTTTTAGTCGGACTCGTTTTGTTTTCGAGATATTTATCATCAGACTTAATAACAAGAACGAACCTGAATTCACTGTTTCCCCTTTTTGCACTCAATTCTGGATTAAAAGCTTAATTGGTACTCAATATTTGATTTCCACCTCTAAAAACCCCATTTTTCTCTTTATTTTACCTATTTTTTCATAAAATTGCAAAGCTTTACTTTTAATCAATCAAGTAAAGCTTTAAAATTTAAGAAAAAATTGGTAAAATAAATAGAAAAATAGTGTTTTTGGACGTGGAAATCAAATACTAAGTACCAATTAAATGGAGTGCAAAAAGAAGGGAAAAATAGTGATTTCGGGTTAGTTTTGGTATCAAATCTGATGATGAGTATCTCGAAAACGAAACAAATCCAACTAAAAATTCTTTTAGATTTGTGATCAGCGCCCCAAAAACCGTCGTATACCAAATTTTATTAAAATCGGCGATGCGTCCGGTTTGTAAATAATTACCAGTTTATTCTACATTTTAAGAAAATTAAAACTTTTATATACTATGAAGAACTATAACACAATATAATAAAAGTTATGAATACTTTAAATGAAATAAAATAATGAAATATTTAATATTAAGTTACCTACAATACAAAGGTTTCAATCTATAAACAAAGGTTCATTAGCTCTCGGTTAAAATTATTTTAATCCAATAAAATAAAATCTTAACAAGACGCCAGACGGGAACTGGGCCAGTGGTTGCATCTCAAAAATGTGGTAAATAGTTTACCAAAAATGTGGGAACAGTTAACCTAAAAACTTACTGATAAACTTGTTAGAAAACTGAAAAAGTTTTTTATTAAAAATGAAAATTCGGGTGAATATTTTAGAGTTTGACATTACTTTTGAAAAAAATAACTGGTAAAAGATACACCTATTAGGTATTTTAACCAGGTAAAAAGAATAGTAAAAAATGTTTAGCCATATAATAAAGTATTTTATGCCTTATTTGTGTTTGCCTGTTACAGCAGAATAGTTCTTCATAATATATAAAGTTTTAATTTTCTTAAAATGTAAAATAAACTTTTTAATTTTATTTTGAAGAAAAACCAAATATTATGTTTAAAATTAATCTTCCAGAAAACAAATAAAGCATAACATACGTTATTATATGACTAAACATTTTTCTGGAAATGCGTCGTTCTTAGGATACAGAATTTATTCTGTGTAAAAGAAATTCTGTTTTTTATTAATATTTTAAATATCACTTAATCGCTTTAAAAAATGCAGTACTATTTATTGCAATATAGTGCTAACCAAAACTAACTTGATTAAAGTTATTAAGTCCAGTGACATCTCGAGCGGCACCTAAATGAATAATTCCAAGAAAAAAATGTACAGCACTGGCTTTAATTAATTTTTTATTTTTTATTTAAACGAGGTAAATACAAATAAGGCTTTTTGCTTCTTAAGTATTTTTTGTATCCTGCTTAGTCAAAAAAAATCTTAATTGGACATCCCTGCACAAAACATCTGAAAAAATTTAAAAACACATGACTTTGGAAAATTCTTTGGTTTAGATATTATTGTTATTTAATTAGGTATTTGTTGGTGTTGTGTATTTAAAATTAAGCATTAAAAAAAACAAAAGAAAACGTTTCTTATGTTTACTATGTAGTTTAGAGTGGAATAATCACCTCCAGGACCTTAGGGCCGAGGTGAGAAGGCTATTTAACAAGGCCAAAGTCAACCATGATTGGAACTCGTACAAAGCGAAACTTACGCAGTACAACAAAGAGATTCGCAGGGCAAAAAGAAAGTCCTGGGAACAATTCTGCGAGGAGATTTCAGAAACTCCCGTGTGCGCTAGAGTGCACAGAATCATGGCAAAAGAGGGCTCTGATCAAGAACCCGGCATGCTAAAGAGGTCAGATGGTTCGTACGTGAGCACAACGGAGGAGAGCCTGGAGCTGCTAATAAGCACACATTTCCCGGGCTCGTCAATAATCACCAACTCAACAAGGCTAACCCAACCCACTGATAGGCCAAAACGCCCGAATAAAATGGATTGGAAAAAAGCAGCTGAGGTGGTAAGCTACAATTCCATCAGATGGGCTTTAGGCGAATTCCAGCCGTTAAAATCGCCAGGCCTGGATGAAATCTTTCCAGTATTGTTGCAAAAAGGGCAGGACATCCTAACGCCACACTTATGCACAATCTTCAGAGCATGCGTAGCTTGGGGCTACATACCCAAATTATGGCAGAAGGCAAGGGTGATCTACCTACCCAAGGTAGGCAAATCCCTAGAAAGGACGCCTAAGTCATACAGACCAATCAGTCTATCCTCATTCCTGCTGAAAGCATTGGAAAAAATAGTGGATAGATACATCAGAGGAAGCACCCTTCATAGGAATCCTCTGAACAAGCGCCAATACGCATACCAACCAGGAATGTCTGTGGATCTAGCACTAGACGATCTAAACAGACTCCTGGCAAAATCGATTGACGACAAAGAGGTGGCGTTGGCAACATTTTGGATATAGAAGGCGCGTTCAACAACGTACCAACTTTCTCACTAATGAACGCGCTAAGGAAAAAAGGAATCCCCGACACGATCTGCAACTGGATCGAAGCCAGCCTGAGAAACAGGGTCATAAGATCCACCTTAGGCACAGTAACAATGGAGGCTAAAGTGGGGAGGGGCTGTCCACAAGGAGGCGTTCTATCGCCATTATATTGGGCAGTCCTGGTAGATGAACTTCTCGACAAATTGACTGGTGAAAGGTACAACTGCCTGGGTTATGCTGATGACCTCGTCATTGTAGTCAATGGGGGTCACCTAGAGCACATATCAGGTAGAATGCAGAACGCCGTAGACATCGTTGACAAATGGTGCAAACAGGAGGGACTCTCAGTCAACCCTCATAAAACAATAACCGTCCCTTTCACAAAAAGAAGAGCGCTTGAAGGACTAAGACCTTCCAGGCTTAACGGAGTGGAAATCTCCTTTTCAAAAGAGGTTAAATATCTAGGAGTCATCTTTGACCAAAAACTAACCTGGGGACCACACTTAAGCAAAGTCACTCAGAAGGCAAGAACTACCCTGGGTAGATGCCGAAGACTTTGCGGAAAGAATTGGGGACTCAGTCCGAAGATGAACCTATGGTTATACAAAATGGTCGTCAGACCAATGATAACCTACGGGTCAATTGCCTGGGGTGCAAAGACGCTACAAAAGACGGCAATAAGGCAATTACAAAGTATACAGAGACTCGCTTGTCTATGTATTACGGGGGCCATGAAATCGACCCCTACTGCAGCACTGGAAGCGCTGCTTAATCTACCGCCACTTCACATCTACATACAGGGTGAAGTGAAAGCGGTACAATACCGTCTCAAACAAGGCCAGAGTCCTATCATAAGACAGGAAAGGGCCATACAATGGAGATTCAAGGAGGACCAAGAAGTCAACTCAGTGTGTGAGATGCCTTCAGACAAAATGGTACCAAGCTACTGGCTAAACAAAGGTTTTCAAACTTTAATACCAGACAGAAAGGACTGGGTGGCAGAGCCTCCCATTAAAGCCGACCTAATCTGGTATACAGACGGCTCCAAAACAGACCAAGAAGTTGGAGCAGGTATATATGGGGACAAACCAAGGACGAAAATAAACTTGGGTCTCGGACAACACCCTACTGTGTTCCAGGCCGAAATTGTAGCCATAGAACAATGCGCTAGGAAAATCATCAGAAGGAGCTATGAGGATAAAACCATAGTAATCTATTCGGACAGCCAGGTAGCCATCAGGGCACTCAGTTCATGCAAAATCAGCTCCAAGCTGGTGCGGGACTGCGTAATTGCCCTGGAAGAGGTGGGTGCGTCCAACAAGCTAACCATTGCCTGGGTACCAGGACACGAAGGCCACGAAGGCAATGAAGAAGCTGATAAATTGGCAAAGGAGGGGGCTGGTAGGACAATGGTAGGTCCTGAGCCCTACTGTGGTATTCCATCATGCCAGGTAAGGTCATCCATTAGATCATGGATTATGAGGGAATCACAAGACTGGTGGAGGAGAACACCAGGACAGCGTCAGGCGAGAGTGTTCATCAAGGCTTACTCGCCAGAATTTACAAAAGACCTTCTGAATTATAACCGGAAGGCAGTAAGAATAATAGTGGGTCAACTGACAGGTCATTGCAGACTGAATAAACACCTGGAAACTATGGGCCTGGCAGAAGAAAACCTATGTAGGTTCTGCCAGGAGGAGGAAGAAACCGCAGAACACGTATGGTGCTACTGCGAAGCCCTTTGTCGTCTGCGGTTTGCAAGGCTGGGTGAAGAAAAACCTAAAGCGGCAAGATATACCAAGGGGCCAGTTTCAAGTTTGTGAAGTCTGATTAAACAGACCGGCTTGGATTGCGTGCTCTAACCTATGGACGGAGGACACACAATAAACCTGAGCAGGTTGCAGTGTTAGAGGATATGCAATCCACCTCCTAATCTAATCTAATCTAATGTAGTTTAGAGATATGCAAAGGAATTTCCTTCTTTTTCTCATGAATTCATGAATACCCAAACCTATTATTCATGAATACCGGTACTTGAATCCTTTTTTTTCTTGGTATTCAAATACTTAGTGTTCTAGTATGTACTTTTTATGCCGTATTCAGTATTAGCATTGGAATCGGATTTCAGTATTCGACCCAACTCTGCTGTTGTTGTATAATTGGAAATAAGTATTATAAAAATACTTTCCTAAAGAAAACCTTCCTTATGTTTATTATGTAGTTTAGGTGTTATTTTTTGGATACACGCCAAGTCAGATTAATAAACCAAAAAATAAAAAAAAATAAAATAGGTAATTGAAAAACTAAAAATCGACGTTGTCAAGATTGTTTTAACTGGCATAAACACATTGTATCTATAAACACATTGTATCTATAGCCACGGGAGCTTAAAAAAGCTTGGATTTCTCTTTCGAGCCAAAAAGTATTTTTCCGCTTCTAATTTATACACTTTATATGTGTCTCAAATCCGACCTTCCCTGGAATATTGTTCCCATATCTGGGGCATGGCGTCCCCCACAACCCTAAGCATTCTTGATTCTATTCAAAGAAGAGCTATTCGTCTCATTAATGATCCTTCACTTACAGACAGGCTTCCCTCTCTTGCCCATCGTCGGGCTGTGGGGGATTTATCGCTTTTTATAGGTACTTCCATGGCTTCTGCTCGGAAGAATTGTCCAGTATAGTTCCTCCACTCACGGTTCCCGACAGAGAAACTCGTGGTTCCACGCGTATGCATCCCTATACGGTCCAACTGGACAGCCCCCGAACTTCCCCCAGACACCCACGGTACGTTAATATTTAGGCTTTAAGCCTTCGTGGTATGTCCAAAGATTTAAAAAAAAGATAAAATTAAATTAAAATAAATAATTTAAAAATTAACAATTATTTAAGTTTAAAAATTAAAGTGTTTGAACTTTTTGTTAAGGAAATTCTGAAAACCTTTGACATTAAATGTCAAATATGTTTGTTTGGTTATAGTGTCATAGTGACATACATAACTAGTTGCTGGTGTGTTTATTATTTTATAATACAAAAAAGTTATAATTTAGTTGATTTTGAGTTTTCCTGAAGAGACATCAGCATTTAGCAAAGTTAATCAAGTATTATTTAAATTAACAGATATTAATGCTACACATTTATCTTTATTTAATAATATGTATGCACTTTCTTTAATTTTACGTTTTTTAGAACAAGTTTCCTTTGCTAAGATATTTGAAGCATTCCAGTTTATTCAGTGATTGTTTTCAAATGCGTGTTGACAAATGTTACATTTGTTAAATTCTGTGTTTTTTATGTATGTTTTGTGTTCTTTTATGCGTTTAGCTAATGGCCTACAAGTTTCACCTACCTATATAAAATTTATCACATTCACCAGGTTTTTAATAGATAACATTTTTTGTACTTTCATTTAAGTTGGGTGGTTTTGTTTTTGTTAATTGAGATCTTATAGTGTTTTGTGTTTTAAAGATTGTGCGAATAATAAATTTATTTCCTATTCGTTGAATTTTATTTAATAGGCCGAGAATGTGTGTTAAAAATTAATTTGTAATAGGTCTATTTTGATTTTGTCTTTGGTTTTGATTATCAAATTTAAGAAAACATTTGTTTATAAAATCAAGAGGATAAGTATTTTGAATTAAAATATCTTTTAAAAAATCTTTTTAATGTTTATATTTTCCTTAGAACAAATTATTTTAATTTTATCAAATTTACCTGTTTTAAAATTAATTTTTATTTTTAATTTTTTTTTGGATTTTTGGTTTTTAATCTGACTTGGCGTGTATCCAAAAAATAACATCTATTATGTGAATCTGCCGAACCAATATAGAACATATCTTCAATTCATGTAGTTTAGGAATATTTAATTTAGAGGTACTTCTTTCTTTTCTCAAAACTAAGCAAGCCAAGAAAAAATTTAAAACAAAATAATACGATACGCATATACCCGATCAGATATCGGTCGCTGTCGTAAAAACCTATAAATAATTAATCAATTAACCTTTAGATGATCGTATCCGATAATCGTGTCCGGTCGGCCTAATACATCATTTTTTTTATTTGATAAATACATGAGGAAACCAAATAAATAATTATGGAGCTATTTTATTATAATATTTTTATTTTATAACCTTTTTTTTAATTTCAAGGGATAAAAGGGAAGTAAAAAAATGTTTATATTTAATTATCATCAAATAAATAGCTTTTTATGTGAGCAATTTATTTTATATATTACAGATTATTAAATCTTTTTCATGTTTACCACATGATATAAAATCATTTATTAAACCGCTCAAAAAGGGCTGTGTGACAAAATTCCCTGCCCTCAACTAATTTAATATAAATTGTTTAGTGATAAAATCGTGCAGTATGCGTGACCAAAAGAGGAATATGTTCGGTATTATCAAAATATTTATTAATATATTACAATATAATTAATAGAGGGTCATCCAAATTAAGTGTTCGCTATTAGTAACTTTGTTATTTGTTAAAATACAAAATTGTCTAAATTAGCAAAATAGAAATATTTTAAACGGTCTTTCTAATATAAAAAACAACAAATGACAATCGTGACAGTCCATAAAGGCTTATGCCAGTACCAGAGTACCAAGGGTCTAGGGTTGTTAGATATTTAACCCATCTCTTCTCCTATTCCGCTAACGTTGTCCAAGTACTAAAACATGTAATTTTTGCAGACGATATTTTTAAATAACTACTACCCAAAAATGTCTTTCCGGCTTCTTTTACTATGCTACCGAAGAGACAAAAAATCAACAGTTTGTCATAGTGAATAATTTTATTTTACAGAGATTTAAAACGACTTTTCGATTTTTATTAATATAAATTTGTCCTCTTGATAACCCTACCCATGAACAACCTGTTTGTATTTCTTTAAATGTTCTACCCCCTCTACGGGATCAACAAAACGGTGTGAAAACACCGGCACACAAAAAATATTCTGTACACCGAAGCGACCGACCTAAATCTAAATCCGAATTTCAAGTCAGATTAGGCCACTAACAACCCTCCAATTTCTACTCTAAATTTAAGGGTGTACGGCCTAAACCTAAACTAACTTGAAATTCTAATTCAGCAGGTTGAAAAACATGCCCGTAGATAGGTCGCGTCCTCTGTACATACAGAATAGTAATTTATGTAACAAGTGCATAAAGATATACTTTTTGCATGTGTTACATACTAAATTTCCCAAATTACCAGTTTATACATGTTTTATTTATTTTAACTTTTTAATTTTTATTTTTGCAGCACAGCCCTATTGCAACAAAAAATCATAGCCTCCTTATTTTTTAAAAGACAATTATTTTCTTTATAACTAAAAGAAATTGTATGTACTTTCTTTTTGTAGAAATACTACTACTAGATATACTAAAACAGTATAAATTTCTTTTTAATTTCTTAGTCATCCAAATTCATTATTATTATTATTAATTTTAAATAATTTCTATTAAATTTATTCGCAAACTGTCAAATTTTAAAACTAGTGACACCTGAACTAAAAGGAATATTGACGAAATCAAAGGTAACTTGACTGTTTGGCTTAGTTGTCGCGTTTATTATTACATTGTATAAATAGATATTTTTCACGACTGTTTTTTAATCGTTAACATGAAATTAAAGTACTCCCTTCTAGTACACTACATAAAGTGTTAAAAAAGTAACTTTTTTAACACTTTGAAGCTTTTTCACACTTTGAATTCGTGTTTTGTTTTAAAGCCTACTACAATAAACTTAAATATCAATTTATGCAATGTAGCAGTAAAGGCGACATCAGCTAAATCAAAGGGTCAAGTTACCTTTGATTTCGTCATTATTTCTTTTCATGGGTCACTAGTTTAAAAATTTGACAGTTTGCAAATAAATTTAATAGAAATTATTAAAAATTAATAGTAATAATAAATTTGGATGACTAAGAAATTTAAAAGGAATTTATACAGTTTTAGTATTATTTCTACAAAAGTAAGTACATACAATTTTCTAAAATTAAATAATAAATGCATAGTTATGAAGAGGATAATTGTCTCTTAAAAATAAGGAGGCTATGAGTTTTGTTGCCATATAGTGGCTGTACTGCAAAAATTTAAATTAATAGGTTTAGATAAATAAATTATGTATAAAATGGTATTTTGGGAAATTTTCATACGGTCGTGGAAAAAATATAGTATGTAACACATGCATAAAGTGTCTTTTTTATGGGATTGGATGGGATTGCCGCAATCGCCTAACGGCTCGTGTTGTCAAACTTCCCATTCGTAAAAAAGTATCACTTTATGCACTTGTTACATAAATTACTATTTAGGTTTATTGTAGTAGGCATGGAAACAAAACACTAATTCAAAGTGTGAAAAAAAACTTCAAAATGTTAAAAAAGTTCATTTTTTTACACTTTATCTAGTGGATGGTAATTATTTGGGTACTTGCCAAAAATTAAATTGAAAGTACCAAAAAATTAAAATAAGTAAAAATATAGCTAAAAATCGAGGTTTTGGTGGCAAGTCTGCCACCGTTGTCAAGATAAATTGAGAAAAAATAATAAAATTAAAAATTAACTATTATTTAGGCTTTAAATTTTTTATTTTTTCTAGGATGTTCTGAAAACTTTTTGAAATTTAATGTAATGTGTTAATTTTAAACTTTATTATTTTTATTCAATTTATCTTGACAACGGTGGCAGACTTGCCACCGAAACGTCGATTTTAAGTTATATTTTTACATGTTTTACAATTACATTTACAATTTTTTGGTTTTTGGAACTTTTAATTTAATTTTTGGCGAGTACCCAAATAATTTCCATTCATTAAATGAATCCGACGAACTACAGAACATATCTTTACTTTATATAGTGTACTAGAATGGAGTACTTGATCTTTATGTTAACGATTAAAAAGGCTGCATTGTTTTAACGGTCGTGGAAAAACCTTTTTTGTGTGCCGATGAAATTAATTAAGTAATATAATAGTACAATAAATAAAGCATAAAGATTTGCACTTGCAATTCTTTGGTCTTGCATGAATAGTATTAGATATGGAAAATTCAAATATTTGAATATTTTTTTGCATTTTTGTGATAAAATAAACGGTTTACGAGAAAATTGTTTGCTTAGTACGCTGTGTAAACCAAAAAATATCTTACTACCACCTTTCGTGATATATACAGTGAGAATCTTAAAAAGAATCCCCCCTTTATCTTTTGAATGGGACAAGATATTAAAATTGGGTAAAATTTGGGTAAAAGGGTATCACTTAAACTACTCTTTGACATAAAAATAATTTTGGTTTAGAAGGTACTTTGATTCTCTATTTATTACCATTTTATGTTTAAAAATCGGTTCTAGAGTTCTCTCCCCCTTAACTTTAAAAAGGGTCAAGATCGGGTAAGATTTGTGTAAAATGGTGTCACTTAAGCTACTTTTTGGCAATAAAATAACTTTGGTCACGTGGTCTAGTATCAAGGGGGCACTGGCAACTTTTTTTGCAAATAGAAATGGAGGTCATATAGCACCTCGTTTTAAAGATCCTTGAAGTTTCTACTTAACGCCACTTTGTTTTTAAAAATCGGCAAGGCCGTTCTAGACTTACAAGCCAATTTTATTAAAACCGCACTATTTGTACGGTATTTAAGCCAAATTTCAAATAGTTCTAAGTGTGGAACGGCTGGTCCGATTTTTAAAAACAAAGTGGCGTTGAGTAGAGAATTAAAGGTCCTTTAAAACGAGGTTCTACATGATTCCCATTTCTATTTGAAAAAGTCCCGTTCAAAAGACAAAGTGGTAACTATTTAAATATCATCACTGTATTTTATTTTGTTAATAAATGATATACATTTAATCAATCCAATTTTAAATAGGTAGGTACACCTAACTGAGGGAAAGAATATTTAGAATTTTTTAAACATTTTATTAGGATATTTTATTTAATATTTAAATTTTACACTAATAATCCGTTTCTAATGACATAGCGCAACATACGGGTAATTTTTAATATTGCGACTATAGATCATTTATTCAAGAATTCCATAAATCGAATTACTTAAATATGAGATGATTAAATAATTTATATTAATGAAAAGGTTTTTGAACATGACTTTCTTGCGTTCAATTAGCAGGTTGGGCGAACGATTGGGCGAGAGCAATTTAGGTTGGGCGCTCGCCACACCGCGCCCACCCCTGGCGCCGCCACAGCTCAAAGATGATTTTTTTTTATAATATTTTAAAAACAGTCAACAAATCTGTAAAAAGAAAGTTCTGGTTAGAAATATTCCAGTAATAATAAAAATTCATAGGCGTGAAATAAATAATAACCTGAATATCCCCTGCATTTTCCCGAAATAAACTATTAGTAGACCATCTCGTTACTCAATACTAAACTGTCTCGCAATGTTGGCACAAGCAAGCTGTAAAACTTTACTAAATGACCCGTAAGATGGTTTTAATAGACCATCGCTCACTTGAGACTTCCCCGGTTATTAGGTAAATTTGTTAATCCAGATTTTATATTAGAATATTGGATAAACAGGATGTTACAAAAGTTTATCCGTGGCCTTACCGAAGATTTTTCGGAGGTAACTTTTAGTTAATTGTTGTTCTTTAACTAATGAAATGGCTATTTAGTGCTACAAAACTGATTTTAAAATTAAAAAAATATAAATTATTTAAGAGTGACAATCAAAAATCGGATCTAAAGGGACGATTTTGGCGAATTTCAAGTGCCAATATCTCGAAAACGAACGATTTTTGCTAGGTCATTTTAGGATTTTTGGGATGCTTATGGGCTGTTCTATCAGCCTCTTCAGTATTATCGTTGACTTACCGGACACCCTATATAAAAAAGTTCATATACTGGGTGGCGCATCGTCGGACTATCTAATATTGGCTTCACTATTAAGTACGTATACAGGGTGGCACATTGACCTTGTAGAGTATAGCGAAAACTAAAAGAGATAGAACAAATCTGATTGCACAATCTTAATTTCAATTTTGAAAACAAAAGGATAAAAGTAAATCATGGTAAATCATGGTGGTTTTTAAATTTTGTCAATATGGCCACTTGCACTTGTAACTCGCTTGATATTAGAGATAGAACAAATATGTAAATAAAAAGTTTTAGGGATTTATACGTAAAATTCAGTAGCTTAGCTATATTTTTTCCAATAAAAATAATTTGAAAATATAACGCAAAGTAGTGTTTTTTTTTAAATTGGATTACCCCATATATTTTTCATCAGTCAAAAGATGTTCTTAAAAGATATAAAAATACCACATTTAAAATATATATTTTTAATAGTTTCGGAAATATGGCCATATTAATCTAAAAATATATATACCTACTAAGATTTGGAAGCACACATTTCCGAAACTATAAAGAAATGGATATTAAATGTGGTATTTTCTTACAGGTCTTCAAAATGTCTTTTTAATGGTAAAAATAATACAACTTTGTGTTATAACTGTAGGGGAGCCCACGATGCTAAATGGGTACTTACTCGGGCGTCATAGAGACCTATTGCGTTGTGAAGCTCAGTTTCTTTAACGTTATTTAACAAAGTGGTTCAAACCACGTATCCAAAAAATGTGGGTTTTTAAACTGTTCTTTCTCTGGCACAATAAACTTTATGTTAGTAGTTTAAGTTATGGTTATATTTTTTTGGGTTAATAGGTGCTCTATAGTAGGGGAGCCTACGATGCTAAATGGGGATTTACTTAAGCGTCATGGAAACCTATTGGATTGCAAAGCTTAGATGAAAAGATTTAAAATATGTTACATAATGTACACTTTGTCATCGGTGGGGAAAGCGGCTATAAATTTTAAATATGTCAAGCAAATACTGATATTATTTCGGCTTGTGTAAATTTTTCGGATCGTATCGGATAATATATTTTTTTATTCTTAAATTATTTTCTTTAAACTAAAAAAATTACTTTTTTTTATACGTTTGTAGCCCTCCGCTTTTTTACGTCACTCTCAAACTGTCAAATTATTGGAATATACACTGTTCAGCATGTAATTAACTCACCCTATCTTAATCTGATGCGCTCGAAAATTTCTAGTGGATATATTTTTGTTTTTTACGATCGGCCTGTATACGGGGATTATATTTAGTGAAGATACTTAACCGGGTAAACGGTAACCTCTGGTATATAAATGTGCCGCGCTGTAGTAAATCCCGAAACAGGTTCTAGGGTGACTTGCGCCCTGGTGCAAAAAATATTGGCCGCCCCTAGACGCAAATGGAAATTGCCGGAAAGTATTTCATATTGATGGTTCCTGCATATTTTAGAGAAGCAAAAAAGGTCCCCATTTTAAAATTACAGTGTTTTCAAAATTCCAAAAATTCTAAACGTTAATTTCCTAAATACCGCCCTTCATTTCAAAAATGTTCGCTTTTTAGTTTTAGTTAGCATTACGCCCTGGTGCCTTGCATCACTTGCACCACCCGGTAGGCATGGCCCTATCTCGAAATCCTCCACTTGAGCTTTCCTACCATTACTTTATAGAGGTAGTTTCAGAAAATCCGAAAACAACTTACTTACTATTCATATAGGTTTTAAACCATTAAGATCTTTTTTAAGTATTTTTCTTAATATAATACTAAAAAAAAATTCCATTTGGCTCCAACTTACATAGACACACTGTATAAACTATAAAATATATATATATATATATATATATATATATATATATATATATATATATATATATTGGGTGACAACGAAATTACTATCCAGAAATTTATTTTCTTTAGGGCAACCGTATAGTTTTCAAAATTAGGAACGTTATATTGAATCACCAGATGCCAATTTTAGATATAATAGCATCCGTGTATTACTTTCGGTTTAACCGAAAGTGATATAAACTTTGATATCTTAAGTGGAACACCCTGTATATTTTTAAGACTGGAATTTTACAGACCATTTCTGATATAAAAGCTTTATTATTCCCAACTCTTTTGGTTTTGAGAAAATGGCGTTTAAAAATGTCAAAACGACAGCACAGTATGCAGTTTTATGGGAAAACAAATAAACATTGAAAAATTTAAAATGCTTAAAATAGTTCGTTTAGAAGACTCTACCTTTAGAGACTATTATAATTACTACTGTTTAACCCGATGTGCTGTAAGATTCAAACTTCTAAGTATGATAACACTGGTAATTTTAATGGAACACCCTATATATATATATATATATATATATATATATATATATATATATATATATATATATATATATTTTCTTCGCCCTTTCGGGGTCATCCCACCTAGGGGAGTCGTCGGACGCATTGCAGCCTGAAGGCTGTACCTTGACCCCTACTTCTTTCCATTGACACACCATTCCATATATTATTATATTTTAGATTTAAATTCCTTGAGTTATTCCCTGATATAGAACCTTTCATACATCCATAACCTATCTTTTTAGTTTTGAAGAAAACAGTGTTTGAAAAAGTCCAGACGACGACACAATATCCATGACACTGTTGTGAGGTCGTTCAGATCTTTTCAAACTCCGTTTTCTCTAAAACTAAAAAGATAGGTTATGGGTGTATTATAGATTTTATATCAGGAACAGTAATAGTTCAAGAAATTTAAATACTAAAAATATATAGTGTGTTCCATTAAAATTACCAGTGTTACCATACTTGGAAGTTCAAATTTTACAGCACTTCTGGTTAAACAGGAAGTAGTATAATAATGATCTCTAAAGGTAGAGTCTTTAAAACAACTATTTTAAGCATTTAAAATTTTTGTTATGTTCATTTGTTTTCCCTAAAAATACAAATCGTGCTGTCGTTTGGGCATTTTCAAACGCCATTTTCTTCAAAATCAAAAGAGTTAGGTTATGGAAATATTCAGAGTTTTATATCAAGAATGACCTGTACAATTTAAATCTTAAAAATATATAGGGTGTTTCATTTAAAATGTAAAAGTTTATATCACTTCCGGTTAAACCGGAAGTAATGCACAGATGCTATTATACCTAAAATAGGCATCCGTTAATACAATATAACATCCCTAAATTTAAAAATTATACAGTTGCACTGAAGAAAATAAATTGCTGGATAGTAATTTTGTTGTCACCCGGTATATACATTTCAAATTAATCTGTATTACCTTATAAATCCCTAGTAGACATTGATTTACCTGATTTAATATTCACCTCTAGTCTTTCGCTGATTCCTAACAGTTAAAAGGGGAAGTTTAAAACAAATAGAGACTCTGGAAGTTTAACATTCTTTTATTAAAACGGCGCAAATTTTACAAAAGGTTGTGGAAAATGCTCATTTAGGCAATAAAATTACCAAATCAGATTTCACAACAAAGAAAATAAGACACGTGTCGAGTTTAGAAAGGGAAAGTGTAATAGTAAATAATATAATAATTTACTTTAAAAATTAAATATATATATATATATATATATATATATATATATATATATATATATATATATATATATATATATATATATATATATATATATATATATTTTATCTTTTTGGTTTAACAAGTTTTTTTTGTATCATTTATTCTGCACGATTTATAACAATATAGCTGATTGTTTATTGACGTTTTAATCGATTATCTTCTAAAATTGCTAATAACTAAACTTTTAAACCAATGAATTTTTACAATTTTCATTGTAGTGTTTTTCCTTTCCTTTAATATTTTTGTCTATAATATCATGAGGGAAAAATTGGCTTGCAAAATATTTCAATTCTATAAAAGTATGTTGCTTGGCAATTTCGTAAATGACATTTATAACAATAATACGAGACGTCAGTCGACTGTTATTGATTTAATGTCACAAAATTACCAAAAAGCAACAAACTTGAATAAAATAAGAGAAATATTTTGTTTAGATTTTTTTTTAATGATATTCGACAAGACTATTTCACGAAAATTTCAAGTAAGTGTTTAGCCTTTAAATTACATATAAATCAACAATAGTTTTTACCTTGTTTACTTTAACCTAACTAAGTTTTATCGCTGAAATTCCATCTTAAGGTAGGAGCAGGTAGGAGTTTTACCAGTAGAAAACAGGAGGTTACCATGAAATAGTCGAAGTTATTACGCGTTAATTTCAAAAATCCTGTAACTGTGCGGTTAACGCCAGTTGGGTCTAAAACCCCATTCAACATCTGGCCAGGTATTACTACGGTTTCTATTCTCGGATTACGCTATGCATACTTCGTTCTTATTAACCTTGTACTTGGTTCTACAACATTGAACGCATTGTAACTTCAATAATATTAATTTAGAAAAAAAGAAATTAAAAGTTGTATAAAATTTATCGATTATAAAGTTCGATTATAACAATTTATTATTTAAACAATTATTAGAAATGATATAGGTAAATAAGTCAATAAATCAACATTAATAATCTTAAAATTTGTGAACGGTAAGTAATAAAAAATAATTATAAAACAAACAAGATAGAAAATTAAATTGCCTAATTAACCTTATTGAAATCCTTAAAATTATGGGCCTCAGGTGTATGGTTATAGAGATACAGGCCCAAAGTATTTTTTTCAAAATGGCGGCACTTCCGTTCGCCATATTTGCAAGTATTTTGTGTTTTTAGGTTCAATACATCATACTTCACTTATTTGTAAAAAAAGTTCTACCGAATTTTGCAACAAAAAATCCTCTATTTTCTATTTTCTATTTTAGTATTGTCATGTTGAGTAAAAAATGCCATTATACAGGGTATGTCAAAAATTTTGAGGTTATTTTTTAAATTTCACTATGGGCTGAACAATTTTTTTAGGCAAACCTGTGGCGAAACCTTTTTTTAAATACTATATTTAATATAATGCAGGTCGCTTCCTATTCTGATCTTAGACTATGTCGATAATAAAGAATATTCCGATGTCAGGGTGAATAAAAAATCTTAATTATATTCGACAATTTTTGATACGTTTTAATACTGACTGGAATATGCACATCGTGCCACTACAAAAGGTTTATGTGAAATTTTTGACAATACTTGAAAAAAGAAGGTCTAAAGCAAGCTGTGTAAAAGTGTATTCAATACTAGTAGGTAGAGATTAGAATTCTTTGTCTGCATGTAAACATTCCGTATAGGATGACGCATTGAGCTCGCTCGGCGGTTTGACACCGTCTCATTTCCACGCACTGAAGAAAATTCCGCATTGAACGTTTGGAGATGGCACGACATGTATATCGTTTTTAATAGTTAATAAACTGCATTAAAATTTGTACCATATTTTTATTACGTAGTAACCTTTTTCCTTATCGATATAATTTATACACGCGATCTTTAAAAATCCCCTAAGATATTTAAATTAACTTTCGTGGTTAAAAAAAAATAACATAATAAAAAGTCCATTGGCTACAGAAGGATTTCAAGAATTTTTTGTGACATTAAAAAATGGGTAAAACCCATTTTTTTAAAATATATATTTATTTATATTTCTATGCATCCTTTTATACATATTAGAAGGAATAGTTCTGGTTTAAGCCAAAGACAATTTTTACCGGGTGGCAACGAAATTACTATTCAGCATTTTATTTCCTTTGGTAATAACGTAAACCTTTTACATTTTAATATGTTATATTGTGTCGATAGATTTCAAATTTGAATATAAAATATATGCGTACTACTTCCGATTAAACCGGAAGTAGTACGCATATGCTATTATATCCAAAATTGGCATCTAGTGACACAATATGACATATCAAAATTTAAAAAGCGTAAACGATATATCGATTATTTTCAAATATCCATATATCGGAAATCAAATATCGATAATCTTCGATATTTAACTTCTCGATATATCGATATCGAATATTGTCGATATTTGTAGTAAATGAGATAAAATCAAAAAGCCATTCTTTTACTTAAATTTTTAAAACTGTCAGGAATATTTTACCATAAAATAATAATAAAAAAAGTATTAAGGTAATTTTTACTATTCTGCCGTATTTATTTACCCAGTAACTAAAGATTTTTTTTTAATATGTAATATAAGATATTTTATTGATATTCTTTTTTCTCTAAAATATTGAGTTATTGCTCTTTGATGTGTCGGATAATAGATATTAGCCAAAACGATATTTATCGATATCGATATATCAATGTTTTTTAAAATTTGACATCCCTAGCCATACCTTAAAGAGTTTAAGCCCCATCAAAATGATACTTGGTATAAGTAAATGGTAAATGAAGAGGAAACTTTTCGCATATTTTTCACTTTCCAGCCACTTCCGATTTAACCGGTAATAGCTGCAATTGTGAATCTTTAAATGGAAAACCCTATATATTTTACCATTTTTAAATTACTGAGAAAATTCTAAATCAGATGGTGACATTTTAAAAACTTTATAAGCCTTCTTGGTTTTTTAGATCCATTCTTAATTAATCTATGTAGGTGACCATGACTGGCTACAAATTATTCTGGGTCCACAATTGCCGGAGTAATCGCATAAAATACACAAAAAAACATACAGGAGAATTGATACCCTCCTTCTTTTTAAAGTCGGTTCAAAAAAGTAAAAGTTTATGGATCCTTTTTAAAACCTTGGCATTCCTAATGCATGTTCACGGCCTAATATTTAAAAAATAAATATATACCTTAAATTAAAACATTAACCAAATAAACGAAAACTTACTAGACAAAAATTAAAATATCAACTCGAGCACTGTTTGTATACCAAATCATTTCCAAAAATAATAAATTAAGCAGCAACGGATACAAGTTTTGTATATTTTTAAAAAGTAAAATTGTATTTTAAAAGGTCTTTAGTTGATAAAAGCATTTGCCGTTGACGTCAATGAGTTTGAAAAACGAGGAAATTAATGTTTGTACGATTTTATGGCAAATTTTAAACGTTCTATTTACTGCGGGTAATGTAAGTAACGCGGAATAAGTGTACTTATGTATTTATTACCAGTATTTAAAACCATACGCATGAACAAATGGTTGAAAATATTTTTTCACCGATCGGACGAACAAGGGCGGTCATAAGGGGGAGGCATGGGGGCCATAGCCACATAGCCATTTTATGCTACATCCTTTGTAACCGAGTTTTTTTTTATCTAAACACACCTAATTGGAAATATGGGCATTAAATGATAATATGCCCCCCCTCAGAAAATTGATGTGACTGCCCCTGCGGACGAAAATCTATATGTTTCCAATACGTTATCTTCCCAAAATGCATTTTAGTAGGGGAGCCCACGATGCTAAATGAGGATTTACTCGAGCGTTATTGAGACCTATTGGGTTGCAAAGCTTAAATGATAAGAAGAAAAAATGGTATACAGGGTCATCCAAATTAAGTGTCTGTCATTTGTAACTTCGTTATTACTCAAAATATAAAACAGTTTAAATTAGTAAACTAGTAGCTTTTTTACGCTCTCTAAGACTAAAGATTTAAAAAAACAATTGACAATCGGATTGCTTAGTTATACAGCGAAACACCTTTTTTAAATGGAACAGCCTGTATATTTTATCACCATTAGAAAGTTCTTTCAAAATCCTTTAAAAAAGTCCATATGTAATCTATTTTTTCATAGTTTCGGAAATATAGCCATTCTCAGGAGTTTAATAGTAAACTGGATCTTTTTATAAGACACCCTGTAAATGGTATCGTCATTAAAAAGATATTTTAGAGATCTTTAAGAAAATACCAGATGTGCCTATCTTTTTTAGTTTTGGAAATATAGCCATTCAAATCTGAAAGATAGTAGATATTTTCCCCGTTTTATTTCTGACATTAAAACTTATTGCTTATAGCTTAAAGCTGTAATATAATGGAAATTTAACGTAATTTTTAGATTTGAATGGCCATATTTCCAAAACTGTAAGAGATAGACATATCAAATTTGGTATTTTCTTAAAGCTCTTTTAAATATATATTTATTGGTAATGTAATATACAGGGTGTTTTATTTAAAAATGCCAGTGTACTATAAAATTTCTGAGGATGGCTATATTTCCGAAACCATGAAAAATTGGATATATCACATGTGAATTTTTTTTCAAGGATTTTAAAGTATTTTTTAATGGTGATAAAATATACAAGGTGTTCCATTTAAAAAAAGGGTATTTTGCTGTATAACTCAAAAACCCGATTGTCAATTGTTTTTTTAATCTTTAGTTTTAAGGAGACTACAAAATGCTACTAGTTTGTTAATTTAAACTATTTCGTATTTCAAATAATAACGAAGTATAATGTATACCTTTTCATCGGTGTGGGAAGCGGTCACATATTTTATATATTAAATATGTGAAAAACATACTGTTATTATTTTGGCTTGTGGAATTCGTTCGGATCGTATCGGATTCTATATTTTTGTTATACATTAAAAAAATTTAAATAAAAAAATAAACACGCTCTAGAATGTCAAAACGACGTTTTTTTTAAACTTTGTAGCCCTTCACTTTCTTTACGTTCACAAAATATTTCAATATTAAATTGAAATTGGAAAATATTTGGACAGACAAACGAAATCGTCTTTTTACAGAGTGTTTCAGAATATTGTTAAGACAATTTAAAGACATATTTTGCCTTAAAAATATAAATAAAAGTTTAAACTAACCTTTAAAAAAAATAGTTTTTTGTTATTACCTTAAATAACCCTAATCTGATTTCAATCAAATTTGACGCTTTTTTGTAGATTTAAAAAGCTAATTTAGTTAATTTAGAGATTTAGGCCCAGTTGTACAAAGCAGGTACAGCTCCTGACCTCAGTTCCACTGAACTGAGGTCAGGGCTTTAATCTTTCCGTAAAATCTTAATTTCTTTCAATTACTTGACACTGGCAACAATATTGGGATTTTACGGAAAGTTTAAAGGCCCGACCTCAGTTTAGTAAAACTGAGTTTAAACCTGCTTTGTACAACTGGGCTTTAGAAGTTAATTAAACCTAATCCATTGTCTTCAAAGGTACCAGCAGGGGCGCAAATAGAACTTTCAAATTATTTTATTTAAAAACTGACCTAGGACCCACACCAAATTTATACCAGATGCTATCGATACTAAGAGAAACAATTTGGTTAAAAATTTACATTTTGGAATTTGCGAAAAAAGTTAGAAAATTAAAAGTTTTAAAAGCAAATTCTCCATTTGTACTTTTTTCGAAAATTTGATTAAATTTTATTGACAAATCTCAAATTTGACAAAAATATTTGCCTTTTTTCTTGTATAATTGAAAGTCTTCCATAAAAAAGTTGTAAAGTTAAGAAATTTCAACTAAATACAGTTATAAGAAATATAGATAATTTCATAAAATTTGATATTTGTCGGTAAAATTTGATCTTGAAAATACAAATGGGGGATTTGCCTTTAAAATTTTCGATTTTGTCTGGGCGGGTGCTAACCAAAAAATTTAAAATTTTTACCAAATTCCAAACTAAAAAATTTCTTTTCTAAATTGTTGCTCTTTAGACCAATAGTATAAGGTATATGTTTGGTATCAGTCTTGTGTCTTATGTTAGATAAAACAAAAAAATCCTGGTTGCGCGCCTGAAGGTACCTCAGGATAGTAACAAAAAATAAGGGCTAAAAACCTGTACTTTAACTCGCTTGGTTTAAATTAAATAACAAATTTGCTTGAAAGTCAGGGGCGTACATTTTTTTTCAGAAATCTCAGTTTAGGTACCCCTGGAAACGCCACTGGGCTGAAATAAACTTTAGCTCTTTTACCGAATTTTAAAATAAATTAATGTTTTTTTTCTTTACGGGTTTTTTTCAGCAGCACATCTGGCAACCCTAGATAAGTAGTATATTTTAGCTATTATTTGCAATTTTTATTCAAAATATAAAAAAACTGGAATACTAAAAAAGGTACAAAACCTTTAGGAAAAATAAAAAAGTAAACAAATCAAATCGAGCTTGGTGACCTTTTAAGTTACTTTAGTGTTTTATGACAACCGCTAATAGAAAAAAATGACTACCTATACTTTGCAAGCTGGACATAGAAAACTTTTCAATACCTAATATCCTAATATCCTTCTAGGCCATTAGCCAAATCTGCTCCCAAAGTTGTCCCTATTAAATTTTGTTGTGACACGGTCAGTTTTCCGGAAAATTAGAGCTGCATGTATGCAACTTTCCTTCAAGGGTCTAAAATTTCACCGTAAGTCCTTTTCGACGGCGGAAAATGCGCCAAACAGTATGGATTTCGTTACAAGAGCAAGAGATCCATGGCAGGTTTTCTCAGACATGATTTCCTCCCATAAACCATATATTTAATGGTCTTTTATCTTAAATATTTTTGACTTTTGAGTTTTCTTTTTATTAACATGTACAAACAGGCCTTATTAACTGTTTGAGGCGCCCTAGCCTTGAATTTCCGGAGCGCCTATTTTCCCAAAAAAAAGGTGGTCCTTTCCTCCGTAGCGCCTATTTCTCTATTTCATTCCAAAGCACCTCATTCACAGAGAAATTAGTCACCAAAAATCCCCACTCAACCTAAACTTTTGAAAAACTCCCCTGTCTAGCGCCTATTACTTCCCTGCCTGGCGCCTATTTTTTCATGGCGCCCTAGGCTGTAGCCTAGTCAGCCTAATGGATAATACGGCCCTGTGTACAAAGATATCCCAATTCTATTCAATTCTATTTACAGCGTGTCTACTTAAGTTTGCACCATATGGGAAACATTTTTATTATTGATTTTACGAAAAAAACAATTTCTTTATAAAAAGTTCTGCATGGTCTAAAACGTAAAATTCAATTAACAGATATTATTTTTTTGCAGTGGTATACGAGGTATGTCGAAAAATGTGAATTTTGTTCAAGGGAAAAAGTACCTTTATTTTTAACAATATCGATTTTTTATACAAAAAGTTGTTTAGAATTAAAAATTACTTGCAAATATGCAAACTTGACTATTTACTAAAAAAATTAAGTTCAGTTCTCACCATGGGGATTTTTTTATTATTGATTTTACGAAAAAAGTTATTTTTTTATAAAAAGTTCTGCATGGCCTAAAACCTAAAATTCAATCATCAGATATTAATTTTTTGCAGTGGTATACAAGGTATGTCAAAAAATGTTAATATTGTTAAAAATGTAAATAATTAAGTTTTCATATTTGTAACATATTTTTTTAATAAAAATATCGATATTGTTAAAAATAAAGGTACTTTTCTCTTAAGCAAAATTAAATTTTTCATAACTTCTTAGTCTGTCTCACTTTTATTCAAAATACATTTTTAATATGGCCTTATTTTAAAAATTAAAAATAACTACGCACTTTATAAATAATTTTACCCAACGTTCAAACAGTTACCTCATTAATATCAAAAGGAATATTGTATAAATTATACTTAATCTCGAAATTACTATACTTACCAGTTTAATTAAAATTTTACGCTAAATATTGTTTCCCCTTATTAGGCTAAATTTACCTGCCTTTGATACAGGGCTGTAAAAGGGCTGGGAATCACTTTGGGAATACATTATAAATGGAAATTTAACTTCTTGCAGAAACCATTACTTTATATGTTTAGATTTTTTTATAAACACTAATAAAATACAACTTTTGTTTTAGTTGAAAACTAAAACAAAAATATAATTTTCTAATTAGTTTATATGTCCTAATAATAGTGCAAGATAATGAAATTGAATGCACAAATAAAAATAACATTTTCTTATATACATACCTTAATAAATATCAACACACAACAAAAATGTATCTGTAAATGGAATTGACAACCTTAAAAACACTTGCCTTTATTTGTATTAAGCTTATTAAGACAAAATTATAAAATTTAACAGTTTTTATTTGAAAAAATCGAATCATGGCAGTTTTCTTTAATCCCATTTTTTTGAACACCCTGTATTTTTTAACTTTACTACAAGTTAGTTATTATAAGTCACATTCCTTAAGAAAAATATCCCAAATTAAATAAAAAAGGGCTGTCTATGAAAAAAATTGATGAATATTTTCTTTAATATAAAATGGACCAATCGGACACCACAATTTTTTGAATAAATATTGTTTAAATAAGCGATAAAATACCTAGTGATGTTTAACCGCAAATAAATTACTACCATCCATACTGATTGGCAAAATTGTTAAATAATATTAAACTTTGTTATCAATAAAATTCTTTATTGTTATGTTTTTCAAATCAATAAAAACTATCTAAATACGTTTTGCGTAATTGTGCTTGGTTAATACACTAGTGGAAAAAATTAAAGAATAAAAAAACAAATTGATTACATGTTAGGTTTTAGGCATTGCAAAATTTTTTATAAAGAATACCTTTTTTCGTAAAATCAATAATAAAAAAGTTTCCCATATGGTGCCAACTTAAGTAGACACGCTGTAAATGAAATACCTTTACCCCTTACATCAGAGATAGGTCGTATTTGAATACTCAGTATTCTGAATAGTATTCAGAATACTTTTTGCCGGTATTCGAATAGTATTCGAATACATTTGTGTGTTTGGTATTCGGTATTCGGCAGAATACTTTTTTGGTCAGTATTTGGTATTCGAATACTTTAGAAGTATTCGACGAATATTTTTTTGAGTATTCGAATACCCGAATACTGGCGTTCCGAGTATTCGAATACCGAAAAGTGTAAGTAGTATCCGAATACTAAAATTGTCATGATTTGAATAACAAAAGGGAAAGAAAATAGGGAAAAAGAAGGTGTGGACCTTTTTTTTGCTCTTCAATTTTGTCATTTTGTCATAGGTTTTGTTTATTTTGTTTAGTAGTATTCGAATACCGATTCCGGGTATTCATGTATTCGGATACTTTTTTCTTCCAAGTATTCAAATATTCGGTATCCGAATACTTTCTTTTCCGCTATTCGTATTCGTATTCGAATACCGATTTTCAGTATTCTGCCCAACTCTGCTCTACATAATACAAAAATAAAATGTTTATGTGGGTACACTTATTTTATTGACAGTAAATGTAAATATACAAGGTGTATCAAAAACAAAATTTGGTAAAATTAAAATTTGACGTGGTTTAGGATTGTTACCTGCACAATGGGTAGTAAATGAATGTAAAACTACGTATACTAATTTTTACCTGTAAATGAATTTACAAATAATGTGATTGCAGTTTAAATTCAACAGTGATTTTCACACAGAAATTTTTCCAAATACTCCTGTGTCCCGCTCAATGAAATTCAGGATGATTGATTACCACATAGTATTAATCTTACCATTGTTAAAACAGAAATCCAAAATATTTTTTTTAACTTTTGCCAAAGCAAGTCATTATTCCCCCAATAACTAATGGGTTAGATCGTAGGAGGATCTTTACAATGTGCGTGATAAATTGGTTTTGTGTAAATAATAAAATTTACGACAAATTACCCATTTTACACAAGATCTAAAAATAATAACATTTATTTTTTTATTACATATTTAAGCGTTGTTTCGTTTATCTTTTTAGTATCACGTATACACAGACGGTCATGCAAAACTGTCACATTTGTTTAATAGTAATTTATGTATCAAGTGCATAAAGTGATACTTTTTTACAAGTGGGAAGTTTGACAACACGAGCCGTTAGGCGAGTGCGGCAATCCCATGAGTAAAAACCCTCTATTCATGTGTTACATACTATATTTTTTCCACGGCCGTATAAAAATTTTCCAAAATACCATTTTATGCATGTTTTATTTATCTAAACTTATTAATTTTAATTTTTGCAGCACAGCCATTATATTCCAACAAAAAATCATAGCCTCCTTATTTTTTTAAAGACAATTATCCTTTTCATAACTATACACTTAATATTTAATTTTAGAAAATTGTATGTACTTAGTTTTGTAGAAATTATACTAAAACAGTATAAATTCCTTTTTAATTTCTTAGTCATCCAAATTCATTATTACTGTTAATTTTCAATAATTTCTAATTTATTTGCAAACTGTCAAATTTTAAAACTGGTTACATAATGAACTAAAAGAAATAATGACGAAATTAAAGGTAACTTGACCGTTTGGTTCAGTTGATGTCGCATTTACTGTTACATTGCATAAATGAATATTTAAGTTTATTGTAGTAGGCACTGAAACAAAACACTAATTCAAAGTGTAAAAAAGCTTCGAAGTGTTAAAAGAAGTTACTTTTTTAACACCTTATGTAGTTTACTATAATGGAGTACTTTAACTTCATGTTAACGATTTAAAAACCGCGTTTTTTTAACGGTCGTGGAAAAAGTCAGTGCCAGCGCGTAAATAAGGTTGTGTGTATTACAAAATACATTAACTTTTTATACAAATATGACAGTTTTGCATGACCGTCTGTATTTCAGTTTGAATAAAAGTGACATGAAACAAGTGAGTGTTTTTTTAATTATTAATGCTCAAATGGCAGCAAATCTTTCTGGTCCTTTGCGAAAAACATAAGTAGGAATTTTTGTACCAGTTCTTTTCCGCCACTAGCTTTGGAAGATGAAATTGTTTCTACCGCTAAAGGAAAGGCAGAATTATTTGCTAAACAATTTGCTGCCAATTCAACCCTTGACCCTCCCGTAAATCATCCAATTCCAGCGGTTACCCCAGTTCCTCATAAAATGCCCGATATTATTTTTAAGGTAAAACACATTAAGCGTATCCTTTCTTCCCTTAACATCAAGAAATCGTCTGGGCTGGATGGCATACCAGCAATCGTTTTAAAAAAATGTGCTCCAGAACTTGCACCAATCTTAACTCGGCTCTTTCGAATTTCTTACAACACAGGTATCTTTCCGGAAAGCTGGAAAGCTGCACGTGTTCAACCTATTCCCAAGAAAGGATCTAAATCTCTTCCATCTAACTATAGACCAATTTCAATTCTCTCAGTTCTTTGTAAAGTAATGGAAAAACTAATTAATTCACAAATTCTTAAGTACTTAGAAAAACACAAAATTTTGCATGACAGGCAGTATGGATTTCGCCACAAAAGATCTACAGCAGATCTTCTTTCCTTCGTATCGCACTGCTGGAATAAGTCTCTTGAGTTTCTAGGTGAGTCCCAGATCGTTGCTCTTGATATATCCAAAGCTTTTGACCAAGTCTGGCATGCCGCACTTCTTAATAAACTTCCCTCCTATGGTTTTTCAACTAAACTCTGTACTTGGCTCTCTAGTTATCTATCTGATCGTCGTATATCAGTTATTGTGGACGGCCATTCTTCAAGCTTTCACCAAGTAAATGCTGGAGTCCCTCAGGGCTCAGTTCTGGCACCAACATTGTTTCTTCTTCACATCAACGACCTTCTCTCGTCCACAACTAATTCCATTCATAGTTTCGCCGACGATAGTACCCTTCACTCCAGTTTTCAGGTTCCTAAACCCATTACTAAACCTGACTTGGAAAACAAACGCAGAGCGATGCAGATATCTCTTTCGCAGGATCTTAATTTAATATTGGATTGGGGCGCTAAAAATCTCGTCCATTTTAATGCATCCAAAACACAATCATGTTCCTTGTCGCGAAAAGAGTCATCAAATACTCATCCTCTACTTATGAGCGGCCAAGTTTTACAGAGCAAAGACACCTTTAATCTTGTTGGCGTCACATTTGAAAGTAACCTTAACTGGCATAAACACATTGTATCTATAGCCACGGCAGCTTCAAAAAGCTTGGATTTCTCTTTCGAGCCAAAAATATTTTTCCCCTTCTAATTTATACACTTTGTATGTGTCCCAAATCCGACCTCCCTTGGAGTATTGTTCTTATATCTGGGGCATGGCGTCCCCCACAACCCTAAGCATTCTTGATTCTATTCAAAGAAGAGCTGTTCGTCTTATTAATGATCCTTCACTTACAGAAAGGCTTCCCTCTCTTGCACATCGTCGGGCTGTGGGGGATTTATCGCTTTTTTATAGGTACTTCCATGGCTTCTGCTCTGAAGAGTTGTCCAGTATTGTTCCTCCACTTACGGTTCCCAACAGAGAAACCCATGGTTCCGCGCGTATGCATCCCTATACGGTCCAACTGGACAGGCCCCGAACTTCCCACTTTGTTCGTTCTTTTATCCCTAGAGTTTCTAGGTTGTGGAACCTGCTGCCCGCGGAGGTCTTTCCTTCTCCCCCAAATCTTCAAGTATTTAAGTCCCGTGTCAATAAACTCCCTCTTACATCGCTTAAGACACCCACGGTACGTTAGTATTTAGGCTTTTAGCCTTCGTGGTTTGTCCAAAGATAAAAAAAAAAAAATTGAATCATATTTAAAGCAAAAATTAATGGGAAAAAATTTAATAAGGTAAATAAACAAAGACGAATTTTATGCAAATAGTAAATTGCTAAGAAAAAAAATGATTTTAAAATAATAAAGTGATGACCAATCTTAAAGAGCATATCTGCACATTGACAATGTGACACCTTTAAAGACACAAGATACTTTCTTTTAAATTAATATTTTTTTTTTGGCTTCAATTTACAGAGTGTAAAAAAGTTGATATTTCTTTGTGTTTGTTTAAAGCGCATTTTATTTTTCTTAAGATGTTAAACCCAACTTTGGCACAAAGTTTACTGCTATTATGCAAATAATTGTACCTACTTAATACATTTTTGTTTATTTTCACCGAAAGTTTTTTCTTGGGTCCTGACCCTTTTATGCCTCCAAAACTTTTGATTTGATACCAATGTATTTTAAATTTAAATATTTAAATCGCGTCTTCCATTGCCTAACTTTTTGTTCTCCTACACTTTTTAGTATTTTGCACTACTTGTCACATTTTCAGATTTTGTTTAAATGCCCTTAAATTTTGGGCCTAATTTTTAAAAAATTATTTTATCAGGACCTAAAACATGTAAGAGTAATGGTATTAAAGCATCCTCCAATGTACTTTTCAATTTTTGACACACCCTGTATATCTTTGGATGGCTTTATTAAATGTATAAAATGAATTTATTGATATATGAGTACTGTCATTTGACAATATACATGGTGACTCAAAAATTTTAAAATTACTTTTTTCTTAATTAATTATAGCCCTGACCGTAATATTTTGGGCCACCCTACTGTAGGGTAGCCAGGTCAGCAAGGACCTTGGGGCATAAAACTGAAGTAGGACCCTAATCATGGGCGCCGGCAGGATGACATCCAGGTGGGTGCAAAAATTGCAAATGTCGAGGAACAAGAAAAAAAAGGCTCTCATCTAATCAAATCAACTTTATTTAAACATTTTTATATACTGACCACCTCAGGGGCAGCAGGTTCCACATTCTAGAAACTCTAGGGATAAAACTGTATCAATAAAATTACTAATACTACAGAATATTTCCAAATTTTTATCAACAGGTATCTGCAAACCAACTAGGGACGCGTATCGCATAGAACAATAGTAACCATGAACAAAGCCTGTTATGTTTTAAAGATTTATCAAATAAGCGGGTGGCGTACAAAATGAAGAAAGCTTTTTAAAGCTTTTGAGAACCAAAAATAAACAATGCATTTGCAAGGCGTATAAAATATGAGAAAAAGGCCTAAGTTTATTGCATGCCAGTGCCAGATATAACATTATAACTTCTGGAATATACATTCATCTCAACAATCCTTGTAAATTAAATAATTTAATCCTTTTTAAAATCAATACGGTTTTTTAATGTACAGTATCAATAGAATTACTGATACTACAGAATGTTTCTAAATTTTAATCAACCTGTTTCTGCAAACCAACCAGAGACGCGTATCGTTTAGAACAATAGTAAACATGAACAAAACCTGTTTTGTTTTAAAGATTTATCAAATAAGCTGGTGGCGTACAAAATGAATAAAGCTTTCACAGGCTTCTGGGAACCAAAAACACACAATGCATCGGCAAGGCGCATGACATGTGAAATAGTGGCCTAAGTTTTTGCATGCTGGTGTAAAAAGTTAAGATTAGTGATATCATTATAACTTACCTTAGAGATATATACTTATTCCAACAATTCTTGTAAATTAAAACATTTATGCCCATTTCCACTAACTTTTTAGGGGATTCCTAGAGCTAAGCAGAGAATAATTTATATATAAACATTGTCTACCTAGCGCTAAGGTTCTCCTAAAACAGTTGGTGGAAATGGGCATTAATCTCTTTTAGAATAAATACGATTCTTCATACAGTGTCAATAAAATTACTGATATTACAGAATGTTTCTAAATTTTAATCAACGTGTTTCTGCAAACCAACCAGAGAAGCGTATCATTTAGCACAATAGTAAACATGAACAAAACCTGTTCCGTTTTAAAGATTTATCAAATAAGCTGGTGGCGTACAAAATAAAGAAAGCTTTCACAGGCTTCTTTCTGGGAACCAAAAACACACAATGCATCGGCAAGGCGCTTGAAATGTGAAATAGTGGCCTAAGTTTTTGCTTGCCAGTGTAAAAAGTTAGGATTATTAAAATCATTATAACTTACCTTAGAGATAGATATATACTTATCCCAACAATTCTTATAAATTAAAACATTTATGCCCATTTCCACTAACTTTTAGGGGATTCCTAAAGCTAGGCAAAGAATAATTTCTAAATAAATATTGCCTACCTAGCGCTAGGGTTCCCCTAAAACAGTTGGTTGAAATGGGCATTAATCTCTTTTAGAATAAATACGATTCTTCTTACAGTGTCAGTAAAATTACTGATACTACAGAATGTTTCTAAATTTTAATCAACGTGTTTCTGCAAACCAACCAGAGACGTGTATCATTTAGAACAATAATAAACATGAACATAACCTGTTCTGTTTTAAAGATTTATCAAATAAGCAGGCGGCGTACAAAATGAAGAAAGCTTTTACAGGCTTCTGGGAACTAAAAACAATGTATTTGCAAGTAAAATATGAAATAAAGACCCAAGTTTTTTGCATGCCAGTGCAGGATTAGATATAACATTATAACTTCTGGAATATACATTTATCCAAACAATCCTTGTAAATTAAAACATTTAATCCTTTTTAGAATCAATACGGTTTTTTTATTTGCAGTACCAATAAAATTACTGATACTACAGAATCTTTCTAAATTTTAATCAACCTGTTTCTGCAAACCAACCAGGGGCTCATATCGTTTAGAACAATAGTAAACATGAACAAAACCTGTTTTGTTTTAAAGATTTATCAAATAAGCTGGTGGCGTACAAAATGAAGAAAGCATTTACAGGCTTGTAGGAACCAAAAACAAACAATGCATGCAAGGTGCATGAAATGTGAAATAGAAGCCTAAGTTTTTGCTTGCCAGTGTAAAAAGTTGGGAATAGTGATATCATTATAACTTACCTTAGAGATATATACTTATCCCACCAATTCTTATAAATTAAAACATGTATGCCCATTTTCACTAACTTTTTAGGGGATTCCTAGAGCTAGGCAGAGAATAATTTTTATATATAAACATTGTCTACCTAGCGCTAAGGTTCCCTAAAACAGTTGGTGGAAATGGGCAATAATCTCTTTTTGGAATAAATACGATTCTTCTTACAATGTCAATAAAATTACTGATACTACAGAATGTTTCTAAATTTTAATCAACGTGTTTCTGCAAACCAACCAGAGACGTGTATCATTTAGAACAATAATAAACATAAACAAAACCTGTTCTGTTTTAAAGATTTATCAAATAAGCAGGCGGCGTACAAAATGAAGAAAGCTTTTACAGGCTTCTGGGAACTAAAAACAAACAATGTATTTGCAAGTAAAATATGAAATAAAGACCCAAGTTTTTTGCATGCCAGTGCAGGATTAGATATAACATTATAACTTCTGGAATATACATTTATCCAAACAATCCTTGTAAATTAAAACATTTAATCCTTTTTAGAATCAATACGGTTTTTTTTTATTTGCAGTACCAAAAAATTACTGATACTACAGAATCTTTCTAAATTTTAATCAACCTGTTTCTGCAAACCAACCAGGGGCTCATATCGTTTAGAACAATAGTAAACATGAACAAAACCTGTTTTGTTTTAAAGATTTATCAAATAAGCTGGTGGCGTACAAAATGAAGAAAGCTTTTACAGGCTTCTGGGAACTAAAAACAATGTATTTGCAAGTAAAATATGAAATAAAGACCCAAGTTTTTGCATGCCAGTGCAGGATTAGATATAACATTATAACTTCTGGAATATACATTTATCCAAACAATCCTTGTAAATTAAAACATTTAATCCTTTTTAGAATCAATACGGTTTTTTTTTATTTGCAGTACCAAAAAAATTACTGATACTACAGAATCTTTCTAAATTTTAATCAACCTGTTTCTGCAAACCAACCAGGGGCTCATATCGTTTAGAACAATAGTAAACATGAACAAAACCTGTTTTGTTTTAAAGATTTATCAAATAAGCTGGTGGCGTACAAAATGAAGAAAGCTTTTACAGGCTTCTAGGAACCAAAAACAAACAATGCATGCAAGGTGCATGAAATGTGAAATAGAGGCCTAAGTTTTTTGCTTGCCAGTGTAAAAAGTTGGGAATAGTGATACCATTATAACTTACCTTAGAGATATATACTTATCCCAACAATTCTTATAAATTAAAACATGTATGCCCATTTCCACTAACTTTTAGGGGATTCCTAGAGCTAAGCAGAGAATAATTTATATATAAACATTGTCTACCTAGCGCTAAGGTTCTCCTAAAACAGTTGGTGAAAATGGGCATTAATCTCTTTTAGAATAAATACGATTCTTCTTACAGTGTCAATAAAATTACTGATACTACAGAATGTTTCTAAATTTTAA
Source organism: Listronotus bonariensis (assembly GCA_014170235.1). Lineage (NCBI taxonomy): Eukaryota > Metazoa > Arthropoda > Insecta > Coleoptera > Curculionidae > Listronotus > Listronotus bonariensis. The sequence goes on along the minus strand of JACEGR010000459.1, from coordinate 56,451 downwards.
TCAATGTGTTTCTGCAAACCAACCAGAGACGCGTATCATTTAAAACAATAGTAAACATGAACAAAACCTGTTCTGTTTTAAAGATTTATCAAATAAGCTGGTGGAGTACAAAATGAAGAAAGCTTTCACAAGCTTCTGGGAACCGAAAACAAACAATGCATCTGCAAGGCGTATAAAATGTGAAATAGAGGTAACGTGTATCTACGTTTAAAAGCGAATATATTTTAGACACGTCCGATCTAACAAAGGTCCTTTAACGAAGTGGCAACTTAATCAAATTTCTGAAGCTTGCGTTTTAACATAAATGGTTTATTTCAGAAATTGCATAATGGGCCCAAATATATTACGGAATGTTGGAAATATCCTAATGTTTCCACAAAATTCAGGTTACTTTTGGAAAAAAATTGGCTTAACTATATTTAAGATTCTATTAAAAATCTTTACTCATATATACAGGGTGTCCAGCAACTTTACCGACAAACTTTAAGGGGTAAGACTAAAATCAAAAATAAGGAAAAAACTTTATATGAATAATATCATAGAGTAAGGAAATTATAAGAGTTATCATGGAATAGCCGTTTTAAGGACAGGTTATGCGAAAACTCCCAATATTATTTATTTTCGTTTCTCGTTGAAATAGCGCCAGTTAGTCATTTCAGTAAACTTACGTGTCTCCCCACCGCTGATGTTACACGAGGCGAGGCTTGGACCGACGCATTTAAAGTGTAAACTGGCAAAAATGACAAGCCTGCCGCCAGCCTGCCGCAAAAGCGGTACGAAAATTTTAGCATGCCATGGTTTCTCTTATCCGTAGGTATGTTACTTTATGATAATATGAACATATTATGTCCTTAACGTCTTACTTTTTGAACTAGGGGGTGTAAAAGATTTTAAAAAATTATTGTTTTTATTTTTTTTTATAAATAAATATGTTATATTCCGCGTGTCTTTAAAAATTCTTACCAAATTGGATTTTTTTAAATATTAACTGTATGAAAAAGTAGTCTCGATAAAAAGTTCTGCGTGGTGAGAAAATAAATTTTAACAGCAATATTTGTATGTAAAGGGTGGTTTCAAAAAGGTTCTGGTTTCCAATTATATCAGCACTTTTTTTCAAAGAGCAAAAATCTTTTCATTTTTTTAATCTGCATATTTTTATGCGAAAATCAAGAAACTATATCACATGCTATCTTGTTAATGACAGCTTAAGAGTAAAAATTGTTCATTCCTTCCGAGTCGATCCTACATATGTAAATTTTGGAATTCCGACAAAAAAATTGCACAACTTCTTTATGACACACCCCGTATATTTTAAGATTACTCTTTATACCGTATATTACCATTACGAACAGAATAATGTTTTTCCTACGACCACATGAAAAAATAGTAAATAGCACACTGTTTTCATGCATAGAAAATGCCTTATATCACACTAGTGTTGCAAAGTACTTTACAACACTAGTGTTGCAAAGTATAATATGAAGCTGTCATCGCTGTCATTGTTATTTAAAATAAATTTGGAGTTATCAGGCCGTTAATGGGATTTACATTGAAAAAGCAATGCAATATTTTTTTAATGAGGACCTTTTTAATTCTTAAATGATAAAAAGCGACTAGGTAGGTGATTTTTAATATAAAAATATTGTTAAACAGTATAATATATCGCAGTAAGGAAAAGTATATATCACCCTAGTGATGCAAAGTTTTCAATTGTTTTCTTATTTTTTCCGTGAAGACAAACAACTTTTATTGTTTTTTTGGTGAATAACTTGTGGTCGTAGGAAAAATAGTGTACATTACTTGTGTGAAAACTCGGCTGACGCCTCGTGCAACAATATTCCCACTCGTGTGAAATAAGTCATTCTCCACCCTTGTAATGTAATATACTATTTTGATATCCGTACTTTAAATGATAGTCATGCAATGAAAGCTGTCAAATTTTGCATTTGTCACAGGTTAACAAGAGCAAAAAAATGTTTTTTGACTTTGCATATCGCTGTTTAGTTTTCTTTTTAATATTTATTTTTATTTTGTCCCCGTCATTTATGGATGTTTAAAAAAATAAATAATAATTTTGGAAATAAAAATACTTTTTTATAATCTCTTACGGTTACTTTTGTTAAAATTTATGTTATGTAAAATAAACTAATTCGGTTTATTTTACATAACATACAATGAGGATATTAGAAGAGTTCCTTCACCTCTTTATCTTTTAAATAAAAAAAGATCTGTGTTACTTAAACTACTTTTGGTATAAAAACAATTTCGGTCACGTGGTCTAGTGCCAAGGGGGCACTAGCAACTTTATTTTTTCAATGGAAAGAGGGGTCATGTAGCACCTCCTTTTAAAGGCCTTTTAATTCTTTACTTACTACCATCTAATATGAAAAAATCGGCTCAGTCGTTCTAGAGTTACAAGCGCTTAAAATTTAGCTCCAATTTGTGCATACATACATAGTGGTTTTAAAAGTCCCCCGCCCCTTTAATTATCTTTCAATGGGTCAAGATATCAAAATCGGGTAAAATTTGTGTGAATGGGTATCACTTTAGCTAATTTTTGGTATTAAAATAATTTTGGTCACGTGGTCTAGAAGCTTATGTACAAAATGTCCGAACCATTGGTAGCAATGTCTACTGGCACTACAAATGTAAAGAGTTTCCCACATATTCATAATTTTTAAAATAAAAAACAGTCGTAAGGTAATGCGAATTGATTTTTTTTAAATACACATTTAAGTTGACTTATGGTAAATAATATACCTTTTTGTCGGCAACTCATGTTTTTGTAATACCAAATGCCTTTCTTTTGCTAGACAAAACCCTTTTAAAAAATAAAAGCCCTCATTGTTATTTTCTCAGCTTTTACAGAAGGAACTTTTATCATTTTCCTGTATCCCAGTTCCATTTTATATTTTCCGACCATTTCCAGTTGGTTTATCCATGCTTTCTGCATGAAATATGTTACGCGTTTATTTTACGAAAGTTCTATGATATGTTGGATACCGTGTCGTTTTTTTTTGTAATATCGTCTATTTGTTTAAAACCGGAATATTAAGGGCGTTTAAAAAAAACTAAATACCTATTACACTTTTATTTTGCCAACTTTATTTATTTCTATCTTTTATACTTATTAGTCATTGAAACTTTGCAATTGGGGATTTAATTAAGAGGCAAAATGAATACAGGGCGTTTTAAAATGCAGTAGAAATATTTTAGAAGCTTATTTTTAAAGTCTCATAAACTGAAAACAAAAACTTTCCACCTGCAGTCATCGCAAATTGGGTAAAAAAATCGTTTGTTTTAAACGGCTACATTTTTGCGTTTTAAAAAAGGTAAAAACCCAATTTTACACTAGGAAAAAATAATTTATTAAAGATTCTCTAGCAGAGGTAGGTAATAATGGAGGTAAAGCCTGTTGATAACCAAAATTTTATGGTAAGGTCAATTTTAAAAGCTAAGCAACACCAGCATGGTGGCCACAGAAAAATCCAAATATTTGTTTTTTGCATTTTTGTAATAAAACAAACGGTTTTCAATAAAATTATTTGCTTAGTAGGCTGTGGAAACCAAAAAATATCTTACCACCACCTTTAGTGATACATACAGTAAGGATAATAGAAGAGTTTTCCCCACTTTATCTTTTAAATGGGATAAGATTTTGAGATCGGGTAAAATTTGGATAAACGGGTGTCACTTACAACATATTCAAAGAGTTCCTCCATCACCTCTTTATCTTTTAAAGAAAAAAGATCGGTGTTACTTAAACTACTTTTGACATAAAAATAATTTCGGTCACGTGACCCAGTGCCAAGGTAGCACTAGAACTTTTTTTTTTCAAAAGGAAAGAGGAGTCATGTAGCACCTTGTTTTAAAAGCCCTTGAATTTTCTACTCAACGCCACTTTGTTTTTGAAAATCGGCCCAGCCGTTCCAGACTTTTCCATTTCTATTTGAAATAAAAAGTGCAATTTAAAAGATAAAGTGGGACCTTTTTTAATAACCTCACTGTATTTTATTTTGTTAATAAATGATATACATTAGGTTATTAAAGTTTTAAATAGATACACATAACTGAAGGAAAAAAATAAATCATTTATTCAAGAATTCCATGATTTGGATTACTTGAATGAGTTGACTAAATGATTTATAACGGGTGATTCATTTAGACCTCCTTTATCTAGTAGGTAGTTTTGGATAGATGAGAGGGTCCAAATTTTAAACTGTTATAGTATTTGTTTTCAGTACTGTTTGACAATTTATCCTGGAAAGACTTAGCCCCCGGCACAACGTCTAAAACTTGTTTAACTGTATTATTAAAATCATCATCACCAGCCACCTTCTCTTTACAGGCTACGAACTTATTTCGTCTTTTCGCCCACATGGTGGTGTATGTGCTTACGTCCGCAACGATCTGGCTTGTGCTCGAGTTTCCAATCTTGAATCGGGTAGGCCCGATATCCTTTGGCTTAAACTTTCCCTTAGGTCTTCAACTAAATTTATCTGCTGTTTGTACCGGTCCCCATCTAATAATTCCTATGTCGAATTCTTTGACTTTCTTTCAACAAAGATCGATAGCATAATTTCTCAGTTTCCATCGGCTGAAATAATCGTGCTTGGCGACTTTAATGTCCATAATAAGGATTGGCTGGGCTCTTCAAAAACTGACCCCCAAGGCAGAGCAGCCGAAATCTTCGCAGTCAGTAACTCTCTTACCAACCTTATTATGGAACCCACCTACTTTCCTAGAGTCCCAAATCATAATTCAAATCCCCTTGATCTCTTTCTTACTACCAACCCCGAACTCTATCAAACATCTGTCACAGCTCCCCTAGGTCGCTCAGATCATGGCTTAGTTACTATATCTTACCCTGCACATCCCGAGGTAAATGAATACATGCCACCACGCACCGTATGGCACTACAACTCAGCCGACTGGGATGGCCTGAGGGACTTCTTCGCCACTTACCCCTGGAATTCCATTTGCTTTTCTTCTGGTGATCCTTCTCAAATTTGCAATCAACTGACGGAATCAATTCAATTGGGCATTGAAACCTATATTCCACACACCATCAAGAACCCCAAACAATCCAATAACAAACCCTGGTTTTCCAAATCTTGTGATAAAGCTAGAATTTTAAAAGTTCAGGCTCACAAGAAGTTTCTGCAGGATCCTAGTCCAGAAAACCGACAGGCCAGCATTGAAGCAAGAAACTACTACAATCAAACAATTTCTGAAGCCAAAGACTCCTTCGACAATCGTATTAAAAACAAAGTTCTTTCTTGCTCAAATGGCAGCAAATCTTTCTGGTCCTTTGCGAAAAACATAAGTAGGAATTTTTGTACCAGTTCTTTTCCGCCACTAGCTTTGGAAGATGAAATTGTTTCTACCGCTAAAGGAAAGGCAGAATTATTTGCTAAACAATTTGCTGCCAATTCAACCCTTGACCCTCCCGTAAATCATCCAATTCCAGCGGTTACCCCAGTTCCTCATAAAATGCCCGATATTATTTTTAAGGTAAAACACATTAAGCGTATCCTTTCTTCCCTTAACACCAAGAAATCGTCTGGGCTGGATGGCATACCAGCAATCGTTTTAAAAAAATGTGCTCCAGAACTTGCACCAATCTTAACTCGGCTCTTTCGAATTTCTTACGACACAGGTATCTTTCCGGAAAGCTGGAAAGCTGCACGTGTTCAACCTATTCCCAAGAAAGGATCTAAATCTCTTCCATCTAACTATAGACCAATTTCAATTCTCTCAGTTCTTTGTAAAGTAATGGAAAAACTAATTAATTCACAAATTCTTAAGTACTTAGAAAAACACAAAATTTTGCATGACAGACAGTATGGATTTCGCCACAAAAGATCTACGGCAGATCTTCTTTCCTTCGTATCACACTGTTGGAATAAGTCTCTTGAGTTTCTAGGTGAGTCCCAGATCGTTGCTCTTGATATATCCAAAGCTTTTGACCAGGTCTGGCATGCCGCACTTCTTAATAAACTTCCCTCCTATGGTCTTTTAACTAAACTCTGTACTTGGCTCTCTAGTTATCTATCTGATCGTCGTATATCAGTTATTGTGGACGGCCATTCTTCATGCTTTCATCATGTAAATGCTGGAGTCCCTCGGGGCTCAGTTCTGGCACCAACATTATTTCTTCTTCACATCAACGACCTTCTCTCGTCCACAACTAATTCCATTCATAGTTTCGCCGACGATAGTACCCCTTCACTCCAGTTTTCAGGTTCCTAAACCCATTACTAAACCTGACTTGGAAAACAAACGCAGAGCGATGCAGATATCTCTTTCGCAGGATCTTAATTTAATATTGGATTGGGGCGCTAAAAATCTCGTCCATTTTAATGCATCCAAAACACAATCATGTTCCTTGTCGCGAAAAGAGTCATCAAATACTCATCCTCTACTTATGAGCGGCCAAGTTTTACAGAGCAAAGACACCTTTAATCTTGTGGGCGTCGCATTTGAAAGTAACCTTAACTGGCATAAACACATTGTATCTATAGCCACGGCAGCTTCAAAAAGCTTGGATTTTTCTTTCGAGCCAAAAAGTATTTTTCCCCTTCTAATTTATACACTTTATATGTGTCCCAAATCCGACCTCCCTTGGAATATTGTTCTCATATCTGGGGCATGGCGTCCCCCACAACCCTAAGCATTCTTGATTCTATTCAAAGAAAAGCTATTCGTCTCATTAATGATCCTTCACTTACAGAAAGGCTTCCTCTCTTGCACATCGTCGGGCTGTGGGGGATTTATCGCTTTTTTATAGGTACTTCCATGGCTTCTGCTCTGAAGAATTGTCCAGTATAGTTCCTCCACTTACGGTTCCCAACAGAGAAACTCGTGGTTCCGCGCGTATGCATCCCTATACGGTCCAACTGGACAGGCCCCGAACTTCCCACTTTGTTCGTTCTTTTATCCCTAGAGTTTCTAGGTTGTGGAACCTGCTGCCCGCGGAGGTCTTTCCTTCCCCCCAAATCTTCAAGTATTTAAGTCCCGTGTCAACAAACTCCCTCTTACCTCGCTTAAGACACCCACGGTACGTTAGTATTTAGGCTTTTAGCCTTCGTGGTTTGTCCAAAGATAAAAAAAAAAAAAGAAAAAAACATCATTCTCCGAGAAATGTGTTTCGTGCGCTTCAGGCAACATATGGTCCACGCATCGCAATCGGCGCATTTCGACTACTAGCTGTACCATCACAAACATTTTAACTCTAATTTTCATTATTGGATCAAATGAGCCACATCCAGCACGTAGTGCAGAAAATATAGCGGCAGTAGCTGCGAGTGTAAGTGATGATTCTAACGAATTGATTTGGCGATCGGAAATTGGAGCTTAGTTGGTGGTATTAGTCCGCCCCTGCCATGGCTCCTAATAAATGCAAATGTTTTAAAAGGACACAATTTTAAGAAGTCCTTAGTAATATTTCTTATATTTAAAAAGTCTTCATTATATTAAGTACTATAAAAGCTGTTCCAGGAAAAACAATTTTTAGCGGAGTCCTTTAAGGGCCCATACCTTAAAAAAGGAGTAAAAAGTGTATAGAACTTTTTATGAAAAGGTACTTTTTTCGTAAAATTAATAATTAAAAAGTTTTGCACTTAGTAGGAAATTCCGCCGTATAAGGCGTTAAGAATCAGATCGGACCATTTTACAAATCAAATTCTTGAAATTTGGTACTCTAGTTTAGTTTAACTTAACTTAATTCGTTTGTATAAATACAACTTTAATCTTTTCACTGTACGATTTTTTGATAACAATAAAGCACTAAATTTCAAAATGACAACGTAATGTCACGCTAACTGGTATTTTTATTGTTGTTTATAAATATGAGGCGATAATAATGTAACAATTTTTAAAAATATGTTAGCATCTAACTAGCAAACGGGTTAACCGAAAAATCTAAATTTTTTACCATGTACGTAGATTTGCATGCTCTTCAATAAACTTCAATAGAATTTTTTTCTAAAATAATTAGGGGAGCCAATAAAATAAATGACCCCATTAAAAATTACATGGCATTTCCTATGTCCCGCCCGGCGATGCATCACCCGGTATATTACATACATATTGTAAATTAATTTCCATCCAATATTAAACAGATGTATGTATGTTATACTGGTTATTGATTTCAAACATGTGTACACATAATGTTACAGATAATATTTAATCTTGACAAAATTATTTTCGAGAGAAAATATCAAAATATCGAGAAAGGTAAACATTTTAGTTTGCTTTGGCGTCATCGAATATGATCGCTTATTATCAAAGTAAGCCCTAATAAACTCTTTTTGTCATTCGTTATTTTTTTTTTAAATGTAACCTATTTACCTTCAAAAATTTGTTATCAGATATTTATATAGAGTGCTCATGAAATGTGGCGTCAAACTACTATTGTAAAATCCTCTCATTAAAGTATTTAAAAAATCCTATAATCATGGATCACAGTGGTGTAGCTAAAAGGGAGCGGTCGCTCCACCCACCTCTTTGAACGGCGTCCTGTTACCAGTAAAATAATGATAAAAATATCTTCAATTTTATTTGTCACTTATTTTTTACAAAAGAAAACGAGCTATAAGTATAAGTAATATACAAAGTGTTGGGTAATAATGTTCGTAACTTCAAGAGGTGATTTCTTGATTATTTTAAGCAAAAAGTTCTTTATAACATATGTCCGAAAATCAGACGTTTCGGAAGAAAATCTGAATATTTATCTTTAGTTCAGTAATCAATTAATTTTGCACTTTAGTTATTTAAAATCATATTCCTAATAGCGTAAAAAGAATTAATTAATTATATTTATAAATTAACTGTCTTTAAAAAATATTTCTCTTGCTTATTAAATACAATTTTCCGACGAAAAACAGACAAGCAAAATCTCTCACACAATTGGCAACGTCGTACGCGACATTGTGTCGGTAGGCAAAATATAAATACCTACGCCGGGAACAATTGCTTGATAGATTCTTAAAATCACACTTTATTTTTAGTATGCATGAATACTGTATCAGTGCGTGCATTGTGATAAAAAAGAGATGTTTGCGGTACGTGAGTATCACAATATTCTTTTCCTTTACGGAAAGCCTCATTGCAATTCTGAAAAAGCTAGACGCATTTACAAAGAATGTTTTCTTGATCGAAGGGTACCAGCTAGAAGAATATTAAATTTGTAGAAGACTCCAAAAAACTTTTAAACACGGGAAGCGTAATGTCCATTTTTAACAATCGCGAAAGACATTGTGAAGTTAAAATGAAAACCAAAGAACAAATTTTAAATTTAATTGACGAGGATTCAACCCGGAGTACGAAATGTATTGTAGTTATTACTAATACGTCATCACGAATGTTGTTTTTTTTTCTTTTTTTAGTGCAACGCATTGTTTAAATAAAGTGACTGAGTCCTGTTATTTTTTTTTGAGTAAATGTAACATACTGAAAGCGTTATTAAATAAAAAATATAAGCCACCCAAATTGCGTAAAACTATTTAATAATTTAAGGCATAATTTTCAACAAATATCATACCAACGTAAACAACTTGATGAATCAGTTGCGGTGTTCGGGCGCTCGTATCCCTGTTGTGTTGCAACGTTGTCAAATGTTTGGAAAAATTAAATTATTTGCGACTTAATTTCTCCGAAAACGATTAATGTTCAACAACACGTAACTTTTTGTTTAAAATATTGCAAGGAGTCACATCTTAAAGTTTCGAACATTATTTCCTTAACACCATATAGGTAAACAAAGTCTGTAAATACCCAAATTAAAATAGAGTTTTTTTTTCAATACTTATTCTGTTGCCTCTTGTTCGTCGGCATTTATCAAAAGAGCGGTCACCGTTACCTGAAGCGCAAGAAATGCTGCAGAGTTTAGAAATTACAAGGTTAATTCTTTTTTAAATAAATAATAATAGCCCCATTTGCCATTGTTCATTATTTATTTTGAATACAGGGTTCTTATCAAGTTTGTACATTCGAATTTCCTGACGTCTTTAGGATTTTCGTTTTAATACAAAAAATATGTTTTTGATATGAATTTTTGATGAAATAAAGGAGTTTCGACTTCCCCATTTTTTATAAGCAATATTTTAGTACTGCCATCAATTTCTAAAAAGAAAAAAATTTTAAAAACTTTTGTTTGACCCAAAATTGATTTTTTTCTTTTTTTAAAAAAGCAATATTATAAATAAGGAAACATGTAAAATGAAAAAAATATTTGTTTTTTGATGTCAAATCTGAACAATAATTTTCCAGGTCCTCATTTAAAACTGCCCAATTTTTGGTGTATTTTAAACATTTTTTTGTATTTCCTTGACACAAAAAAAATTCCTTACTTTATTAGTACTCCATGTTTTTAAGGTCGCTAATAGCTATTTATGTGTCAAGGGCGTTACTAGGACTATAATGCCCTGAAGGTCGAAATAGCCCGAGGGCCTCTAGCCCGGAATATGTTATAGTAGCTATTGCTACCATAACATATTCCGTTTCTAAGGTATTACAGATCAATAATAGATGGGTAAAACATAAATAAATAAAAATGTATTTTTATTATTTAAATAAGATTTACAAATATATATTCCCTTAAATTTGAAAAAAGAAAAATGTTGCATAAAGAATACCAGAAAATGTCCAATTATTAAATTAATAATAAAATAAAATAATACCCAAAATGTCAAACTATTTTTAGAGTTTGCGTAACTAAAAAGCTTAAAATTTTAACCAATATTGAGGGTAGTATTTGATTTTATCCCAACTTTTTACGACCAACGAAAACCAGTGCCACAAAAATTATGCTGTCATTTAAGATTTTTAAGTGACTGGTGGTGCAGCTTAAGGGGTTGATAGAGGTGTTTTGGGGAATTTTTATTCCCCTGATTTTACAAATGATAAATATTATTTGTTTTTTATATCTTTTTAGTTTAAAAATTATAGACATTGTAAGTTTTTAAAAAACGCATCTCCTAAGTGGTTTTATGAAATTTAAAGAAAATATTAATAACAGTTATTGTATGTGACGCTTTTTTGTAATCTTGAATGTAGCAAATTGGCATTGTCATTGTTACTAGTGCCGTGCAGTCAATTTGTTTAGGACCAATAAATTCGTTATTTTTAAACCATAACCATAACCATAGCTTTATATGTTACTATTTTTTAACATTTTTTTACCGCATTTTAATACCTTTATTTGTTCTAAAAGGTATTTGCGATTAAAATGAGTCAAATATGGGTGACCACCCTGTATACTAAAAATAATAAGAAGTTAATATACAAGATTTAATATTTTTAACCAACTTAAATAAAAAGGTTATCAATTTGCCTGTATGTTTTTTGTGTGTATATGGTACGTGATTACAACGTCAATTGTGGACCAATTTTTAATATTCTTTTTTATTTTAAAGAGTGCAGTTTCGCGGTGGTCCCATAAAAAAACATGTCAGGGTCGCAAGAGAGAAAGGTACTTGACCTGTTGTTTTCTCTCTGCCGTACGTTGTTCGTGCGGCAAAGCTGCCTCTAGACTGGTATTTGCACAAACTTGTGCCGAATGTATACTTTTAACCAAACTAAAAGAAAGACCACAGTTTTATTAGGAAATTAAAAAAAAAAAGATTTAACAAACCAGAACTAACCATGACCCCCATAATGTGACAGTTTTTCATGACCGTCTGTAACGTTTTAAACCAATCAAATTACACGTTCCTGTGCTTTTTACTGTAGTCTCTAAAAGAGGTACCGGTAGTTGTTTTTAGTGTATGTTTACCGATTTAATAGTAATTGTTATAAATTTAAAAGGAAAAACTAAAGTAATAAGCGAAAAATCATCAAACACTTAAAAAAAAATTAACCAACTTCAAAAAAATAAATAAGAGTCATTAAAAAGTTTAAAATAATAAATAAAAAAATAAAGTGTATAATAGTATATGCGCCAAACTATTAAATATTAATAACTAAATAAGCAAAAGGTTTTTATTTTTATACCATATGTTATTACCCGACATATTTTTTTAAATTTGTGTCTATTTTATTTTATTGGACTGTTATCAAAATCACAATAACTACGACATATTTCTGAGTAATTATCGATGGATTTCAGATTAAGAAACTATATAAAAGATTTACAGTTGTGGGCTAAAACTATCTATCAAATAAAATGCACGTCTGTATGTAATTAAAAGTAGATTTATGAGTTATTATCGGCCAATTGCCAATATATTAGGTGTTATAATGTTTAGATACTATGTCAAAAGTATACTAAGTAAATAAATGTATTATTTACATATAAAAAGCAATGTCACTACATTTGTATGCAGTGCCGGATTAAGCTTTCCTGATGCCCCAAGCAGTTCATTCCTGTAGTGCCTCCTAGACTTGAAATTTTTGAGGTCCAAATAAAAAAAGCCGACACCTTTTCAAATAAAAAAAGTCCGACACCTTTTTAAATCATGTATTTCTTTTTACTAAATTCAATTTTTTTTGAAACAACAAAAAAAAGTGCCACCTTTACAACACACAACATGTCCTTTCACTGATCCCAAACTTTTTGAAAAGCTGCTTTAAAATTTAAAACAAAAGTAGTATAATTTTGGAGCAAAAGTTTTGCGAGCCCTGTATACAAAATCAACATTTTTCCTTTGGGAATACTTTTTTTTAAAGCATAAGTTTTTATAAAGAATTACTTTTTTCAAAAAACAAATATTTTGGTTCATTTGTCCTCTTGTCAACCCCATCCGTTGGACAGTCTGTAGATTACACGAGGTTACACTTCTTAGAGTTCTTCTTTTGAACACGTTTATATCCATTAATTTCCTTTAAGACGTTTTCCAATCATACAAAAAGTTTACCCTTAAACTAAAATTTCTAAACGACTTAATGTCCTTAAGTTAGGTCAGGCCAAATACCGCAAATAGTTGAAGTTTATCCACTTCAAAAAGAAAAAAGGATTCTTAAAAACATCTGTGCAAGTTCCGAAAATAACGTATCGAATTCTCTCTTTCAGATGTTACCACATAACAAGTTTTAGAAGATTTTAACTAACTGTAAACGTCTTTAAAAGAAAGAGAAGCTTTGAACTGTTTACTTTTTAGGCCTTTATTTAACAGGGTGTTTCTTAACATCATGCGTATATTTAAGGGTAATTCCACATGGAAAAGTAATATGTTTTTTTTAACTAGGCTATAAAGACATTTCCTTTCGAAAATAAAGGGTGTCCCATTTCTATTTATACGCCAAATAACTGCGCCCCCTGTACGAGATATAAAAAGAAACTTAAAACAAATAATGATTGTTTGGACACACTAGTTTTATTGACAGTATTGTTCTATTTACCAACTACTAATCTCAATATAGAAGATGTTTCATAAACAAAGTTTTTATTGTAAAGTAAGATATACACGTTAGGGGAGGCCCTGTATCTCGAAGGTTCCGTATCATTAATGCGGCTGTTATGGCGGGAGCTACGCCTCTAAGATGACCTACATATTTATTACAAGTTTTAACAATAAACTGTAACTAGTCAAATCCGACTGAAACTGATTTTCCGGCCGAAACCGAAACCAAATGTTTGGCCGTGGCTTCAGTTCGGCCAAACCGAAACTCACGTGGTCGGGTATAAAATACCTTACAATACAAAAATTTAGGTGCGTTTTTTTCATTATTTAATTAGGCCATAAGATAAAAACACTATATAATTATATTCTTTTTACCATTTATTAAAAACCATAGATATTTCTTTATAATTTTGTTATAGTCCGAGAGCCCGTGAGCGGCAGACTTCGTCATTTTGTAAAAGCTGAAAGTTTGTCAGCACATGCTCCCAACATAGGTAGAAGCCATGGTAGACTATGAAGTTTGACTCATAGTGGCTTTGGCAGGTACCAGGTACCAAAGGTTTGATAAATTAAACTTAGGTTTTGTCATTTTGTAAAAGCTAAATTTTACATTATGTTACTTGGATACCTATTAGAAGATATTTCCTTAGTCGCCAGATAGTTTTGACACTTCCAACCCATTGACAGACAAATATTTTGGGGTGGTCCAATAGTCTGATAAAGACCAATATTTCTGTTATTTGGCAAGATATAACAAAAAGTGTTATATGAGATTTGTAGGGTTTCCGAATGAGAATGTCCCTAAAATATTTTGATGTATACAGAGTGTCCAAAAAAAGTTATTACTTTAAGGTTAATTTTTAAAAAATGTTTTTGAAACACTCTGTATACATCAAAATATTTTGAGTACATGCCTATTTAAAAAACCTACAACTCTTATATAAGACTTTTTGTCATATCTTGTTAAATAACAAAAATATTGTATATGGTCGGACCATTGAGTCACTCCAAAATGTTTGTCTGCCAAGGGGCTGGAACTGTCAAAACTGTCTGCCGATTGGAAAAATATCTTCTATGAGTTACTCAAATAACATATATAAAATTCAGCTTTTACAAAATAACGAAGTTTTTGTTTCAATTGATTAACCTTTGGTACCTCGTACCTGCCAAAGCCACTATGAGTCAAACTTCACAATCTACCATTACTTCTACCTATGTTGGGAGCATGCATTGACAAACTTTCAGCTTTTACAAAATGACGAAGGTCTGCTGCTCACGGGCTCTTACTCTATTACATTAAGAGAGCATTACCGCCAGAAATGAATTTAGGCGAACGCGCACGATACCTTTCGAAATCAGTTTGGGTTTCGGCAAAAGTTTTGGCCGAAACCGAAACTACCACCGAAACTTGATTTTTGGCCAAAATTGACCGAAACTGAAACCGAAAGTTCAGTCGAACACTAGTAATTGTATTGCACGTTATCAAATTATTTCTTAATCTGACAGTAACCAAAATATTAAAAAATAATTAGAGCCAAAATAATATTTTTTCACCTCACTTTCTCCTGTTTATAAGTATATTGGCATGCTGATATCTCAAGAACTGGCCATAATTGACATGTCGTGTATAATACATTTTTGATGTAGAATTCAATAAAGAGTCCATGTACATGGCGTATAATTAAAAAACTTTACACAGACTTAACAATATAAATTTGTTTTTGGGACATCTTTTATATTTTTTAATAATACAAATGAAATTAGTATGTCTTAACAAATATTTAAATTAATAATTTAAACACTGCCTTGCGTACGAAAACCGACTTACATCTATAAAGCCAAAAATAGTAGGACCAATTTTTTTCCAAAATAAAATTGCCTCTTTTAAATTAAATAATAATTTTTCCTATTTTGTTTTTGCTATGCTTTGTCTTTAAAAAAATTAAACCAATATAATAAACTTAATTTTAAAAAATTCTTACAACATCTGCATAAATTAAAAAAAAATACCCTATTAAAGCATTTTTTTCACAAAAAATGACCGGTCGTGTAAAATCCACAAATCTTTGAACAAATAATAACTTGTTTACGGATATCATGTCCGGAAGTCTTTTATTGGCTTCACTATGAACAATTTTAAACAAATGGTTTGTTATTGAGCGTAAAAGTAAATTCATACAGGAAAAAAGACAATTTGTAATAATTTGTTAAACGACAAATTAAGGGTACATAATGTAAACGATTTAAATAATTAGTTTCTAACATTTATCAGCTAATTTCATTATTTTATTTTGTTATTTTTTTAAATTTTAATTACATAAATACATTGTAATATATATTATATATATATATATATATATAATATATAATATATATATATATATATATATATATATATATATATATACAACCTAAAATTTTTAGCATTATGCAGAAATTAAATTTTAAAAAAGTGTTTTTTTTTCTCTTGTAAATAAACATAATTCCATGTTTAGTAGAATTTTTAATTCTTAACATTTTTTCGTTATTAGCAAAAATATAGGTACTCTACTCTTGAGCAGAAATTACATTTTTAACTAAAAGTTTTGCAAAAACTTAAGAAGATGATTTCTTGCAAAGTAATTTTTTTCGCATTTGTTTTGAAACATTTTGTATTAACATACATAGATCTAAAAATATCTGATTCATTAATAATAAATTTTAAGATACAAGGTGTTAAACTTTAAAAATTTGTTTTTTATTTATTATCTTTACCATCCCTTCATAAAATTTGGCAGTAATATTAATTGCATTAGAGACCTGAGCAGTAGCGCCTCAAGCGACACCTAAACAAATAATATTGTAAAAAATGTACAACACTAGCTCTAGTGAATTTTAAATATTTAACACAAAGTTGTGTTTTTTAAATAGAGGACTCTGTATATTTTAGCATCGCTTTAATTCTCTTCTCAAAGCCACTTGTTTTTTAAAATCGGCCTAGCTGTTCCAGACTTACAAGCCAATGCCATTAAAACCGCATTGTTGTTTTTACAGTATTTAAGCCACATTTTAAACGGTTTTAAGTCCAGAACGGCTAGTAGCGTTAAGCAGGGAATTAAACATATTTAGATGACGCTACACGACCCCTTTCAATTTGAAAATTTTTCTAGTACCCCATTGGTACTAGGTCACGTGATTATTATTTATACGTTGTCGTTAATCTGTCTCTTTTAGCAGTATCCTCTAGTACTCCTAAATTAACCTATGTGGCTACTTGTTAATGAAACGAACGATTACACTTAGACACTTCGCACATGGGTCGGTGAAATGGCGACGAAACTGAGATTTGACGAGCTTTCAACATTATGTACGCATATACTCGTGTTTGAAGGGGCGACAACCGTACAGAGACGAGCATACGTTTATTGGTCAATTTTTACTATATTCTCAGTCAATAAAATTATATGTCGATCGGAGTGCGCCGATGTTCCCCAAACCCGAAACAACGGGGCAAAAACTACTCCTTTGGATTATCCCATAATAAATGTCTTTAAGACAAGTTCCCAAAAGCCTGAATCCTACGTAACATTATTTTACAAAAATAAAGCTTCTTTTCTTCCGTCCTTTTTTTGTATTTTCCTTAGTTTTCAAAAAGAAATAAAATCCACATAGTTGCATACCCTCTCCGGACCACCAAAAAACATACAACAAATTTTAAAAACCTAAACCTAATTTCAAAAACTTTTTTAAAATGTTATTTTTAAATTTAGTATTTGTGGTGTCGTTATATAAATGCAAATAAATATTACAAAAAAAACTACCCAAAATGTTTCCTATGTTTATTGCGCGGTTTGGGGATTCGCAATTTAGCGAATTTTATGATATTATGGTTTCAAAAACCAATCAAGCTTCGTAAAAATATTGCGAAACAAAAAGGTGTATTTCTATTTGGTAAATTTAAAGAAAATATTAAACTGCACAAATTTTTTAGTTAGGACTCCACTGGACTAATGAATTTTATTAGGATAAGTCAGCTCCTTACTGGTAACATTAAGCAAATACCTTACCTTATAATTTATCTACTCTATGCTGTTAATAATATTTTTATATTTAAGTAAAATCGAATAAGAATTATTTAAGATATAAATAAAAAAAAACAGTTTCAAAAAATGTTTTACAACCTATGCCTAAACCTATATTTATAAAGGTTTAGCTAGATTAAAAGGTTCATATCGTGACCTTAATTATAAAAGCACCTAACTCCAGTTTTAATAAAAAATAAGTTGTCATCTTTAGCCTTATAAAATTAGGCTAAAGATGGCATCATAATTACATTTTTTAATTAAAACTGGAGTAAGGTGGTTTAACAATTAATTAATTAATAAAAAATATGATTTTGATGCCATCTTTAGCCTTATTTTATGAGGCTAAATATGAAATTACAATTTGTATTAAAACTGGATTTAGGTGGTTTTACAATTAAGGTAATGACCATATGCAACCAAAGCAACAACTAACGATAATCACGCGTCACCGTGTTTACATACCCACATTATTTCTCTAATATCTACCTGTTAGTATCCTGCATGCGTTAGGCCATCTCCTTTCCACCGATTGCATATGAACCTTTTGAATTCGTTAAATTTGTATATGTATATGTATATGCGTTTAATTTTTTTACCGCAATTAGAAAACATCCTTTACACAATAATTTTATAAACAGTTAAGAAGGTACTACTTAAAATATCAATTTTATAAATATAATTTTAACTATGTCCCTTGCTATGTCGTTCAAAAACCCAATAATAAAAGATACATTATGGTCTTTTATATTAAAGTCAACAAAAAATCGTATTTGGCTTCAATTTTATCTAATAAAGTCACCATCTGTTCCTTTTGACCTATTTACGACGTAATCGTGATTGAGCATTTTTCTTTCCACACACAATAAAAATATGACAATAATTTTAACTACTATAAACAAACTCGTTTCTTTAATCTTTTGATTTTATATTTAAAAAATATAAACATTTCACTTTTACACAAGAATTAGTGCACAATCTAATGTTTATTATTAAAGCATGAAAATGAAGAAAAATGCTTCGTATAAATTTTTTTAAGGGTTGTAATTTTATGTGCATATAATGTAAGTGTGTGAAAAAATATTTAAAGCTATTAGCGATACCTAAAATAAAAAAAATATATTAAAAATATCCTATGTAATGAACGGTAGGCAACTCATACCAATAACACGAGGTGCCAGCTCCATTCTTTTAACTAAATTTTAATGTGTTGAACACTAGCAGGTGGAGATTAGACAAAACCCCTTGACTGCTTAAATATAGTAAATTACATTTGGTATGTTTTCCTCTGTCCATAAGGTTAAAGTTAAATACAGAATAATAGAGCGGAGCCTGATTAAATTTAAATAGACATTGAAATAAAAATATGTAAAAGCACGATTTACAAAAAAAATACAAAATTTGGGTAAAAGCAATCCAACAACCATTTTAAAGTGTATTTTATTCTTTAGTATTTGGTTTAAAAATAAAGGGTTTTTTTAAAAAGAAACAGAAATACTGCTATTTAATTTTCTAAAAAAGAAAAATTATAATTTAAACACCCTGTTGAACATTTATTCTTAATATGACCTATGTATGATATGACAGACTTTTTCTATTATTATAACAAATGTTAAAATCCAAAAAAATTAACAGAATTAAACAAAAAGATGTTACAATAACAATTCAAATTAGACACTTGATACTATGAAGAGTTATTTTTTAAGTGTTTTATTTAAAATAATATAACTTTTATACGTCACAAATTTCTAAACTAATTATAACTTCTAATCTTACCTTTTTGTTTTAGATATGTTAATACAGACCCAAACCGTTTCAATTATGCTCAATGGAGAGGAATCAGAACTTACTTTCCAAAACATGGTCAATTCAAAAGTAAGTAGTACAACTTTATACAAAGGCATTTTTCGTTATGTCAGCTTATTATATTATCTTGCAGTTATTATGGAAAATCGTTTTTGTTTAAATAAAATAACTTAATATACATTTTTGTTTCAACCTAAAAATCTTAAACAAGATTGGATATTTTTTCGCCCCTGTTCAAGATACAAAAAGCAACTTAAAATAAAAAAGTTTATTTAAAATACAACTTTTTTGACCATATTGGTCAATATTCAAGGTGTATCAAGTTAGTTTTTGAATAGAACACCTGGTATATTTAAACGAAATTTGGAGCATATTTTGAATTCTACATCAAAAACCTTTAACACATTATAGGTCGATTATTTCTGGTTTTTGGTTAAGTAGTAAACATGTTAAATATCTCAAGTAAACCAAATAGTTTACAGTAAAAGGTAATTAATTATAGT
Source organism: Listronotus bonariensis (assembly GCA_014170235.1). Classification (NCBI taxonomy): domain Eukaryota; kingdom Metazoa; phylum Arthropoda; class Insecta; order Coleoptera; family Curculionidae; genus Listronotus; species Listronotus bonariensis. The sequence continues at coordinate 36,738 of JACEGR010000459.1, read as the reverse complement.
TATCATATTATTTGTCGCTTTGACAGTTACAGAATCATAATATTAGCAACCAAAATATTATTTATTTACTTTAGTTTTTACCTTTAATGACACACATTAACATGCCCTTAATATCTTAAAAACCCACAATAATTGATTATGAATAAGTTTGATGTACTTTATTTCAAATATTCGAGGCCATTTAAATTTAATCCCACCATTAGGATACTAAAACACTAAATAGAAGAATGTTTATATTAGGATAAAAGTTAAACAGTTCGATTTTAAATTATGTTTTACTAAATAAATAAATATTTTATTTATTGAATAAAAATCGTTTTAATTGTTAAATATTATTTTAAAATAAATTAAAAGTGCTTATTATTATTTTAAAACAAATTAAAAGTGCTTATCACACTTTTAAGTTGTATGACACACAAATGCTAAAAATAAGAAATATTTTAAGACTTTTCTGATACAATTTACAACCTTAAAGTTTTCTAAGTTTAATTTAGTTTTTTATAAACATTAAAATAAAGCAGTTGCTTTTTGGAGGGCATAACTTTGTTTGCATGCTATCAATGATAAATCATCGTAAAATGTTTTTTTTTCTTTTTAACAAATTTTTTAGTTTTTAGTAGAGATACTCCTCAAAATCGTCGCTGATTTATATTTCTTTTGTATTTTTTTTAAACTATAATAATAAATATTGTAGATGGCCACTCAGCTTTTACGCAATTGATGCTAGGGTACTTTAACAAATCAAAATATTTTTATACGAAATTTAAAAAAATAAGATCAGTGTAAAGCACATATTATCAACGACTTCATTTATTAAATTATTTTTAAAAAGTCACACTAATTTATTGTAACAGACTTTTGAAAATGTGTTTAGTTTAAAGAATTGTAGAAAGTTAGGATTATTTAATTCAGTTTGTTATCTAATTTGAATATTTTACCTTAGTTTTTCCAAGTTCTTTCATCACTTTCAAAGATTTCCGAAAACGCTTGAATTATCCATTAAGAACTTTTATTTCATCCTATAATATAGAATTTACTAAATATTTCTTCAATACCTAGACGTTGCCACATTACTATAAAAGGGCGATAGAATATCTCCGGGAGTTAGTATATTTTTTATCTTTGTACCGTTCATTTCGAGACATTGACAACACAGAATTTTGTTGCATTTGTAACCATAGTTACGTTCCATCGTTAATAAAGATATAAAAACGACGATATGTGTTTTTATACGAAGTATTTTGGAACATTTGTAACCTCGTTCCGCTTATGACACCAAATGTTCCAAAACACCTCGTATAAAAACATGTATCGTCGTTTTTATACCTTTATTAGCCGACAGTGGAACGTAATTATTGTTACAAATGCAACAAAATTATTTTAAATTTCGCCCCCTCTTGCCTATTATTTAGGTTGTAATGTGTCATGTAAAAACAGACAATTACATTTTTTCACACAACTTTTATATCATTTCTTTTCTTGATCTCTGACAATAGATTAAAAGTATAACAAAAATAATTTATAATACACTAATATATTCTTTTTACTTATGCTTTTATCAAATCGAATGGCCTCGCAATAACACATTGATTTGAAAGACATTTTCTGAAATGTTAAAAGCCGGAAAAACCGGACTTTTAGTTCGAAAAACCTGAAAGAAAGAAGGGAATGTTAAGGATAATAAAAATAATATACACGTTGATGGATCAAGTGCTTAAAGGTTGGACAAGTCGTAGAAAGTGTAAAATAAATAAATAAGCTTTGTTGAACTGCGTTTATATTCTCATAGTAATGGAATAAATTTATTGTATAAAAATTACTACAGTACAACGTAACACGTAAGGATTTAAAAACCTACATTCGACTTCAAAGAAATACAGTGTGGCCCAGGATAGGTGTTACAAGGGGACAAATGAACCAAAAATTTTGAAATTTTTAAACGTTATTTTGGGAAAACTGGTCACATGGTCCCAAAATGATAAATACAAAATTTTACTCCAATTGGCAATATACAGGGCGAGTTATAACTAAAAATATGAAAATTGACCAAGAATAATGTACCTTTATTTTTAAAACTATGAAAAAATTGTATAAGGGAATGTTGTAAAGAATTAAATTTTATGTCAAAATTTAAATTTAAAAATTAAAGAAAAAAATATTTTTTGTTAATTTTTTACATTATGCATTAACAGTTTATAAAATACTTGGATTAAGGCAACGAATTTTCAAAAAATATTTAAAATTACTATTCTTATTTTTTTAAATTTTGCCCCTCTTACCAATTATTTAAGTTGTAATGCGTAATGTAAAAATTGACAATTACATTTTTTTACTCTTATGCTTTAATTTTAAATATTCGACAAAAAAATTAATTCTTTACAACATTTATTTATATAATTTTGTTCTATTTTAAAAAATAAAAGTAGTTAGTCCATGGGCATTTTTCATATTTTTAGTTATAACTCGTCCTGTCCTGTATAATAACAATTGAAGTAAAATTTTGTATTCATTACTTTTAGACCATGCGACACAATAATAATAAATTATTTAAATAAACATTTACTTGATGTTTTGTACCGATTAAACTTCTTTAAAAGACATGTGTATCATATAATATTTTATTACAATAAACTATTTTTCCTGTGTACCGAGTGTAAAGTATTTATACCCCTTAACTTTTTTATTTTTCTACAAAATGAATGATAATTCTCATTTTTTGGATTCATTCTGTACGTTATCGGACAATATTTATATTTTAAAAGGATATACAGAGTACGACAAACAGTATTAGTTTTCTAAAAGGAACACTCATACAGGGTGTCCGGAAATTCCGTTCGTATATTTTAAAGGGATGATTCTACACAAAAATAGATGAAAAAAGTTCATATGAATATATGTCCTAAACGTCTTAGTTCTTGAACTACAGGGTGTTAAAATAATTTTAAAAAATGTGTTTTTTATAATTACTTTTATACCAATTTACATATTTTAAACAAATTTTGGGGACGCCTTCTATGCACCAAAAGACATTTTATGGCATACAAGAAAAAAAATTGACCAGTGTCGTTCATGAGAGGTTTAGGGTAAATATTTTTTAAGAAAAAAATAATGGTACGCCACTGCATTTTTCTAAAATAAACTTATTTTTTTAAATGCCCATTTATTTTAACACAAATTTGATCTCTTGGCCTTTTTTCCATTGATGCACGCTTTTCGCAGTAAATAAATAAAAACCATTTCTCGGCACAAGTAATTAAAAATTTTAAAATCTTGGAAAATCAAAGAGTCCCAAGGACAACATACCAATATTTTGGGTAGTTTTCTAGAAACCTGATTTTGGTATACAAGGGGTTTTTTTGGACGCTGATCACAATTTTGCAAGAATTTTTGGCGAAAACGTTTCGTTCTCGAAATATCTATCATTGAATATATGATTGAAATTTAAAGTAATCCTATTTTTACTATATTTCTTCTTTTTTTTCGCACATAATTCTGGATTTAAAGCTTAAGTGGCATACAATATTTGATTTCACCCTTTAAAACCACGTTTTTAAATCTATTTTACACCTTTTATTAATAAAATTGCGAAAGTTTACTTTTAAAACACCTACGTATACACGGTGACGTCATAGCTTGCTGCGACTGAAAACGATTGATAGGTGAAGGTATGTAATTTACTGCAAAAGTAATGTAAAATACATGGAAAACGGGATTTAAAGGTGAAAATAAAAAATTGTATTCCACTTTAGCTTTAAATCAAGAATTGTGTGCAAAAATAAGGGGAATATAGTGAAAATAGGATTAGCTCATATTTCAACTTTGATAATGAATATCTCGAGAACGAAACGTTTCCGCCAAAAAAGATTCGTGATTAGCGCAGGTTCCTAGAAAACCTGTATACCAAAACTTAACAAGAACCGATGACGCAGACTTCTAGAAAATTACTTTTATCTTTATTTTGGAACGATATTAGAGGCTTTGAAACAGATTTTTCCTCTATTTCGGACAAACATTATGATGTTTGCCTCGGATTCTTCCTACAAGTCAGACAAATTGTCAATCGTAAGATTGAAGTCGAAAAGTGTTCGAGAATACCACTTTCCAAAAAGTATTCGACATAAACGTACGACATTTCTTGCAAGCGGAATTTTCGTGCGAGATTTCAGAATTCGGGCCCAGAGTATAAAAATTGCAATAATTTTTCTAAATGTTGAATCTAAAAAAATTCTCATAACTTTATTTATAAAATTGGAGAGAAAAAAAGTTGGTGATATATTAGTACTGTTATGAAGAGTTCAAAAAAATAAAAATAGTCATTATACTAGGTGTGTCAAGGATTTTGAGGTTATTTTTTTAATTTAAATATAACCTTGATCATATTTTTTCGGCATGTCTATGGCAATACCTTTGTTTCAATACTATATCTATTTATACCAATATTATAAAGAGGTAAAACTTGAAACTTTGTTTGTTTGTTTATAGGGCTAATCTTCGAAAATACTGAACCGATCATAAAAATTACTTTCACAGTCAGAAAGCTACACTATTCGGGAGTGCTAATAAGCTATATTTTAATTATTTTGTTATGATTGAAGTTTAGAGAAAAATATAATTAACGTCCACCGAAGTGGGCACGGGTCGCAGTTTAATATAAAATTAGTTTTTATCCGGTAAACAGATGGGTACAGATCGCTTTCTATTCGGATTTTAGACTATTACATTTAATCTTCGTGAGAAACTTATTAAAATACTATTTACGTTGCCAATGACTACAGTAAAAAGCAAGATATAAGTGTCTACTCTAAAGCGAATAACATTTCTAGCAAATCCGATGCGACAGAAGCGATTATCTGAGTTAGCGGTACTCTGCATAGAAAAGGCACTAAAAATAGCATAATAAACTGTAATGAATTTGTTTTTCACGATTTTAAAAATAAAAATAGAAAACAAATTTAATAATAAATGGAAAAATAAATTTAAAAACTCTGTGTTAGAATCTAGAGATTTAATAGACATTATTATATACAGTGCATTCCAATTAAGACGAGCCACCCCTTATAATACCGTTATTTGTAAACGTATAAAAAATCTGGAAATACGTCAATTTTTATTTTTAGGGGGACACAATTTTGTATTAAAATTTACTTGTTAAGGGTTATCCTTTCCCCTTACCAACACAAACATTAAAAAGGTCAAATGGAAAGGGGGATCAAGTGATACCTTATCTTAAATGGTTTTAAATTCTCTCTTCAACAGACTTTAGTTTTTCTTAATTGGTTTAGTAGTTTGTGAGAAAATTCATCCCAAATACCGGGGTCCCTAGTAAGTGGCTCACCCCTATAACTTTTTTATTGTTTAAAATATCACAATAAAATTTGGTACATAGGTATATCACATAAATATGCATTATTTCATGAATTCAAAAATTTTTCATTACTTTCGGCTTACCTGGCAACGACCTAAACTTTCTTAGTTTTTGTGAATTAATTAGTTTTTCCATTACTTAACAAAGAACTGAGAGAATTGAAATTGGTCTATAATTAAATGAAAGAGATTTAGATCCTTTTTTGGGAATAGGTTGAACACGTGCAGCTTTTTAGCTCTCCGGAAAGATACCTGTGTCGTAAGAAATTCGAAAGAGCCGAGTTAAGATTGGTGCAAGCTCTAGAGCACATTTTTTTAAACAACTTCTGGTATGCCAGATGATTTCTTGGTGCTAAGAGAAGAAAGGATACGCTTAATGTGTTTTACTTTCAAAATAATATCGGGCATTTTGTGAGGAACTGGGGTAATAGCTGGAATTGGATGATTTACGGAAGGGTCAAGGGTTGAATTGGCAGCAAATTATTTAGCAAATAGTTCTGCCTTTCCTTTAGAGGTAGAAATAATTTCATCTTCCAAAGTTAGTGGTGGAAAAGAACTGGTACAAAAATTCCTACATATGTTTTTTGCAAAGGACCAGAAAGAACTTTGCTTTTAACACGATTGTCGAAGGAGTCTTTAGTTTCAGAAATTTTTGATTGTAGTAGTTTCTTGCTTCAATGCTGGCCTGTCTGTTTTCTAAACTAGGATCCTGTAAAAACTTCTTGTGAGCCTGAACTTTTAAAACTTAGCTTTATCACAAGATTTGGAAAACCAGGGTTTGTTATTGGATTGTTTGGGGTTCTTGATGATGTGTGGAATATAGGTTTTAATGCCCAATTGAATTGATTTAATTAGTTGATTGCAAATTTTAGAAGGATCACGAGAAGAAAAGCAGATGGAATTCCAGGGGCAAGTGGCGAAGAAGTCCCTCAAGCCATCCCAGTCGGCTGAGTTGTAGTGCCATACGGTGCGTGGTGGCATGCATTCATTTACCTAGGAATGTGCAGGGTAAGATATAGTAACTAAGCCATGATCTGAGCGACCTAGGGAGCTATGATAGATGCTTGATAGAGTTCGGGGTTGGTGGTAAGAAAGAGATCTAGGGAGTTTGAACTATGATTTGGGACTCTAGGAAAGTAGGTGGGTTCCATAATAAGGTTGGTAAGAGAGTTACTGACTGCAAAGATTTCAGCTGCTCTGCCTTGGGGGTTAGTTTTGAAGAGCTCAGCCAATCCTTATTATAGACATTAAAGTCGCCAAGCACGATTACTTCAGCCGATGGAAACCGAGAAATTATGCTATCGATCTTTGTTGAAAGAAAGTCAAAGAATTCAACATAGAAATTATTAGATGGGGACCGGTACAAACAGCAGATACTAACCAGAACTAACCAGACCTAAGGGAAAGTTCGAGCCAAAGGATATCGGGCCTACCCAAATCAAGATTGGAAACTCGAGCACAAGCCAGATCGTTGCGGACGTAAACACATACTCCACCATGTGGCGAAAAGACGAAATAAGTTCGTAGGCTGGGAAGAGAAGGTGGCTGGTTGAATATTTAGAACTTATTTAAGTTTCCGTTAGAAACAGTATATGGGGCTTAGATGACTGAAGGTGATGGTGAACGGAGTTGGTTGGTGTTAAGCTCACATATATTTGCAAATGAAATTAAACTTCTCGATAAAGGCCTTCCGGATGCACCCATCGCCCGGAGATCCGAATGGAGGAGTATTTTACCTCCAGAATATTTTACTTTCGGGTGTGCCGCCATCATTTGTACATGGTTTGGGGGGTAAAAATAAAAAAAAAAAAGAAAGAGAAGGAAGAAAGAAAACTGACTCAAGCACACACCCAGAACCCGAAACGTCTATTAAGACTTCACGGGTCCTTTAAAGTATGAGTGAGGTGGTACCTCTTCCGGCAAGGAAAGCTTCTCTACCACCTACTGGTATGGTAACGTATTTCTTAGTTTTGGACCATGCGACCATTTGTCCCAAAATGGTGTTAAAAATTTTGGTTTATTTGTCCTCTTGTAACACCTTTCCTGGGACACACTGTATAGTTTTGTTGCAGTTTTTTTTGTATCCTAACATGTAGCAAATTTTAGTTGTTAAATAATGCTCTTAATTACCAGTCAATTTTTTAAAAAAGGATTGATAAAAAAATAAAAAAATCTAAGGCTTTCCGCGGAAACCGTACCTCAATAACCTTATTTGTTTAAAAGCTAGTCGCGATCAAAATAAATATTATTAACCTTTATCACCACCGATTCAAAAAGTAGACGGCCACCCTGTTTATAACAAAGTATACGTGAGATACTTGGTAACTAGTTAGATTTTTTAGTGTACTTGTTAAGGCGCATAAAACTGAAATAAAAATAAAAATAAAACAAAAACATTTTGTTTTCAATGGTAACAACGAAATACCACTTAAACGGTATTAAACACAAAACTCTATTTATAGAGTCGAGTAAATAAGGATGCTCATGCTTTAATGTGGATGCTATTACAACGAAGGACACTTCGTCAACACAATGTCAAATATTTACGAAGCCAGTATATTTGGCCACCAAAGTGATGTTAGCTCTAATAATTTAATGAGATAAATAGAATCTCTGAATTAACTCTCATGAAACATTGTAACAATCTAGTTGTTACCTAAATTGCTAATTTGACATACATGAATCCATGTAATTTTTATATTTTTAAAGAAAATTCCATGTAATAAATTGGGTTTAAAGTTGCCAAGACATAAATTTCAGAGTAATGAATTAACATTGTTGCAACTAGTTTTTAATTTAATAGTAAGCACCTTAAGTTGTAATGATGATCGTTTGTTCGTAAATTGTCATCATTGACAGCTATTGGTTATTTTATTTCTTCGTCTATAAATCATGCCCATTTTATTCAGGGGCGGTCATATCAACTTTCCGAAGGGGGCCATATCATCATTAAATGTCCATATTTTCCATTGGGTGTGTTTAATGACAAAAAAATAATTGGTTACAAAGGATGTGGCATGAAAGGGGGGCATAGCCCTCAGGCTCAGTTACTGCCTTTTCATATCAGCGGAAGACGGAAATACGAGCGACGGACAAACGCTATCGAAGTGCATGGAGTCTTATGAGACCTTTTCTACGTAGAGAACCGCGAAAAGTCGGCAAACTCAAAGGCTTTGTATAATTTTTTTATCACTATGTCTGTCGAAACCGGCTTAATGTGAAGAGGTGCTTAGGAAATATCAACGACGATACCAAAACATAATTGAGCATCTGAAATAATTGCCCTGTCTATTACGTTTTTTTATTAAAATAAATTAAATTTTTTCTTAAGTTTTAAACTTTAAACCCAAATATTTTAGGAACCATTAGGAATTCGGTAAAAGTGAATAGAATCATTTTTGCTTTAAATTAGTCATAGAGTTCATATCCGAAGTATCTCGGATACCTCGGCGACCACCCTGTACTTTGACCTCTTCTTCGTTATTTAGTTATGCCATTTCATTAGCAAAGAAACAAAATGATCGATTTTAGATATAGAAGAACTTTGTTATTTTAATGGAACATCACCATGTATTGTTTTGTATATTCTTAAAATTTAATATTTTCTCTTTAAAATGTGGAACATAAGCTATGGGTATTTAAAACAAAATTGATTTATTGTTCCTTAAAAAATGACTGTATGGCAGTTATTTGACACTGAAAATTTGCTACATATGTACAAGGTTGCAGAAAAAAACGGCAAACAAAACTATAGGTGATGTACAGGGTTTTCGTTTATATTTTGCCACCTATTTTGAACCCCAACCAAGAAGGATAGAAAAAATGAAGAGGTTAACTTTTTTAAATTGGAATACTCTGTATATTATGTCGTGATTAAAAAGGTCTTTTAGAAAGCTTTACAACAACCAATAGTCACCGAAACGCTAGTTATTGCAGAAAAAAATGTTAAAGAAAATATTTTAAATAAATTAATTGCCATATTTAAAAGGTATTTTTAATTCTTATAACCTTTTTCGTATAAAAATTCTCAATATTATGAAAAATAAGAGTACTTTCCTTTTGAGCAAAATTTAGGTATATTTTTGACATACCTCGTATACCACTCTAAAACAATATTATCTTACGATTGCATCTTTGGTTTTAGACCGTGCAGAACTTTTTATAAAAATGTTTTTTTGTAAAATCAATAATAAACAAAGCTTTTCCTATGGTACGCTAATTTACAATGAGAAATAGGCATTAGTATTATTTAATGTATGCACGTTAAGAACTTTAAATAATACCATAAACTTCTTAAATAAATTGGAAATTGTCAATGTTAGTTAGGCGCGCACTACATGTCGTGTGTACGGAGATCAAGCCCACGGGCGAGTTTCCACAAGTCCCTTTGATCTGTGTCGAAAATACCGCTTCCTATCCGAACCATGACCATCGCCAACATCGGCTTTGCTTTAATATATGTTTTGCATACACACAATGCACCAACGTTGGAACGAGCGGACATTGGCCAAGCCTTGCCATGTCGTCTGTAGCCGACTTTAAAGTATCTACTACGGTTTAACAAATTGTGGAAAAAGAAAGTGCTACCGAATTTTAGTATGTACTTTTATTTGAAGTAAATACTACGAAGAAAATGAAACTATCTTTAGTATTTGTACTTACTTCGTTTTTATTCACACGACCGAACTACCAATACGACTTTAAGCCTATTAAGTTGTTCAAAGATTAAAAGAAAAACTAAAAAATATTTATTGTCTTTCTTATCTTTTAGAATTTAAAAATACTTATAGTCCAATTACCAACTAAAGACACGACAACGTGTTATTTATTTTACAAACTCATAAAAGCATTTTTTTTGTTAATCCTAACAGCTTTAATGATTTTAGTCCCATTTCTCGCCGACATCAAAGGTCCGAAACATGTTTTTCCAAATCAAAATACTTTTCTTCCTAAATGTATTATAAATCTTTTCTAATTAAACAAATGCTAAATGTGCTAAACTCATCCGAAATATCCGAAATAAAAATACGAAATACGTTTTTGGCAGCAAGTAAATTAGGGCAAACGTTATATTTAACTTGACAGTTTTTAATGAGCGCCCGGTATAAATAGTAACAATATTTTTACGGGTTGAACTTGTTTTGTGTATGCGGTGAATGATTTAAAAAAAAATGTTGTAGCAAACATAGTACTTTCCCGTTTTTTTCTGTTGTATGTGTTTTAACGATTTAATACACATTAAAATATAGAAACGATTTTCGGGAAAACTGGCTTTAAATAGATGGAAAGCAACCTTTCTTTAAAGGTGGTAATCAATGTTATGTTTTTAATAATGCTTTTCTTGGATATTCATTGTCCTTATTTTTATCTATACACGACGTTTCGGATGGTATCTATGTATCTCGAACCGTTTTTAAGGAATAACTAAAACTACTCTTAAGAAAGCACGACTTATATACCATGCGTGTTTACCGAAGCTTGACCGATTTTTAACGATTCAGCACCGGCTGCCCGGTATTTGGTATGTCGATTCTAGGCTTGCTTGAGCAAGTTTCTTAGAGTAGTTTTAGTTATGACTTGAAAACAGTTGGTGATTGATATCATCCGAAACGTCGTGTATCAGTTAAATAATAAAAAATTCCCAGAAAGTAGTATTATTGAAAAGGAGAGCAATTGTGTACGCGGGTCCACATAATTAAAAAGTGGTCGGTGCTGGGTATCGGACGAAGATTTTCTCACGTATATTTTCCCGCTGAACACGAATCTGGAGTCAAAACTGGGGTTAAACTTTGCTGGTGCCAAGAGGGCAGTAGCAATTTTTTTATAGAAATGAAGTTATTTAGCACCTTGTTTAAGGCCGCTTTCAGACGGGCGACTTTTTGCAGTCGAAGTTGACTACAAAAATATCGCCGTCTTGTCGCCAATTCCGTCTACAACTGTAGTTGTAATTAACATATAGTCAGTCGACGGATCGGCGGCAATCAGCGGCAAGCTCACGCGGCGAGTTCGTGCAGTCGAAACAACGCCCGTATGAAAGGAATCGCTTTTTCCATGGTTATTAAATGACAACTGCAAGTATTGACAATCAACCACAAACGATCGACTTTTTGCAGTCAACTTCCACTGCAAAAAGTCGCCCGTCTGAAAGGGGCCCTAAAGGTCCTTTGATTCTCTATTTAACACCACCTTGATTTTAAAAATTTTAATAACTATTTAAAATTTAGCTTAAATATTGTACAAACAGTGCGTTTTAATGGGATTGGCTTGTAAGTCTGGAACGTCTAAGCCGATTTTCAAAAACAATGTATCGTTTAGTAGAGAATCAAATGACCTTTTAAAAATAATGTGCTGCACAATCTCTTTTCTATTTGTCAAAAAAATTGCTAGTTCCCTTGGCACCTACAATTTTTTTCAGTTTTACCCCTAAATATACTCCAATACGTAGCACGAGCCATTTTTTTTATTGTGTGGCCCAGTGTAACCATGGACGCCGGGAGGAGGGTGCAAAGGGGTGCACTTGCACCTCTAGCTTCTCTAGGTAGTGTCAGAAATAGCATGAAAAAGTACATTTTGTACGTTACAAATCAAGTTTTCTTTGCTTTTCAAAGGATTTTGCACCTCCTGGCTTTTGAATACTCACAGCGCGGTATAAGAAGAATACAAGAGGAAATGTATGGAAAATATTTTTTTTGCTCTTTAATTTTTTTTTTTTTTGATGCTTTTCAACATTTTCAATTTTTTGCGCCCTCTGGATGTCATCCTGCCGGCGCCCATGTGTGTAATCTTATTAAATATAAAAAAAGCATAAGTCTACGACTGCTTATTTTAGTAATATTAATTTTATTTTATATATTGTCTTTTTGGGGGAAACCTGCGGTGGCTGTAGCTTGTACAGGGTGTTTGGGAATATGTGGGCAATCTCTGGGATTTGATGACAATAATATGACAGGTTCCTATACACTTTTTTTCTCCCTCTTAACTAAGATATGTGCCCTTAAAAGACGCCGCTGAAAATCGGTTTTACTTGAATAACTTTTTGGTACTTGGTATAATAAAATAATTTTTTAATATGAAAAACACTACAAAGCACACTATGTACAGACGCCAGGGGCGGACTTATATTAACACAAAATTGCTAATTATTTTTACACCTTGTATATTAGAGAAATCAAAGAAGTATTTTTGGATAGCTAAAACCCTTAGCTAGGTGTTTCTTTTGATATCGATAATTGGTGTATTGAATAATTTTGTATGTCTTGTGCATTCTATAGCTTTAATTATCGAAGATTATAAAACTCTCTACAATGTTTATAACTTTATTTTTTATTTTACTGAAAATAAAAAAATATATATGAAAGTTTTTAGTGCTAATTTCAACAGAATAACCTAATGTTTTTAGATGTTCCCACGACTTCTTTTGGTCGAAAACGCTTTAATTTATCGTCATTAAACAGAAGTACCCTTATTTTAGCCAAGAGTTTTAGCTATCCAAAATTAGGGAAAAATGGCCTAAAATAACATATTTGTAATTTTTTGCCTATATTTCTAAAAATAATAATGCGATTTGATATAACAAATTGTAAAGTGCTTTTATAACTTATTCTTCTTAATTACTTAAGCCAAAGTTCTGGTTAGTAAATTAAACGACTGTTTTTATTATGTCTCAAAGTATGTAATTTTAGGCATAGTGTCAGATAAAATGACTCAATAGTTTAGGCTAAAATGGCATATACCTTTAACAGATTATTTAAAGGATTTTATAAAGCAAAAACATATACATTAAATACATTTAAAACCTACTTGTATTAAAAACATTTACCATTTATAATATGGTAAGGTATGTAAATAATATTTACTGATTTTATTACAACAAAGTTCACGGAAAATATCTTCGTTCTAAAAAGACTTAGCGCATTTAGCATGGGCGCACTTTAAACAACCTTGGCATGTAGATTTTGTTTTGGTTAGTTTTGGTTAGTTCTGGTTAGTTCCATATTTACCAACCATCAGGAAAAAAGTGTTCTGACGTTAACGAATAAGTTGAAATAGTATGTCATTTGACCCAAAAACGACAATTTAGCAAACAAACTTAAATTTTAAGAGTATAAATATAACTGTAGTAATCAGGGTTATAAATAAACATAGCCAAATTATTGTGTTTTAATAAAAACAAATAAAATGAGTAACGAAACTATGTAACTTCGCAAAAATACTTAAAATCTAAACTGATTAAAATTATTTTGCGGTTGATGAATCGAAATTTGAACTTGAAATGTAGTGCAAAAAAATCAGGGACATGCACCTGTACGGTAATTTCGATACTTAATGCAGTAATCATATAAAACGCTCCAACACATGTAAGAGGTCTGCTAAGGCAGGAAATTAGAAAATTATGAAGTGTGTCATTTTACCTGAGAATGCCATTTTACGCTAGTTTCCCCTACGACTTTTATTTCTCTAATATTCCTGTGTTCTTTGTGGATCCAAGAGATTGCCCACATATTCCCAGACACCCTATATATACATATTTGTACTAAATTTTTAACACTCTGTATAAATAGCAGTAATTTTAAATACGACTTTTATAAAGTAAGACAAAATTAACCCTCGCTAAAATAAAATTTACCATAAACAAAGGTTAAGGGATATTTAAAGAGCTTCGCTGTTTTTTTATTCTTTTAGGTATATACATATTTAAAAAATATTTTTCACAAATTTCCGCAGTACATAAATAAAGCATCGATATATTAATACAGATTTTTTTATTTTTATTTTTCCGAAAAATTTGATATTTGGGTCGACACATTTCAACAATGTTTATTGGTTTTGCCGAAAAACACTCTGATATAAAGAAGTCGGCAAATTAAACTTTGATATTTTGTTTATTTTTTACTGATTTTATAACTTGTTCCTGAAATGTTTAAAGATATTTAATGATTTCGATAAAAATAGCCAAGAGCTATAAAGTTTAAGGACGAATGATGTTATAAACTTGCTGTAAATTAAATTAAACATAAGGCTTAAAATCATCAAGGTGGAAAATTTCTAAGATTAATTTTGTGACAAAAAAATTGCAAGCTATAACCATAATAAGTAGTTTAAACTGTCAATTAGCTTGTAATTAAAAAGTAGCCTAAATAAGCAAGCATAGAGTTAGTATTTTTATTAATTTCTATGTTTTAGCAGAACTTTTGTTATAAGCAGTCTCTTCGGGAAGGTTTTTCTAAATTTAATAAAATGTAAAAAAAAATCTGCATATATATATACAATGTGGACGTAAATATTCTCTCTCCCCTGCTAACTTTTTCACCCGTAATTTTTCCATATAAAATTTGGGTATGACTAATGGGAGGATATAATCTACTTTTTGACGTTAAAATGATGTTTACATCAATCAAGATGGCGGGTGAGCGCCATCTTAGGAAAAAAATTAAATGAAAAGAGGGGTCTTATGGCACATTATTTTATAAACTCCTGACGAGTGCTTTACAACCATAGAATATAAAGTCTTCACCTTTACCTACTACAAAATGGCGATACTTTAAAAATTGCCTAAATACCCGATTTGAATGGCCATATTTCCGAAACTATTAGAGTTTAATGTAATTAATGTTATTTGGTTAAAGCTCTTTAAAAGATCTTTTAAATAGTGATTCTGATAATAATATACAGGGTAGGTTAAAAAGTGGATATTTTTTTATAAAAGCACCCTGTATGTTATATCACCTTTAAAAAGAACATTAAGAGAACTTAAGAAATTACAACATTAAGTACATCTAACTTGATTAGTTTCGGAAATATGGCCATCCAAATCAGGTATTTAGGTAATTTTTAAAGTATCGCCATTTTGTAGTGGGTAAATATATTGACTTTATATTCTAGGGACTATAAAGTTCTCATCGGGAGCTTTGAAAAGCCCCCCTTTTCATTTAATTTTTTCCTAAAAGGGCGCCCACCCGCCATCTTAATTGTTGCAATTTTTGTTTTTACGTCAAATAGTAGTTTATATTTTTCCCATTCATACTCAAATTTTATAATGAAAAAGTTACAAAAGGGTAACAAAAGTTAGCAGGGAGGACTATTTATGTCTATGTTTATATTTTTTTACATATAGGCTGTAGAATGGGTCAATATAATTTAAAAATAAATTTATAAATTATACGTACGAAATCCTTTAAAAAGCAAAATATACTGAGGAAACCTTATTTTATACAGCGTGTCTACTTAAGTTCGCACCATATGGAAAACTTTTTTATTATTAGTTCTACGAAAAAAAGTTATTCCTTATAAAAAGTGCTGCATGGTCTAAAACCTAAAATGCAATCATTAGATTTCAGTATTTCGCAGTGGTATACGAGGTATGTCAAAAAATTAAAAAAAAAACTCTTTTAAATATTTTTCTGCTATAACGAGTTTTTATGAGTTTTAGATATTTTTACAGTTCCGAAGCTTGTTTTCATATTACATTTCGAAATAAGTATGAACTAATATATAAATTTAAAATTTCACCGGAAACGCATAAAACTTATTTCAGATATTAAATTTAATGACATCATTTTATGAAACAAAAAATCGCAATGATCATGTGTTGCTTGTTTTAAAATATCTCTTCAAATAAACCGAAAAAAAATCTGTGACACCGTGTATCTTCCTTATTATCAACTTTGGATATATTCGTAGGTATGTTTGGTTAATTCCTAATATTTTGGCATAGGGAATCTAGTGGTTTTTTGTATACCATTAATTAGCAGACACCCTGTATATCGAAAACTAAAAGAGATAGAACAAATCTGATTGCACAATCTCGATTTAGATTTTTAAAACAAATTCAGTGGTAAGAGTAAATCATGGCTAACTTGATTCGTTTATTAGAGATAGAAAAAAATGTAAATAGGAAAGTATTAGGGATTTTCACCTAGAATTTAGTGACTTACCTATATTTTTTAAACCTGAAGTCGATTAATAATAAATTATACTTTAATACCAATATTCTTTTAAAGTCTTATTTCGAATGATATTGTTTAAACCACACGTCAGACGTAAAACACAAATAAATCTTACTAGAAAACGTAAAACTTGATTTGTAACACGCCGCAAGCTAATTTTAGCGACGAAAAGATGTTCTTGCATTTCGTCGAGAATATTTTTAGAAGTAGATAAATTTTATGTTTGTGCTTTCGTAGAAATAGAAAAGTCAACGTACGAGGGTTCGGATTATTGCAAACATTGCATAGACGAGCCAAGTGTGTTTTAACTTATCTGGTTTAAAATGTTTACGTCATAAAAATAAGTAAAATTTTGTAAAATGGATTGTTACAAAAGGAGGTCGGAGAATTTGACATAAAAAGTAAATAAATAAACTTTTTTTCTTTCTACGGGTAACACTTATGTAAATATAAAATAAAACTGTATTTTCTCAAAAATATTTTTTTATTATTTAACACATTACCTACGTTTAAAGTTTGAAGAATTACAGTAGACCATCTATACATCTAAATAAATAAGAGTTTAAAAAACTAAAAAAACACGCTTTTATATGCAACCGAACTAAAAATTAGAAAATAATTTTTCATTAAAAAAATATTGTCATTTCATAGTAAAAAGCGTGGGGTGCATTTCACTATTTTTTCATAACTTTTCCCTCATAGATATTTACAAATGAAATAATTATAACGTTTAATATATTAAGCACCCCACGCTTTTATTCTGAAGTGAATTATTCTGTTATTATCTTAAATTTTATTATAGTTCTATTTTGAGGTATATAATTATGATTCATTGTTTGACCTTTTATTACTGTAATACAAACTCTTTGTAATGAAAAATTATTTTCTAATTTTTAGTTCGGTTGCATATAAAAGCGTGTTTTTTAGTTTTTCTAAACTATTATTTATTTTTCATTTTTTAGTTCGATATATCAATTAGTTTTCTGCGGACATGTGATTTTGAAATGTTTCACGAACTATTTCGTAATCTAATCATTTCATTTAAAACTTCACTGTTGCATGGGGTTTCCGAACTTCAGAACGCAACTACTCCGAACAAGTTTCTGTCAGCCTTATGCTGAGAGTACGTCCGAAACTGCACGTATGCGCAGATCGCGCACTAGCTCTTTCTCTGTTACTCTCCTACAGAAAATCTATAAAGTAATTTATTTATCCTGGCGATCCTAATCAGGATAACGGGATACTGTTTGCAGATTATTGCTATTGTCATGGGTCCTTGATACGTGTGCAAAGTTTCAAAGAAATCGAATCGCTGGAAGTTGGTGAAAATTAAGCTTAAAGATTCCGTTACATACATACATACAACCCAAGCTAATAAAAGCGTGTTAAAAATCACTTTAACATGTATTTTCAGTAGCACATCACGTTTATGAAGGCCAGAGTGCACTAATTGAGCTTCTATACTATCGTATAATAACTAATTATTAGCAAAGAATACTAATCCGTAGAAGATTTCATCGTACCCTGTAATTTTAGTACCTACCCTGACCACCAGATAGCGAAAGTTGGCACCGGACCAATCAGAAAATTGGTCAATGCCCTTGTCGAGTTTCTATTGGTCTATTGGACTACTTTTCGCTATGTGGTGGTCAGGGTAGGCTACCAAAATTTCAGGGTACGCGGAAATCTCACCTTCGAGCTTCTATGGATTGGTATTCTTTGTTATTAGGTAGTCCACACTGGCTCTGATAATAAGAATTCTGGTATTGAAAATTAGATAAAGCATTTGTTTTTTTATTTGTGGGATGGTCCGGTCTAGTTCTCAATGCCGCATTTATTGTTGTAGGCGTTATATTTAAAAATAATCTTACTGGCATAAACACATTAAGGCGGGGGCGTCCATAAATTACGTGAGGCATTTGAGGGGGGAGGGAGTGATGGTCAAATTAAATCTTACCAAATCTCACCATGGGGGGAGAGGGTTCTCTGCAAATATCACGTCATTTTTCTTTCGGAAGAAACAGAAAAAATGTAACGAGATTTGGACAGAGTTTCCAGGAAAAAAGTATTCTGTGATGCAGTGTCTCTATTTCGGTCGAAAACCTGTTTTTTGACGTGATAACGTCTTATAATTCGATGGAGCCGAAAGCTTGAAGTGCAAGCGAGAGCGCGGCAGAGGCACAATCTGTCCCCGCAATCGGCAGCGTTTCGACATCTGTTTCTCTCCTACTTTGAGCGGTCTGCACTGCTTTACAATAATACATTTGCATGTTTTCGTCAAGTAGGAAGTGCAGTGAAAAGTGAATGTGGTGTAAATTGTTTAATTTTCTTTTGTAAAATGCAATCATTCCATCAGTATTTTCTATGACGTTGTCACGTTTAACTATCTTTAATAAACCGACTTTGCAGACAACCGATTTTTTGATCTTTAAAATTATTTTAACGACAAAATTAATATTTTGGTTTAAAAAGTGTGCCTTTTTACATATTCAGTGTGGACCAAATTAAACTTGCATACTTTTTAACTAATAATACGTTTTTATTTGTTGCGTCCATCTTTTGTCACTTTTGAGGGACTAATAGGTAGGTATGTTTTCTCTAGGTTTGTCAATTTTGTAGTCAAATAGATTTAAACAGGACTTGACTTACGGGAATTTTTTCCAAAATGATGCATTAACCTTAGTTGCAAAATAACAATAATTTTATCTACAATTAGGCTAATACGTTAATTTTTAATTAATGTACTGTTATGTTTGGTTAGCATCCAACTCAGTAACCATGGTAACCTCACATTTTTGATTTCGACATTGACAAAAAGTTCTTTTTTTGAAATCGGGAAAAGTGCATGCTTTGTGGGGAGCATTATCTACCAAACATAATTATAATTCCTTAATCAAATCGTTGATAGATTAGCTTTGACTGAATCATTCATTCCCATAGTTTGTCTACAAGAAAAACGTATTAGCTTAATTGTAGCTAAATCAGATTTTTTGCTATGAGGTTAAATACAGCAATTAAAAAAAAAAAAAAGTCCTGTCAGTCCAGTCCTGTCTAAATCTATTTGACCAAAGTTGGCAAACCTAAAGAAAACATATATACCTATTAGCCGTTTTAAAAATAGAAAAGATAGGCTTATCAGATAAAAAGTTATTATTAGTTAAAAAGTGTGCAGGTTTAATTTGGCCCACCCTGAAGAAACCTCACTTGAGATTGGGAAATGGCGATGGGGGAGGAGGTCGAAAAATTGAGAAAAACACCCTCACGTTATTTATAAACGTTCCCTTAGCCTTGCTTATACGCAATACTTTTCTGATGTAAAAGATAAAACAAAAATCTGCTACCGAAATTTGATTTGAATACTTAGAGTTAAATCCTAATTAAATTGATCCATGTTTAAAAAATTTGTATAATTTTCCTCCTTGAAATTTCCAACATCAAAATAAGTTTTTGTGTCACCCTTCAAATTGTCGAAAGAAACACAGGTATAAATAAAAGAAAACTATATTCTGTTATGTACTTAGTTTAGGGTGTACTTTTAAGTTTAAATCGATACCAAAGAACAAAGCACTATTTTTATACAAACAAGGAATTTTAATTTAACTGCAAATAGGGCTTTGGTATTAAAAAGCGCTCAAGTACCTTCAGCGTAACTAGAATTTTCCAAAGCAAATAAACTAGCTTAAATGCATTTATTCCAGTGCTTTATATTTTCAGCCTCAATAACCTTAGCTACATATGAAGTCATTCACTTAGTTTAAGGACCACTAACATTAAACCGAAATTTAAGTGTTCTCAAGCGAATAAGAATTACGGGGAAATACAGAGTGTCCCACCGAGAACTGCTGCGATCGATTTGTTAATAAGTACGCTTGATTTCTCGAAAAGTAAGCTTTAAAACATTTTGAAAATTTGGTAACATTATAAAGTCAGTGGGGGACATAGAACTAAAATATTTTGACAGCTCTTATCACTTCCGGTTATACCGGAAGTTAATGTCAACTCCCTAATTTTAAATAGAACACCCTATATATTAATTATTTTTTAGATTCTGCGTAAAATTCTGAACATAATTTATGTGTAATCTTCTATACCTAAGTCCAACCGTTTTTGACTTATTTTAAATTTTATGTCAAAAATGACGTTTGCAAGACATTACACAACCATCAATTTCTTCTAAATAAAAGCCTTTAATATGAGTTGGGGTTGGGCTCCTTGTAAAGAAAGACCTTCTTTAGTAGACTGTATCGATATTTTCACAATTAATAAATACGGAGTGGTCAAAAATAATCGTTGAAAATCATCACGACAAAAACCTTAAAAGTCATTTTTTTTTAATGGAAATCCCTATCTTTATTACCTTATCCTATTAGGCATTAAAATAAGGGATAAGTTTGTAAAGAGATGTCTATTTCAAAAATTTATAGTTTTTGAAATTTTAACGATTTAATATTTATTTATTCTAACAATGCATTTAAGTACGGGTAGGTACGGGGTAGTTGACTGTGACGCCGCATTTTGTTGTCAAGGCCAACTAAGCCGTATTTAAAAGCATTTTTAGAATAGATAAATATTCAATTGTTGATATTTCAAAACTATACATTTTTGAAATAGACATCCCTATACAAACTTATTCTTATTTTTGACCACTCTGTATTTACTAATTGGGAAAATATCAAAACAGTCTGCTAAAATAGTTCTTTCTCTACGAGAAACCCAACACCAACTTATATCCAAGGCTTTTGTTCAGAGAGAATTGATGGTTATGTAATGGGTTGCAAACGTAATTTTTGACATAAAATTAAAAATAAGTCAAATACGGTTGGACTTAGGTATAGAATAATATAGATATAGAATATAGAATTTTAAGCAGAATCTAAAAAAATAATAATATTTAGAATGCTCCATTTAAAATAGGGAAGTTGATATTAACTTTCGGTATAACCGGAAGTGATAGAGCTGTCAAAATATTTTAGTTGTATGTCCTCCACTGACTTTATATTGTTACCAAATTTTTAAAATGTTTCAAAGCTTACTTTTCGAGAAATCGATCGCAGCAGTTCCCGGTGGGACACTCTGTATAGGAGAATTATACATTTCATCATATATTTTTGTAATTAAAATTAAAAAATTGTATTTTGTAAAAGTAAGGACAAATTGCAATTTGTATTAGAGAGATATGGCGCATGTTTCTAATAAGACTATCTGTTGTGTGAGGTGTAATTTCGCTCGTGGTTCAGTGACGACGCCAGCTTTTGGTTTAAGGGTGGCCAAATTTTCTGAAGGTATACAATTTTGAGGTGCAAAAAAGTCCTCATCAATAAAAAAACCTTTGATTCCCTATAATTAGAAAAAAGGTTCTCGCCAATAATTGATCCACTATAATGTTATTTCCTGCCCGGCAATAGTTTTGAAGAGCAAAAATCCTCACTTGTACGCCACTTCTAACTTCTTGTACCTATTACTTTCCTTCCTATGTCACCAATTTCTCAGGGGTGGCCACCCCAGGCTTCCCTGCTGTTGTTTCGACTTGTATTGCTGAAAAATCCAATTGGTGCAAGATGCAAGAAAAGACATTTTAAACAAAAGTAAATATCAAAAGGACCTTAAGGAGCAAATTTTTATTCAAACTTTTTTCTGTAAAATAAAACTCTATTTTATAATATGATTTTGATCCAACAGATAGAAACCTTGGCGGTAGACATGCTAAGAGTACGGCCGCTTATCACTTAGATTGCCTTACCAATCACTATACAGGGTGTCTCTAAAAGGTCTGGTACAAAATGCTACCATAGACCAGTGGCGGCTCGCGGGTCTAGAAACAATTGAATTGAAATATTGGCTAAAGATAAAAGTCTATCTTGGAATATAGTGTTTCTTAAGATAGTTTTTAGATGCTTTAGACAAGAAAAATTCCTTTCCACTGACACGCTTGTCGACGATATCGTTAAAATTAGCGAAAAAGTTTATACGCCTCGGTAAAAATGTCTTTATTTGCGCCTTGTTTCACTAAATGCTGCAATGAAATATTTCTATAACTTTCACCAGCAAATATTAGGTCAAGTTTATTTTTGAGCCGCTAATTTTTGGAAATGATTCGGCATATATCTCCAATAAATTTGGAAAAGAATTAGTTGGAAAAATTTGGTTATACTGGACAAACTTTGCAGTATCAGCAAGACAAAAGAAATTGTAGTTTGTAACAATCTTCGAATCTTACTTCCATTTCCATCAAAATATGATCTAATATTTCATAGAGAAGTGCTCTGTACTGTCCTTTAATTTCTTGCTGTGAAAAATCACTGTCGCTAATAATACTCAAACGAAAACAATCGAAATAATACGTGAAAGCCGAAACGACCAAAACCTATACTAAACTCCGCATGAGATGTATATTTCGGTCCGTTTTATATTTGCAATACACTTGTCGCGTTGCCGAAAGAGGAGGAAAGCGACTCGCGCCAGCGGTTAATTTATAGGCTAGATTTTTCATGGCGAATTTTACAAATTTAGAATAGAAATGAGAAAAATAAATTGAATAATATTTATATGTTTTATTATTTATTTTTGGTGAAGTGGCACTTCACTTACTATACCTGAATAGCCGCCACTGCCATAGACTCCTATCGCTGTCAAAGTATTTATATTATTTTAGATATTCGTAAATATTTTATTTTTATGGGAATGTTTGTGCAAAATTTGGTGTAAGGGGTTTTATTAAAGTAAAAATAGGAAATATTCTCTAATTTTTGCTGATACATATAAAGGGAGCCACCTGCAGTCCTTTGCTTTTGTTCAAAGGGTTATTACTTTTTTTGCATAGGTATATTATAATTCTAGTATAAAGATAATTTTTATTCTTTCATATTTTTTGCACAAAAAAGGTATACTTGATCAATATCGCTACGAGCAACCTATTCTAAGATATTTTAGATTAAACGTTTTATTTCACATAAAAAATGTTCTTCAATTTACTTTACGCTCCATTTAGGCCACCCGGGTTTTCCTAAAAGGTTTTTATAAATAGTTTCTACAATTTCCTAACGCCAAAATCCAACGATTCAACTTAATTTGCCTTTGTAAAAAAGTTGATCGTTTGCTATATACAGGGTGTCCAAGTAAAAACATTAATGTAAAATAAAACACCATGTATCTTGCAACCCAACAACATTTCGACTAAAGTAAATTACATTGGATCATTGTATTTTGACCCAAAGAATTTGTGGTAACATTTTTTTTTGACCTTTTGGACACTACCAGGTGGCCTAGATAAGGCGTGAATAAAATATTAAATCTTAAATATCTTTAAAACGGTTGCTTGTAGCGATATTTATCATGTATACCTTTTTTGTGAAAAATATGGAAAAATAAAAATGTTATACTAAAATGATATTATACCCAGGCAAAAAAAAGTTGACACTTTAAACCTAAGCAAAGGATTGTAAGTGGATCTCTCTTTATTTTACTACAAAACATTAGCATATTTAGATTCCCCACTTATAAAAATCTTTTAACACTAAATTTTGTGGTAAAATGTCTTAAATTAAATAAAATATTTAAAAAATAACTAAAATGTAATAAAAACTTTGACACCCTGTATCTTGTAAACGATCAAATTTTCGACAAAAGTAATTTGCGTCAGATCGTTGTATATTGGCTCAGGAATTTGTGGTAGCATTTTGTACAGACCTTTTAGAGACACCCTGTATAAAATAAAGTTAGAACACTGATGTATTGACCAATTTTTTTCGTGGAGAAAATAATTTTGCTCCAAAAATAAATAAAACAAAATATATTAATTACCGAAGAATGACCATGTGTCAAGAAAAGTTAGTATACGTATTTATTTACGCGAAAACCGTACATCAAACTAAAAATATCAAATTAAACGAGAATTTAATCAAAATACTTTTATTTTTTAAAAAGGCAGTGGCATACCAAGTTTTTTTTTTTAATTTCCTTAACTTCCGTCGGCGACACTGATGTAGTTTTTCTTGTATATTAATTGTACTATTAAAAATGCCTATTTATGCATAGAAGGCGCCTTAATTTTTTTTTATATCTAAATTGGTATTAAAGTTATTATAAAACTACCCAGTTTACGTAATTAGGTGTGCAACAAATGAAAAACGTTTTTATTTGCAATTTGTCAGAAAATTTTATTCCTCATAAAAGTTGGTGCATGGTCCGAAACTGTATTAGCAGTAGTTAGTTTTATAAAAGTTAATTAATATACAGAGTAGGTAAATAAAACGAAGCAAAAACCGCTCAAGAGTAAAGTACCCTTATTTTTAAAAATACCACAAAATGTTAAATAAAAAAGTTATTTAGAATCAAAAGTTATGCCTTAGTACCAAGTCATGGCCTCCTATTTAAAATTTTTAAAGTTTCTTATTTTTTATATTTTTATTATTCTGATTAAATATTTCTTTAAAGCAGTTCCAACCAACTGACTTTTAAACAAATTTAATCAAGTCGAAGCGAATTTGTAAAATTGAACTGCATTTATATTTTTTTAGCAACCGCCAACCTCAAGTTTGTTGCAAGGATATTTAATAGGGCCCTAAAATTATACAAATAGGCTTTTTATTAAGGCAAATATACTATAAATAATAAAATGCGTATAAAAATTCTTATTTACCTTGTAAAATTTTTGTTTCAAATTTTGATGAACGTGTAGAACAGATAAATTAAAATTAAAAAATTAATAAATAAAAACTTGAACAAGTGGCTATGACTTGGTATTTAGGCATAACTTTTAATTTTAAATACCCTTCTATTTAAAATTTCTCTGTATTTTTAGAAATAAGGGTACTTTACTCTTAGGCAGTTTTTAATCTTTTTGACCTACCCTGTATACCATAGAACTTTTAATAAAACTAACCACTACTAATACAGTTATGCACCATGCACCAACTTTTATAGAAAATAAATTATTTTTTGACAAATTGCAAATAAAAAGTTTTCCATTTGTTGCACACTTAATTGACCACACTGTATGTTTAAAAGTTTTTTTAATTTTTTATCGTAGCCACCCCTTAAAGTTTGTCGGTAGAGTTAGTGAACATCCTGTATATGCTTTAAAATTGAGTTGCAATTTCACCCAAACATACATACATACATTGTGGGTTAAATAAAAGCTTGTAAGAATCCCTGGTAGTGAAATGTATTAATAAATAAATAAGTTTCTAAAAAAACTGTATTTAAAAACCAAAAATTTAAGTTAAAGAACAAAAAAGATTATATCTTTCCGTTATAAACATCACTGAAACCCTGTTATCCAGATAAAAGTCAGGTAAATTGTTCTTTTCAAACTGCATTTCCCCAGACGGACGTTAAATGTCCGAGACATGGCTTTTAAAAAGTTAAATAAACCACAGACAGGAAGACATTTCTTGACCTTTGAAAGTGGTTTTAGCTGAAAAACGTAGATTCTATCGAAAATTTACCTGGAAACGACAAACTATTTATAGAAAATGTCTTTTTATGAATGAGGAGTTTCAACGTCACAAATTAATGATCTATTAGACAGAAAGGAGTTTAAGAAACGTTATAAAAATGATAGTTTGTCATATTTTATAAACCCTATTTTACGCCCTCAAAGAAAAACCCCCAAAAAAATAAACTAGTTAAATTTAGAGTCTCTATTCTATAAATACTTATACAAATGTTCAGGATGAACTTAAAATAGGAAAACCTAAATATATCTAAAATTGTTTGAGGAACCAGTACAGAATATTAAAATTTTAAAAAATATTATTATGTACAGCGTGTTTAACAACTTATCAGACAAACTTTAAGGGCTAATTCTATAATTAAAGATATAAAAAAAACTTAATATGAACATAAATATGTCCTAAACGTCTTAGTTTTCAAACTACACGGTGTTAAATTTTTTAAAAAATATTGTTTTTCTATTATATCTTTTATACCAACTTAGATATTTTTAAAAAATATGGAAGACACCTTCTATGCACCAAATAACATTTTTTTTGGCATACAAAAAAATTGCCAGTGTGGTCCATGAGAGGTTTAAGTTAAATATATTTTAATAAACAAATTGTACGCCACTGCATTTTTCTGAAATAAAAATAATTTTTAAAATTCTCATTAGGTTTGGAACAAATTTCATCCCCTGACTTATTTTATTTAATGTACGGTTTTCGCGTAAATAAATAATAACCATTTTTCGGTTTGGTTATTTCGTATTTCCTATCGATAATATCAAATTCTACTGTAAAAGTCACCTTTGTTATTTATTATTTAATGAGATAGGAATTTGACAATGCCGGCCGAGAAATGGCTTTTATTTATTTACGCATTTGCATCAAAAAAAAGTTAATAAATCAAATTTGTGTCAAACTAAATAGGAATTTAAAAAATAATTTTATTTAGAAAAATGCAGTGGCGTACCATTTTTCCTAAAAAATTTTTACTCTTAACCCCTCATTGACGACACTGATAATTTTTTTCTTGTATGCCAAAAAATGTGACAGTTTTGCATGACCGTCTGTACCCCGGTTTAGAATCTCGGAGACGGTTGATTAAATTGAGGCAAAGTGCGCAATTTTGGGCTTAACACTAGTCCGTTTTAAAAATTTAAAATATGCAGCCGAAAAGACCGGAAATTTTGCGAAATAGTTTTTTTAGTGTATTTAAAGAGATATTTAAAAAAATAACACATTATTTTTGCCACTTTTTTGTTATATAAAATGATATTAAAAGGATCCGACGAGCCGAAATCATCATTTTTTTACTAGGCGGAATATTTGGTTTTAAACTAAATGAACTGATATTTAAATTCTAAATCCAACGACATATCACACGTTACATTTATGTGACTTTTTGAACCGAAAAACCATCATTTACTATTTCGCTATTAGATTGGGTCGTTTGATTGAAATAAATACTTTATTTTAGTACGTGTAAGTTAAATTACAAATAAATAAATAAATAAAAAATTGTAATAAGTACTAATAGAAAAAATTGGATAGTTACTTACCTTCAAATAAAAATTTATCGATCGATGGATCGATTAAAATGGTAATTTTTAATATCAAAATAGTGAATGACGGATTTTCTGTTCGAAACATCCATAATTGTAAAGTGTGATATGTTGTTGAATTTAGAATTAAAATACGGGTAAACTGGGTTTAAAACAAAATATTTTGTTTATTAAAAAAAGAACAAAGTTGATGATAGCGACTTAAAGACGAAACGTCGGATCTTATATTTGGTATTTATATCTTTTTACATAATAGAAAAAGGGGTAATATTATTGTGTCTTGTGTTTATCTTTAAATAAACTAAGAAAAAAATAAAAAAGAATCTCAAAATTTCGGTTTTTCGATAAAATAATAAAAAAATAAAAAACGGCTGCTGATATTTAAAATTTTGAAACAGACTATTGTTAAGGAGGTAAACCAACTAAGCTATTTCACCGCTGATCATTGGTTTATGCAATTAACATGTAAAGGTAACAATTATAAATAAATTAAATATTAATTAATTAATTATTATTAATTGTAGCAGACCTATGCTGGCAGATGTTGTTAACTTGCATTCACTACATTAAAATCTGCCTAGAAAATATTATTTTATTTAATTAACAGATGAGGGTATATTTTCTTAATGCCGGATTTTAGACTATAATGGTACCCCCAGTGCCGAATAAAACCGTCGCGACGCGGGGACCGTAGCAAATGTGAACAGGGGTCTTTTAGCTAAGTTGCCTATTCAAAATTTAGGATGTAAATAGCATAGAACATTTACAAAAGAGGAAGAATAGCTAAGGTGTGTGCGTTTTCATAACATTTCCCCTGGGAAATTTTGAGTGTTGCCTAGTGTAATCGGTAATAAAATTCTGATTTCCAACCTACGGCTGCAAGCAAGGGATCAACTTCATGGCAAAAAAATTACTTCCCTACTTATTGAAAAAAGAACCCCAACCTAATTTGTGTGTTTTTTTTGGTCGCTGGCGCTTGGCCTCCATAGGCGCGGGGCCCGTAGCATTTGCTGCCTCCTGCTATATGGCTAATGCCCCTTAAATTTATAACAACCTGTATAGACTGTTAAAAAAGATAAACGTTCTTACTTTGTTCTTTTTATATCTTTTCTAACCTTTAAACGCTTGGGCTATAAAAAGCATTTTATTTTCATTAATATAGCGAGGCTTTGCCTTTTTTATTTTTCAGTCGGATCAAGAGCTTTTCCCGTTATTCTACGCTTATAGGGTATTTAAATACCCACATTATGTGTTTGAACTTAATGTTTTTGTAATAAACTTTGTATTTTTTAACCATGACAGTCGAAACTTTTGACGTAAATACTTAGAAAAAATAATAAATAGGTATAAATTTTATTTTAGCATTAAAATTATACAAGTAGCAGTAACTTCGTAGCAATGCCTGCTTCCCCCTCCCCCGTAAGGTCAAACGTAAGAAGCAAAAAATATAAAACTGGGGTATAGACGGTCATGCAAAGCTCGCACGCAAATTCGACCGTGTGTATTAAAAAACTGACACATCTGACTTGGCATATGCGACTTGATATCAGTTTGATTTTTCGTGCAAACTTGTGCGTGTGTAGGACACGTCAGTTAACGTTTCAGTTTACGAACGTCGTTTACGGGGTTATATTGTTGGTTTTGCGTTAACAAAATGGCGCCGAGAAGATGTAATGCGAAACTTTACGAATATGTACCAAGGTTATCCATGCCTTTTGACACTTAAAAGTATTGAATACATTACCATAAATAAAAATATTTTCGCTGAATTTCGCTTATGTTCAAGTTAATCACACCACTTCCTACCAAAACTGACGCTGAACTGACCGGTACATCTGAATGCTGTGTATCAAAAGCTTTATTTTACATTTACTTGCATGCAAATGCGTTTCAGGTTTGCATGACCGTGTATACCCCGGTAAAGGATACAAAGAGGGGTAGTTAAGTAAGGAAATAAAAGACATGCAAGATTTTTTTTACTCGTCAAATTATTGCGGACCACAAAACAAGATCACAGGTGACATCACTGATCACGATGGATTGCCAATGTTGTAACCTGCGCGAAACAAAAGTTACATTTCATGAGCGAAAAAACCGGTTTGTGCGCAAGCCAGTTGAGGGTAAACGCACGCGGCACCAAACAAACTATCCGCATTATAGGAAAGAATTTGTTGACGGCGTCCTGGTTTTCTGTTCGAAGTACGGTAGCTAATAAGCGTCACCGTCAGACCGCGGACGGAAAGAACGGGTGCCGGTGTTTGTATTTTGCCACGGCTTTTTAAGTGCGCATGTTCGTCCACCCACTGCGCGAGGTCGTAAAAATCCGAAAATACTTCTTGCCACTGCGGATCTAAATGTAGGTTATCTATGGGTGACATCCATAGGAATATTGAATAATGTTTTTTAGATATGAGGTCCTTTTAAACCAAAAGCTGGCGTCGCGTAGCCACTGCTCCGTAGTAACTTTAAAATTTTAAATGGCATTACCCATTTTGAGACACCTTAAATCAAAGGCTTATCTATTTCACCAGCGGATAAATTTTTTAATTTTATACCAAGTGTTTCCGCACTAGTGCGGAAAAGTACAAACATTTTAAACCAAATATTAGTGAGTCGCAATGAAGGATTTTCATGTTGGTATGGTAGGATATTATGTAGCAATGTGTTAAAATAAAAAATAATAAAAATTTTAATTTTTATGTTTTCCTTACGCTCGTAGAAAAATAGCGTTCCTAGCACGGGCCGAAAGTGCCTTTTCCGCACTTGACTGCTTAACCAAACTTCCGCTACGCGTCGTTCGGTCAACTGCAGTAGCGTGCGGAAAAGTGGCACTTTAGCACTAGTTAGGAAATATACTGTTGCAGATGATTTTTTGGTTTTACCTGAAGCGAAAATTTGGTAATTTTGCAATTACATTTAATTGAATAATTCATGAACCGCTTATTAAAATTTTATGTAACTTGACTCAAGTGTTTATTAAATTGATTTCTTTAAAAGTTATCTTACATTTTTCTGTAGAATGTACAGGGGAGTCAATAATTAACCCCTTATAATTTACATGGAATTTCCTATGTTCTTGCATGCGACGTATCACCCGGTATATTTGTTTATTTAATTTTTTCTTTTACTTTTTGACTAGAAAATTACTTTAAAAAACTTTTAATTGTTATGAAACCAACTAACCATTATCAAGTATGAAAGTTCAACTTATTGTAAAATTAAATTGGCAAATAATTATCAAGACCTTTTGAGTTACTAAGTTTCACAGTTGTACTGACTATTATTCAGTAACAACTTTCTGATATTGTAGGTATATATTTAGCGGCGAAGAAAGTTACACAATGTAAATAAAATGTTGAACTTCATTATAAAGTTTTGAATATACATGCTATTTTTAGAAATAGCTAAATAGCATGCTTGTAATTTGTACTTTTATATATTTTTTTTTAAATTAGATTAGACTTAATGTCCTTTAAAAAGTAAAATACTAATTTGTTTCTTTGCATATATGACCATTCAAATTCAAAAAATAATAGACATATAATTTCCATTATATCTACAGAATCTACAGTCTAGACTTAGTTCTGTAGGTAGGTATAGTGAAAATTACATAATATAATATTTTTTAGATTTAAATGTCATATTACCGAAACTGATAAAGGTAGATATATTAAATGTGGCAATTTTGTAAAAAACTTTTAAAAAACTTTTTAAAGGTAGTATAATATACAGGGTATCCCATTTAAAAAAAGGTAAGTAATGTCAATATATTCTGTTAGTAAAATTGTTTTAAGTTATCTTCATAACAGAAAAAAACTTAATAATTTATTGTGCAAGTTGGTTTTTGGATCATTTTTTTAAGTTAAAAAAAAGGGTATAGACATTTAAAATGTGCACAAGTTATATTGGACGTACTGTACAAGGTTTTTTTTTGGTTGGTATTATAGGGTACAGGCTAAACGGTAAGAGATACAAAAAAACTAAGATACGTGTTCCGTTATCTTTTTAGTAATTAATTTAATAGCGCAATCAGATCCACGCTAATTTGATTGGTTTGAGAAGATACAGGGTGATTCTCGAAATTCGTCGATTTTTATTATGTCCTATTACTCAAGCACTTATGGAGATAAAAATGAAACTTCAAATACAAAAGTTTTATAACTTTTTACGTAGAATCGTCGTAGAGTCGCGTACATAAAATAAATATTAATATATTCACTCGTTATTGTTATTACCCAAAACAATAGAACCACAGAAAATTGGTTCATTTATAATAGCAACTAAACAATTATCTCAAGTACATAATATGTTTCTTGCGCTGGTTAGTTCTGGTTAATTACAAGACGCATCAAATGCATTCCATGCTGTTCAATGCATTTTTGTATGGCGATAATATGGATGTTAATATTTGGTACACTTTAAGTAAAATTAAAATAATTTGGTTTTAAGTTTTTTTAAAATTATATACCAAAAGAATAAAAAGTATTTACATCTATATCGCCTTTAGTTTCCAAAAATGCATCGAACAAAGTGAAATGCATTTAAGCACTTCTTGATAATTAATCACCAACGCAAAAAAATATTAAGTACTGGGGATAATTGTATAGTTGCTCTTATAAATGAACCCATTTTCTGTGGTTGTTATTGTTTTTTGAATATAAATGTTTTAGTATTCTTGGTAAATTGGGTTTTTATATACATACCTTTTAAAAAATAAATGAATATTGATTCAATCCATGGCGAAATATTTATTTTATTTTTTTTGTTACTTTCGCTGTGTAGGACAATGCAAAATATTAAGTGTTATAATTGTTTGTAATCGCAACAAAAAATGCAATTTTTTAATATATTCAGAAAACAGGGTGTCCCATTAAAAAAATGCAAGTTTGTGGTATATCTCAAAAATTAAACTATTTTAATTTGTTTTATGAACGCCACTGGATTATACGTAAAAAGTTATAAAACATTTGTTTTGAAGTTTTTTTCTATCTCCAACCCTGTATATTCTTAACCAAAAAGTTAGCGTGGATCTGATTGTGCATTAAAGTAAACACTAAAAAGATAACCCGGGACACCGTACCTTGGTTTTGTATCTTTTACCGTTTAGCCTATACCCAACCAAAAAAAGCCACGCTGTACAGTGCATCCAATATAACTCGTCCACATTTTAAATGTGTATAACCTTTTTATTTTTAACTTAAAAAATGAAAAACCAACTTAGTACAGTAAATTATAAAGCTTTTTTCTGTTATGAAGATAACACAAAACAATTTTACTAACAGAATATATTGACTTTTTAATGGTGGTATAATAAACAGGGTGTCCTTTAAAAAAAGTTAATTCTGTCAATATATTCTGTTAATAATTTTTTGTGTAATCTTCATAACAGAAATTTTTAAATGAATTCACTGACCAAGTTGGTGTTTGGATCATTTTTTAAAGTTTGAATTAAAAAGTTATAGATATTTAAAATGTGGACAAGTTAAATTGGACGCACTGTACACATTGCTTTAAAAATGTTTTCATCAAAGATCTTTAAACTTAAAACTTCAAACTTTAAGATCATATAATTTAAATACGATCAGTTTTAAGCCACTTAAAAGACATTAAAAAAATTTGGATTTTTTGTATCCTTTAATTTTTCCACTTTTATTTAATATTTTCGTAATATTTAAAAGTTTTCGATTTAAATGTTTCATTTATATTTGATAACTAAAACTATTGTACTTAATATTCAATACAACTCCATTAATTACAGCATAGTAAAATTTATTGTTCTCTGCTCTTAAGGTTTTGTCCAAGTTTGGCCACCCTCCACTTCAAGACACTCTAAATCTTGATAATGTCATCGCGTAAGCTTTGTGAAACACAAATCCCCACTTGACAGATCGGTCGATTGAGTCTATTCAACGTTATTTGTATGGTTGCTTCAAAAACATAGATTAAACCTATTTGAGACAGCTAGTAATGGATGTATAGTACCCGCCATAGATAATTTATTTGTGAAGAACAGAACAGAAGCGGACTTTAAATACCTATTATTTATTTTTTCCTGGAATTAAATAAATACAGTGCATTTCTCTAATGCCCCCCTTTTATTTTTGAACGGATCAATTTAAAAAATTAATACTTTGGGAGATGGAATTGATGCATGAATACTATATTTTAAAGGGAAATTGACAGGTGAAAATTTAAAGATGGCCGGCTGGGCACCATCTTGGAAAATAAACGGAAAGTGAGATCTGGCAAACATTATTTTGCTCCTGACTAGTGCTTTATAACCATAGAATATAAGAAAGTCAATATCTTTACCTAATAACAAGCATATCACCAGTAACCATTAAAAATCTTTGAAAGACCTGAAATATCATCTAGTACATCTAACTTTATGGTTTGAAAATTTAAAGCAGGTATTTGGGTAAATTTTAAAGTACCGCCATTTTGTATTAGGTAAAGGTATTGACTTTATATTCTAGGGTCATAAAGTACTCGTCAGAATCCTAAAGTAATGTGTCACAACCTCCTTTCCATTAATTTGTTTTTTGGCAAGATGGCGCCAAACCTTCATTAATTTTAGGCAGATGTGCAAAATTTGGAATAAATATTTAAAAAAAATAAAAAATGCGTTTTTTTTAATTCAGTGCATTTCCAAATATTGTATTTTTTTCTTTAAAATAAGTTTTCTAACTATTAGGTAACGAACTAATTTATTTTATCATAAATTTTGTATTTTCTTTCACATTTAAAACGAAAAAAATAGATTTGGCCAAGTACTTTCAATATATGTATACACCTACTTTTCTAAGAGATATATTGTAAATTTAAAATCTCAACAAGATAGATCATTTCATTAAAGTGTTTTTATTTATTTTAAGTAAATAAGTTTGGTATCAAATGTGCAATATCATTTGTCTCTCAGTAAGACTTTAAATTATTGGGTGCGCAGCACTAACTTTTATTGAAATATAAGAAAAGAACTGCTTTACAAAACATGTTTAGTAAATTGTCTTTTTCGTCATGGCATACTACATTTTGATTGTAATATAGTAATACAGCTCTTAGAAAAACAGGTGTACACACTTAGAGTACTTGCCAAATCTTATTTTTTAAATTTTCTTGTTTTAAATGTGAAAGAAAATACAAAAATTATGATTAAAAATCGGTTTGTCACCCTATAGTTAAAAAAAAGAATAATAATTTAACCGATTTTTTTAGAGAAATACATTTTTTTATTTTTTTAAATATTTATTTTACATTTTTCACATTGGCCTAAAATTAAATTCTGAACACCTCTTTTAAATAACCCCTCTAGATATCGAGCCAACCAATCACACCTTTTAATATTTTAATTTAAGTTTTCTTAATTATCTCTTCAACAGACACCCATGAGTCGAATGTCATTATTGATCTTTAGGTTACTCGATAAGCAGAGGTGATTGCCAAAAAAGTTTTTTAATAGTTTTTTAATAATATCAAAAACGAAATTTTTCCCATACGTGTCCAACACAACGGCGATTACTGTAGATTATGCTTTTTGTGACTTATTCTGTATCAATTTCTTTGCAGGAAATGGACAGAACAAATCCTCCAGACGCATTCGTCATACTCTATTCCGTTGTTGACAAAGCCAGTTTCCTAAAGGCCGAAGCCGAACTAAGCAGGCTGCAGGACTCGGATCTTTTAAGGTCGCGACCAGCAATTTTAGTAGCAAATAAAATTGATCTAGCTAGGAGTAGAGCAGTGTCGACGCAGGGTAAGTTTTTTTTTAATGTTACCTAATACAGGGTAATTCAAAAATCGATCACGAAACTTAAGGGGGTGATTCTACTTGACAAAATAAGGGCAGAGCTTCATATACATTTTTTTTCAAAATGTCATTCGTTGTCAAGTTACAAGCCGTCAAAGTTCAATTTTTATTTTGGTTTTTTCGCCATATTGCATTTATTTTTTAACCAATCCAGTTGATATTTGGCACACAAATCGAGCTTTGCAGATTCTAAACTTTTAAGACAAAAGCACTTTTTAAAATACCGCCAGAGGGCACTTTACCTAAAACTTAAAATTTATTTACATCATAACTTTTTTATTTTGACAGTGTTAAATATACTTAATTATTTGGGTCACTTTAGTAGAATTTCAAATTTTCGGTGATTAAAGCGTGATACGGTGTTGGATTCAGAATTAAAATAGGAATTTAATAAATTTAAAATAAAATGTCGACCATTTAAACAACAAAGTTGGTGATGATGGCTCGAAGACGTCGACGAAACGTCGGATCTTATATTTAATATCGTCATTTGGTAAAAGAAAAGAGTTGCGTTGATAAAATGACATATACATGAAAATATCTCTTTAAATAAAATTAGAAATATATAATAATTGTTTCAAAAAATATGTATTTTTTTGTTGAGTAGTAATTCCGGAACTGCTGTAAATTTTTAAATTTGTAGAAAGGAATATTGTTAATCACTAAAATGCGCAACTTTGCCCTAATTTAATCAACCCTGTATCTCTTACCAATTTCGAGATCCTAATGGTGCTCCTCAAACTTGTAACACTCTGTATAACCAAAACAAACTATTTTAAGTTGCAAGCGCAATCTTTTATACGGAAATGTAAACAAAAGAGCACGATCGGCTATTTTTAGACCTTTCTAGTTAAAACGGTGTCTCGACAAGAAAATAGAATGTATTTCAAAAGCGGAAAAACCGTAAATAGAATATGCCAGAGACAGTGTATAAGTAATATAAAATTTTAGAAACTGTGCTTAAAAGCAAGGTCAATTTATCTAGAAAGGTTGCGACAAAACCTCGAATTTAGGCGATTGGAGATCGAGGACGTGAGGAAGGGCATATAACAGGAAAAAATTGGCAAGACTGGGTAAAGTTACTATATTTCGACAGCTGATGATCAATCCAGTGGCGTCTAGAATTTGTGCATTTTGTTTTTCATTGTTTTGAAAGTGATATTTTTTAAAATGTGATTCCAAATGTTTTTTTATTTAAAGTTGAAGAAGTTGCAACTTAATAATAATTAAAAAGTGTTTGGTAAACGGTTGTTATAATAATAATATATATTATACATATTTTTTCCACAACTATCTCATTATGGGTATCTAAAAAAAAGCTTAAATAGAAGATTAGAGCTTATACCGAAAAAATTAAAATAGTTTAGACGGTGTAGGTATATTTATAAAAAGCTTCTTTAACTTAGAATCCGGATCCAAGCATGGGTATGGGGTATAAATCAAAAAAATAATAAAATCGTTGGTTATTTCTGGTTACTTATAGTGAGGAATTAAATGTACTCAAAGGAATAAAAAGTATTAACTAACAAAAAAACTAAAAACCTGGATACAAATATATAAAAAACATTTTTTTATGTTAAACGGTTTTATTACAATAAATTATATAGGTATGAGAGAAG